>CAMXCT020000490.1:0-128875 GCA_947184155.2 Cladocopium goreaui | reverse complement strand
AAACGCACATGTTACAAAAACCGTTTTATGCGACATTTTGGAAGAAAATGTCGCGACCCAAAACGGCGACAACCGTTTTGTGCGTTTTTGCGTAGTGCCAATGCACATGGACTTCTTACAAAACAATTTTAGGCGAGAATTCTTCCGGTAAATGCCGCGCTTATCCCCGTTCCAATTTCCAGCACAAAATGGGAAACCTTGTGCCCCGTGTAACATGTTTTTCCGGAAAAAAAACCGGTGGGGTTGGGCCTTGCATTTTGTAGAAACGGGTTGGGGCTTGCATTTTATGACGTTTCAGCGTTTGGGCGATTGAAAGTCGTTTGAAAATCGAACATCATTTTGTAGCAGGGGAAATTGCCCTTCGGAAAGCAACATGTTGAAACTCAGTGCCATTTTGTAGAAAAGACAAGTTTCCCTTCGGAAAATAATATGTTAAAACTTAATGTTCATTTTGTAGCAGTATCATGTTGTCATTTTTCGAACCCTCGGGAGATTGAGACCCATCAGTTTATAATGGCTGAAGTTAGGAACGCGCGAAAATTCTTAAACTAAATTGCGCGCCCAAAAATGAAGCAAACTCTGGCGGCAGACTTTGTGCTAGCTTACGCAGTGGAAATGCACATGAACATCCCACAAATGCAAGTTACGCGAGACCTTATTACCCCAAAAGAACAACTAGATGGAGCACCCTGATCAAGCACCGGCCTGTAGACTTACCGTAGGAACCCTTCAGTGCAGACGCGCTACTTGATGAAATATTGAGAAACAAAAAAGTGACAAGACATAACAATTTGTATGTAGGGGCTCAAAAAGTAACAGGAATTGCCTGCAAAAAATACAGATTTCGCAACAAACACACACAAAATCAGAAAAAAAGAGTCACGCAACAAGCATCGAAACAATATAAATGGAAAAAACGGAAACGGAACAGCAAAAACACAATAAGAGGTGCAAAAAAAAAACCGTGCTAAAATCTACCACCAAAAAAATCTGCCGACATGCTTGCAACCGTTGCGCGTTCCACCGCTAGCTTTGTCGCTGTCCGGAACGTAAAACTGACGATGTGTTGGGAACAGTACAAACCTGGCTATTTATTTGCCCGGGCGTGCCTTTTACACACCGATTTAATTTGACAACCGACGCATGTGGAGAACAAAACATAACAAAATCTCGTTTCCTTTTTCAGCGTAACTCGTGGCATGGGCCAGTGCTGTGACAAAAACAAGGACGTTGATCAGGTTGTGCACAATGCGGTCCATTTGTTGAAACCCTTGGGTTTTTTTTGCTTTTGGTTCCTGTGGCATAAGCAAACAACAAAAACAACTAAAACAACACACACGGCAAAGCAACAAACCCACAAACAAACAAACCAACAACCCAACAAACCAACAAGCCAACAAACCAACAAGTCAACAAACCAACAACCCAACAACAAAACAAGACAACACAAAACAAAACAAGACAACACAACAACAGCAACAACAGCAACAACAGCAACAACGGCAGCAACGGCAACAACAGCAAAAACGGCAACAAAATACAAACATACAACCATGCAACAACAATTCAACAATTCAACAATTCAACAATTCAACAACCCAACAATCCAACAGCAACAACGACAACGACAACGACGACAACAACAAAAACAACAACAACAACACCAACAGCAACAGCAACAACAACAACGACAACACCAACACCAACACCAACACCAAACACCAAACACCAACACCAACACCAACAACAACAACAACAACAACATGCAACAACAACATGCAACAACAACATACAACAACAACAACAACATACAACAACAACAACATGCAACAACAACCAACAACCAACTACAACAACATACAACAACAACATACAACAACAACATATAACATACAACATACAACATAAACAACAACAACAACAACAACAACAACAACAACCTACAACAACAACAACCTACAACCTACAACAACAACAACAACATACAACATACAACATACAACATACAACATACAACAACAACAACAACATACAACAACAACAACATACAACAACAACATACAACAACAACATACAACAACAACATACAACAACAACATACAACAACAACATGCAACAACAACATGCAACAACAACATACAACAACAACATACAACAACAACATACAACAACAACATACAACAACAACATGCAACAACAACATGCAACAACAACATGCAACAACAACATGCAACAACAACATGCAACAACAACATACAACAACAACATACAACAACAACCAACAACAACAACAACAAACAACAAACAACAAACAACAAACAACAAACAACAAACAACCAACAACAACAACAACAACAACACCAACACCAACGACACCAACACCAACGACACCAACACCAACGACAACGACAACGACAACTTCAACGACAACGACAACGACAACGACAACATAACAATAACAATAGCAATATAATAACAGTAACAATAACAACACCACCAACGGCAGCAGCAACAACATCAACAACCACAACAACAACACCAACACCAACACCAAATACCAACACCAACACCAACACCAACAACAACAACAACAACAACATGCAACAACAACATGCAACAACAACATACAACAACAACAACATACAACAACAACCAACAACAACAACCAACAACAACAACAACATACAACAACAACATACAACAACAACATACAACATACAACATACAACATACAACATAAACAACAACAACAACAACACCAACCACAACCTACAACAACAACAACAACATACAACATACAACATACAACATACAACATACAACAAATACAAATACAACAACAACAACAACATACAACATACAACATACAACATACAACAACAACAACAACAACAACAACAACAACAACATACAACAACAACATACAACAACAACATACAACAACAACATACAACAACAACATACAACAACAACATACAACAACAACATACAACAACAACATACAACAACAACATGCAACAACAACATGCAACAACAACATGCAACAACAACATGCAACAACAACATGCAACAACAACATGCAACAACAACATAACACAACAACATACAACAACAACATACAACAACAACATGCAACAACAACATGCAACAACAACATGCAACAACAACATGCAACAACAACATACAACAACAACCAACAACAACAACAACAAACAACAAACAACAAACAACAAACAACAACAACAACACCAACACCAACGACACCAACGACAACGACAACTTCAACGACAACGACAACTTCAACGACAACGACAACGACAACGACAACATAACAATAACAATAGCAATATAATAACAGTAACAATAACAACACCACCAACGGCAGCAGCAACAACATCAACAACCACATCCACAACCATATCAACAACGACGACGACGACGAGAACATTCACAAAAACAACAACAATATACAACAATAACAACCGAAAAAAAATAGTTCCAGAACTTCCCAGGCGCCACACGACATGCAAGGTTAGAATTACATCAAAATGATTCAAAATGCCCGTATAAGGCAAACGGATAAACAGGGTTCCTGAAAAAAAACGAATTCATCCAAAAAAAAACTAGAGAACCCCGCGCCCGTATTGCAACGCATTCTTTGTGGAGTTGCCGCGTCAGGGAGCGATGATGGGTGGTTGAATCTTTGAACCGTTTCTGCCCTTGCATAATTTCTAAAGAGGAGTTGTCGTGGCGGGAACGCAAGGTGAACGAAACAAAATGTGCAAGAGAACAGGAAGGAACCCATGAACCTAGCCCCCCAAAAAAACCAGCTGTTGAAAAAAATGGAAAAATATATTGTAATATTCTGGCGAAACAGAGGCGAGAAGAACTCTGAGAAGTGAGAAGGGATGAGGAAAGGATAGAAAAGATGAAAAGGAATCCTTGCGGAAAAAAAACAAGAACTGAGAAGAGGTGAAAAGAACCCCAGCCCTTTTTAAAATGACATTTGAAGGAGGGGAGTCGTACTGAAGTTGATTTTAAAATTCCTATTTTGCATTTTCCTCAATGATCAACCTTCCACGTCATTCCATATCATTGGTTTGCAGATGAGAATTAAATACATGCATTTAGACCACGTGTCGGACTGAAGCAGCACATGTGTAGGGGTGGTATCCCTCCAAAAATTGGGTTGTTGTCATCATACTTGCGCTTACGCCCAGGGTTTGTTGGGAAATGTTACTTTGAAATTTCATTTGAGGGGTTGGATCACTAGCCCGGGGTTTCCCAGCAAAAAAAAGGAATTCGACAGAATGGTTTTGTGCCTCCCCGCCTTCCCTCTTTATAGGGGTAGGATTGAAAAGTTCAAAAGCAGAGGTAGTAGTGGTCAAGCGTATTGGGCGCTAAACTAGTTACAAAATGTTACAAACCTAGTGCAGCACAAACGCGTCACACCTTTTCCTTGAAACACGACGTGTGCTCAAAAAGGGGCTGCAGACATGCACGTGTTTTACATGACAAGTCATCTCTACAGCTACATGCTACACATGAGGTTTTACCCATGGTATGTTGCCACCCACCTTAGAGTGACATGTGGCTTGGTTTCCTAGCCTCAGCCTGGACCTAAAAACTGGTCCTCAGCTGTTCGCCACGCAGCGACTTCCTCTTCCGTCATATTCTGGAAGGGATCGCCTCGATTTATGTCCGCAGCGTTTTGTTGGGCCCGCTCTGGCGGGTCAGACCGCTCTGGCGGGTCTTCCCGCTCCGGCGGGACATCCCGCTCTGAAAATTTTTCCTGCGCGGATGCGCTGTCCTCTCCGGAATCGGGATCCTCACCGTGGATCCGTCGCTCTTCCTTCCTGCGCCATCTGATGAGGTCCTCTAGGGTCATATTGGCAACTGCACCCCTTTGGGCCCATCTTTCCTGGTGCCATCTTCGGACAGCTTGAGGAGTCCCCAAGGTCTCAGTGAAGGAGCCAGGGCCCTAGCTCCAATGTAGCTTTGGATGATGTTGGATGCTATTTCCCAGGGCTCGGATTGCAGGCGCGCCATGTTGTTAGAATGATCCTGTGGTACCTGAGTGTCTTGAAATCCCTCCTACCTTAATGAAATTATTTCAGGGGGGGTTACCCTCCAAAATATTTTTTTCAAAATAATTTCAAAAATCTAACATGTTGGATGTATAGATTTATAGATTCCAACCCCAACCATCACCAAAATCATTTGTGGTTGGAAATTATTTTGATGGGTTACCGCCCCTCAAATTAATTTTGACGAAAACACTCTCACAACAAAAACAATTTTTCATTTTTTTTTGTTTTGATCCGATGGCTTATTCCGCCTTTGGATGAAGGAATGTTGTACACTCAAGTTTCTGTAGGCTGTGTTCACACAGTACTTCTTCGCAGTGATGGCAGTGTTGTAACTTTCGGAGGAAACGATGTAGAACAATGCGATATCCCATTTTGCGCGATGTTGGACTTGCAAAAGTGGTTTATTGTCTTTTAATTTTTTAGGTTGCTTTTTGTTTTTGTTTTAGGATTGATGCGATCCGAATCCACAACGCAAATAAATTCAACATCATGTTTCATCTGTGCTCCCTGGTAGTCATGTCAGAACCTCCCCTCAATTTTAAGTCGCAGCAAGAACGCATCAAAACCCGCAACTCCAAACCAAACTCGTTCTTTAAGAAATTTTTTCAAACGATCTTGGAGATGCCCTGCGTTCCTCAAAAATCAAAGTGGGAAGCTGCCAGAACCATCCAACTCGCCAAGAAACTCGAAAAAAATAAAAATCTATCAAAACCGAACGCTTCCCAAAAAAGAGTTCTTTGGAGGGAAATGAAGGGAATATGGAAGAAAAAAAGGACATATGACAGGTAAGGAAAATCACTACAGGAAAGGGTCAGGTTGAATACTATTTTGTGGGATTTCCCACGGGGAGAAATTATTCTAGGGGTATTGGAGATACCCTGCGCTCCTAAAAAAACCAAAGTGAGCAGCTGCCAGAACCATCCAACTCGCCCAGAAACTGGAAAAACATGAAAAATTTATCAAAACCGAACGCTTCCCAAAAAGAGTTCTTTGGAGGGAAATGAAGGGAATATGGGAGAAAGAGGGAAAAACATAGCAAAGAACTAAGTTGAATACCATTTTGTGCGATTTCCCAAGAGGAGACATTATATTATATGAAATTATTCTAGGGGTATTGGAGATGCCTTGCACGTCCCAAAATTCAAAGTGAACAGCTGCCAGAACCATCCAATTCGCCCGTAAACTGGAAACAATTGAGCAATCTATCAAAACCAAACGCTTCCCAAAAAAGAGTTCTTTGGAGGGAAATGAAGGGAATATGATATGGAAGAAAAAAAGGACATATGACAGGTTAGGAAAATCACTACAGGAAAGGGTCAGGTTGAATACTATTTTGTTGGATTTCCCAAGAGAAGAAATTATTTTAGGGGTAGTGGAGATATCCTGCACTTCCCAAAAAATAAAGTGAGCAGCTGCCAGAACCATCCAACTCGCCCAGAAACTGGAAAAAAATGAAAAACCTATCAAAACCGAACGCTTCCCAAAAATGAGTTCTTTGGAGGGAAATGAAGGGAATATGGGAGAAATAATAGGAAATATGACAGGTTAGGAACATCACTACAGGAAAAGGCCAGGTTGAATACCATTCCGTGGGATTTCCCAAGGGAAGAAATTATTCTAGGGGTATGGGAGATACCTTGCACTCATCAAAAATCAAAGTGAGCAGCTGCCAGCTGAAAAAAACTATAAACACCGAATGCTTTCCCTTTCACACTCATTCCCACAGAGTGTTCTTTGGAAGGAAAGGAATTGAATGTGAGAGAAATGTGGGGAACTATGAAAAAAAAAGGAAATATGTAGGAAAGAGACAGTGATGAAGATTATGGTTGAACATCCTTTTGCGAGAATCCCCAAAGGATTTTGTTTTAATTTTTTTTTGTTCAACCATTTAAAATTTATATGAAATTATTTCACAACATAATTATTCCAGTGTATATTGAAGGCTTAAATTATAACTCGCATATTCCAATATGCACATCCGTAGGCCCACTGCTTAGGAAAATTATTCAACAACATGTTTTCTTTAAGCATATTCTAAAACCTGGTTGATATCCCCGCGTTTTCCTTGAAGGGATGGAATATCCCCGGTACACCTGCGAAGGCGATCATGTCTTGTAGGGGGGGGGTCCCAAAGTATACATATGTAAAGATTGGAGTCTCCGGAGGGGGGCAAAATAATTAACTCCCCAGGGGTTGAAATAATTTTTACGAAGGTTCACCACCGTCGATGAAGGGGAGAGGGGGGGGTCTATCGTAAGAAATTATTTTACCCTAAAGAGGGTTGTTTCGTATAACAACCGAAGACATTATCACCCCCTGAAAATAATTTTGGAAATTATTTTGAGGGGTGGTAGTTAAGGTAGGGTAGATGTCTTGAAATAAAGATCGATGTTCCTCAGAACATACTTGGATTGCGGGTTTGATTGGAAGTTACAGTGCCAGGGGCCATCCTGTAGTGGTATCAGTGAGACACAGGATGGTCACCAAACGTGACTCATTTTCCACCCTTTTCGGTGGCAAGAAAGAAGTAGTTCATTTGGACCATTCCAGTTCCCTCCTTCTCGGGGATTGGTCACGTCTATGGTGATCCACAGCGGCTGCTTCTTCTTCACGCCTTGCATGATCTCTGACTGCATCTCCTTCTTCGTCGCCGTGCAGAGCATATGGCTCCACTGCCATGGCTTCCTCATCAGCTGGATCGATGGCTGCGATCTTTGCTTGCCAAACCTTTGGTTGTTCCAGCTCCTCAAGAGGAACTGCTTGCCGTTCCGGGCAAAAGTGGTTTTGCTGCCGTCTGCGTGTCATATGACCGACAGGATGTTGTCAGTGATACTTTCCACGACTTGGAAAGTCACATGGGTTTCCTCCTTGTGCTGGTTCCCTAACTTGAGTTTTGGGCGGATCTCCCCGCACGCTTTGAGCGGTGTGTCATCCACAGTGTGGAGTTCTTCTACCGCTTCTGTGTTCAAGGCGGCTGTTCAGGCTATTGAGGTCCTGGAGTCACGTACTTCCTTTTGCGATCAGAACGAGCCTTCGTCATGTACACCTTGGTGATCTTGGTGTCAACACGGAGGTCATGCCAGCCGGGTTTGTCCTTCAGTGCCAAAATGGATCACTAGGTTGCGGATTCTCTCCTTTGGGATTGGCCAGCATGGCCTCAAGTTGTGAAACCTTGCGCTGTTCTGCCAAAGTGGGCTCAGCGCTCCTTGGATGCTCCTCTGCAACTCTTGGACGGCCTTGACCATGAGAAGTCGGTGTTCCCCGGTCTTACCGGCACTTTTCTGCTGTTTGTATTGTGTCGAGGATGGGAGAGTGATGATGCTGTTTCCTCCCACTTGAGATTCCGAGAGAGACAACCGAGGATGTGTCGCCCTCAGCGACTGCTGAAACCCTTTTCTTGGCCTTTCGAATTGAACCAACACTTCTCTGTCGTATGGCTTGTTTTCCAACAGATGGCGCGTCTGTTCTTGCTGTCACCGTTTTTGCAACTCTTTCCGCTGCTGTGGCTATATTTGTTTTTCCCTTTTGTTTTTTCCCTTTGCCCTTCTTGCCCTCCTTTCCTTTGCCATCTTTTCCTTTACCCCTACCTTTGCCATGACCGATTTGACCGATCTCCATGGCATCAGGGTTCTTGCGTGCGGCGGCACCTGCATACGCTGCTGATGGTTTCCACACCTGCTTTGCTTGCAGATATGAAACCACCACCTCATGCACATACTGGTAAGTGGTTAAAGTTCCTATGTGCATGGAAAGGTGTTGTTTCAGGGCTGTAGGGGCTTCTGTCAGCACTACAGCGCGCTTGTCTTCGTCGCTCATGGCTTTGGCTTGGCCAAATTCGGCTTCATGCTTGTCGAGATCAGCTTCCCACTCCTGCAACGCAGGTGAGAAGTCTACCTCTTTGGTGATTTTGGTGGGAAATTTGGGGCTGAGTAAGGCGCGTCTCCAGACCAAATTCTTAGAGTGGTTATCTGGGGCGAGCTCGCGCCAAAGCAACCGCCAGAATTCCCAGCCATTCTGCTCTCTTATACCTCTGGCGATCTTTGTCGCAACAGTCAGCTCTTGCGTCCATGAATTCAACATTGCAAACAGCTGTCTCCCTCGAGACCTGCAGTCATCTGTCATACCCGCAGGGTCAACAAACGTTGTGTTTTTTCGTGCTGCGTCAAGCTCGTCCAGGAATTCTTCACCCAGAAATGCCGGGCATGTTTCCACCTGAAAGCTGAAGCGTTCCCATTGATCCTGATCTTTTAAGGATTGGGATTGTTGTGACTAACTGGTCTGCCGGCGGCGGAGCTCCCCGCGCTTTGCTGGGGATGCTGACCTTGACCGGTGCCTGTGAGAGATGCCTGCAATAATGGCGTTACGCGGTTGAGGCGTTGCTGGAGTGCCTCTTTCTCTTGCTGCAGCTGCGCGTTTACTTGCATTTGACTCTGTTGTGCGGTAGTTAACGCTTGCACCTGACTCGCTAGAGCCTCCATCTGCAGTTGCAGCTGGCTTGCCGCTTGCTGATCCATCTTGCTGGACGGTTTGGTCTGAACTGGTTCCTGGCCCTACAAGGGGTGTTTCAGGCTGTTGGCTCAAAGCTCCTTGGATCTTGTCACAAAGATCCAACGCTACCTCCAGCTGTTCCTACGCTGGTAGGGGGTTGAACACGTGGGACGCCCGCTGCGTACAGCGGCGGCGCGGCTAACCCTGTTGAGCTGCTGGCAGGCGTAGCCTTGCCTTTGTTCTCCTCTTTGGCCTTCTGCTCCTCCCAATATTGCTTTATGGGATCGTGCGGAAACTCCAAGATCTCGAAGCTTTCTTCGCTATTGACAGCTCCTGCGGGACCTGAAGACCTGGACCTGCCTCGTGTGACGTAGGCCTTCCTTGCTCTTTCAGCCTTTGGCACAAGGATGGCTGTTGTCTCTTCGGCCGCTTCTAAGGCTGGTTTGCTTTCAGGCGGTTCTTCCCGCTCGCTCCTCACTCCAGTAATTAGTGACCCTTGAGCCACCGCTGGGTTCGGTGCGCGGGACCTCCGCTGCAACCGGCTCAGGCTCCTCCTTGGTAGAAACTTCCGGTTCAGCTTTGGCTTCTGGCTGAGCGTGTGTCTCGCTCAGCTGCTGGCTCAGGCTGCACGGGCTCTGTCGTTGGGTTCGGCTGCGCTGGCTCTTCTTGTGCAGTCGTCTGCATGGGTTCTAGCTGTGCTGGCTCTGGCTGCGTTGGCTCCGGCGGCACAGGTTCTTGTTGTGCAGGCTCTGGCTGAGTTGGCTCAGGCTGCACAGGTTGCGCTGGTTAGGTTGCGCTGGCTCAGGTTGGGCTGGCTGCGCTTGGTTTTGTTGTTGTTGTTGTTGTTCCCAAGCTGCTGCCCGTGTTCTGTCTTGCCCCCTGTCGGCTCTGGCCAGGGTTCGGGCCACTGACCTGTAGCCTCTCCTGTTTCGGCTCTGTTGGTCCCGGCCGGCGTGCCGACTGACCGTCCAGAAGCTTTTTCACCTCAGGTTTCCCACCACACGCGGTTAGCGTCAGTGAGGTCACCAGGTGGTGCTGCTGTTGTTTGCTGGTCGGTTTGCCCTGGCCAGTCTTGGTTCGACCAGTCCCGGTTGGACCAGGCACGTCGGACCACTGAGAGTAGTCCTGTGTCCAATCCCGGCTTTCCCAAGATGTGGTTGGGATCCGCCGTGTTGGCGAGAAAGTCCTACGCGGCCTTGGCCACGCGGGGCTATACCCGCTAACAGCTACCTCTGCTTTTGCATGGTAGCGGAGCTGTGAGTGTAGACCCTCCGCTCCAGGTCTCTGAGCGGTCAGACCCGCCGACCAAGGTCGCGGGCCGCATTTCACGGTCAAGCGTATTGGGCACTAAACTAGTTACAAACGTAGTGCAACACAAACGCGGCACACCTTTTCCTTGAAGCACGACGTGTGCTCAAAAAGGGGCTGCAGACATGCACGTGTTGTGCATGACATGTCATCTACATGCTACACATGAGGTTTTACCCATGGTATGTTGCCAAAAAGAGCTGAAAAAATGCCATGGGAACAAGATGAAAAAATTAGAGGTGCCCAGGGTTAGCTTTTAATACTTCCCGCAATGCGGGTGGTGTTACTCGACATCATTTACGCACATTCTTGTCTTGGCCCTATGAGGTTACAATTTCAAAACCCTTGATCGCACCACTACTGCATCGAAGAGATGGTACAATATAGTAGGGGATCACAAATATAAATAGAAATATAAATATGTAAATTTAAATATAAATATGAATACACGTATAAAAAAAATACATGTAAATATAGACAATAGACATATAGATCTATAGATCTAAGAAAAAATCAAATTACTTTACTTCGTGTGATCCCCACCATGACATTTATACATTTTCTTACTGACAAATCTTCTGGCATTCTATCTGACATATCTTCTGATATTCTATTTGGCATTCTATCTGGCATATCTTCTGGCGTATGATCTGGCATATCTTCTGGCATATCTTTTGGCATTCTATCTGGCAAATCTTCTGGCATTCTATCTGGCATATCTTCTGGCATTCTATCTGACATATCTTCTGGCATTCAATCTGGCATTGTATTTGGCATATCTTCTGGCATATATTCTGATATATCTTCTGGCATTCTATCTGACATATTTTCTGGCATATATTCTGACATACCAGTATCTTCTGACATATCTTCTGGCATATCTTCTGGCATATCTATCTGGCATATCTTCTGGCATATTTTCTGGCATTCTATCTGGTAAATCTTCTGGCATTCTATCTGGCATTCTATCTGGCATATCTTCTGGCATATTATCTGGCATTCTATCTGGCATATCTTCTGGTATATATTCTGACATATCTTCTGCCATTCTATCTGGCATTCTATCTGGCATTCTATTTGGCATTCTATCTGGCATATCTTCTGACATTCTTTCTGACATTTTTTCTAACTTTCTTCTGCACATTCTTTGTCCCATATCTTCCTACATGAGGTCCGGCAGGGAACACTTGGCGTAGATACTCGCGGTTGAGGTCCGGCAGGGAACACTGGGCGTGGATGGTCGCGGTTGAGGTCCGGCAGGGAACACTGGGCGTGGATGGTCGTGGTTGGGGTCCGGCAGGGAACACTGGGCGTGGATGGTCGTGGTTGAGGTCCGGCAGGGAAAACTGGGCGGGGATGGTCGTGGTTGAGGTCCGGCAGGGAACACTGGGCGTGGCTGGTCGTGGTTGAGGTCCGGCAGAGAACACTGTGGATCGCGGGTCGCAGTTGAGCAAGGACGAGACGACAAGGACGACAAGGATGACAAGGAGGACGAGGAGGACGAGGAGGAGAGGAGGAGGAGGAGGAGGAGGACGAGGCAGGAGGCAGGAGGCAGGAGGAGGCAACTGACATAAAATCTAACAACCCTCACCTGGCAGGTGGGGAAATAAATATACGTTTAAATTTAGATATAAATATAATAATATTATAAACACACACACATATATATATACTATACTATCGCAAACTGATCTCACGGTAGAGGTTCCCATAATGTGTTGATTTGATTGGCCTCTGCTATTTTCAGCCGGTTGATTTGTTCAAGTCAAAATTTCAACTGATTCACTTTCATTCCTCTAGCCTATTCATATACTTCACGATCTATTCAATGACACGTGTCAATGAAGCATGGGCTGAAGCCGACTGCCAAGGGAACGGTTTTGGGCCATCGTTATATGGCAGAAAAGATATGCAATTGATTTCCTCTGTGTGGTTTCGGGGCAGAGCTGATGTGATTTCCAGCAATATTGAAATACCATGACCATCGTTCCTAACCGATTTTTGATTGTGAGAAGGTAACGTTGCACCTTGTGAAGTTTGGACTGCATGTGGGGAGGCCCGTTGGGGCTGCACATCAGCTGGCTTATTCCGCAGGTGGTTTCAGGCAAATTCGATGACGCAAAAGACAGTGGACCAAGGAGTGGTCAGTTTATGTGATTTGTGAAATTGAGCATGTTGACATCCCAGCGGTGTTTGGGCACAAGTGCTACCAAGGTTGCCATTGAATTTTTTGAAGACGCATATGATTGGGGCAAAGTCCATACACTACCGACGACGCAAAAATATTGGAAAAACGATGAAGAGAAAAAGGAACAGTAACTGGCAATCACGGTGTGATAATCGAAGAAACCCTGGCAAAGTGGGTGGGGAAAATGCGCCGTCAGAAACTATTATCATTTATCATTGTGCATTTTTTGGGCACGTGTTAAAATCAAAATTACTTCACTGGCCGGTCTCCAACCATGCTCGCCCCATGGCTGACCCAGCTCCCATGGCTGATCCACGCTGGGCCCCCGTGGCCCCCGGTCGCCCTGCAGAAAACGCTGGCCAGCGAGGCCTGGCAGATGGACCCCCTGCGAGCCAATTTGCCCAGGAAGTGCGAAAACCGAAGCTGGGTGACAACGATTTTGATGCTAGATAATGTGGCCCCTTATGGAGGAAGAATAGCAGATTTCATGGGAAGCAAATTTTTTTTGAACATGCGATTGGCTGGTTTGATGACCTGGGTCATTTTGCAGTTTCATGTGGTCAACCCAATGCGATCAACAACCTTAATGATTTCTTTCAACCCTTCCAGCCAAGAACAAACCCAATTCGACCAAAACCATCTAAGACCACACCTTTTTTTGGGGGGCGGTTCAGGATTAGGTTTGGTTCCCACCACGTTGTGCTCTGAGACATGGACCTCCAACCCGTAAAGGATTCTTTTCAATGTAAAATAGTCCAGTTGCAGATGGCGATCCCTAATTCCGCAGGCGCGTGCGGTCACATTCTCCCCTTGGCCCATGTTTCCTTTGGTTTAGTGATTCTTGACATTTTGGTTGGAAAGTGGAAGGGGGGAGCCGCCTGAGACTAAGCAGTCCCAGCTTCCAAAAAAGGAAACATTCCAAGGATGATGGAAATGTTCCCCTTTGCCCGCGCCACCAAAGGTCCTGAAGTATCTGAAGTGGTTTTCTCGTGATTTTGGCCGCTTCGCGACGACGACCGCTTGCTTCGGAAGTCTTTGTTGATAGATGCTAACATCCTGGACCCGAGAACACGCGCTGCCAAAAACATGCCTGGCCAAAAACATGTGTTGTTTGATGTTGTTTGCCTAAGTTGAACCTTTGTTAGGTTGCGTTGAGTTTTTGGCGCGCCATTTGGACATATGTTCAGCCTATGTTTTTTTGCTGTTGGGCCCATGTTGGGAAAATCTTGGGCTGAAATTGCTGATGTTAAGGTCTGGGTGCATAAAAAGGCAGGTTAGGATGGTTTAGGTACCGAATTTGGATTTTCAAAACAAAAAGAAGCGGAATGCCCGCGAAGAGCGCCAAGGCTGGCAAAATATAATGTTCTACAGTAGCCCAAGAGCCGCAGCCGGCAGCCGCGTGTTATTTTTCTCGCAATTCTTTATTACATTATGATGTGGCTGGTTCAAGCCGGGCCTATGTTCAAACCCTTTAGCACCCACAGGTGGCATCTTAGCCGATTTTACGACCTTTGATACGTCAACGTTGAAAGACCGCATGATTTTGGAACAAAACTGCCCAAAATTTATGTTCGGATCCGCACGCGTGTGCTTGGAATGCCTCGGTTTTTCCAATTGAGTTTGCTTTGACCCGCCAGCTACCCGGACGCAGCCAGACACCGGCAATCAGCTGCACAGGCAAGCAGAATCTCATCGCCAGCTTGCATGCCAGCCTCCTCTACACAGCCGCTTTATCGGGAGGTCACCAGCTGTCCGGGGCCCACCGCCTTGCAGAAACCGCGGTGGAGCCAACCGGTATGCTAGTTCGCTAGCTCTTTAGGGCGTTCCGGACCTATGCGACACAAAATGCCACATAGAAGGCCAGGCAAATGGAATGTCGGAACATACGCCACATAGATGCGGAAAAAATGCAACATAGAATGTCAATACAAATGTCCAGATAGAATGCGGAAAAAATGCAACATAGAATGTCAATACAAATGTCAGATAGAATGTCTAATGGCATGTCAATGCATGTCATAGAATGCCAAATCAAATGCCGGAAAGAATGCAGTTGAAAGATCTTGAAAGTGTCAGTTTGCGTGTCCAAGTGAACGCGTTAGGATGTCAGAATATATGGCAGAAAAAATATCAGCGGGTCAGTATGTCAGAATATATGGCAGATAAATTATAAGAGAAAAAATTGTCATGTAAAACATCAAGGTGAATGATGTGAATGCCGGATAGAGTGCCAGATAGAGAATGTTAGCTAGAATGCCAGGCTGATCCACATTTGAATAACCGACAAAATTATTGTGATACTAATTTATTCTGCTTCGCCTTTCCGAGGTTGCACAAAATCTTCATAACCGCTAGGGGACGACCCTATACTGATACCCCACTTGTGATACTTCCGGGAATATTGAAATCCTAACATCCGACAGGGGACGACCATAATGTGGGCATGGCAGTAAATTTAACTGATAGTGTTGCCCGCTACTCATTTGAATTCCAGATAAATTGGCAGATAGCATGTCAGATAGCATGTTGGAATACATGTAAGTTCGAATGTAAATATTTATATGAAATAAAATGTGAGGATATGTGTGGGATAAAAGTCACATAGGATGTCTAAATATATGTCAGATAAACTGACAGAAGGTTTTTCTGAATACATAGCGCGGTTGTTGTCATACGAAGAAAAGAGTGGCATTGAAAGGGTGACCCCTTATGTTGGTTGCAAAGCAATTTATGCTTGAACGGTTAATGCATCATGTTTGTTGATGTGAGGGTGTCAGTTTTTGTCATTGTTTTTCGATTCAAAAACAGTTTTTAAATTCTTAATCATAAATGGGTTGCCGCAAGGTCAGCTCAGCCTCTTCCCAGGATATTGGGTCGATGATGCTTGCCGTTCACCCTTACATTCACCCCGTTTTCGCGTTTGTAGCGAAGCAAGCCGTGCGGACAGCAACGAGTTTTGGTGTGATGATTATTCAGTGGGCAGCGGCTATTGCCCGGTCTACCCGCCGCAGAACATAGAGGTGGTCCTGGCAAACGAGTCAAAATTGAAGCTGCCCTCCAGAACGGATCATTGTATGGCCATGGCAAGGCTGGCCAACCAGTCTCATATGTGGCTTGATGATGGCTTAGTGGCTTCAAACTTCAAACCATGCCGCGTCATAATAGAAGAATTTCATCCAATTTCGGGAGAAATTTGTGGCACTACGATGTACTACGGTGCTTCATTTTGATAAATGAAGAGTTGCAGAAATGTAGCCCCAGGCAAAAACCATGAGGTCATGGATAGTTCGTTCCTTTGAGAAATTGCTGTCCATGTGATTCTGGCAAAGGTGAACTAACTGCACAGGGGCCAGGCAAACATTAGGGCCAGAACTCACGCTTGGCGTACAACACTCCTTAGCAAGACAAAAAGGGCAACATCCTTTTAAACGAGGCAAATGTGTTTTCCTACTGGCTGTGTGGCGGCACCTTTTTTCCTTATGTTTTTCTTGCGGGCGGCCCATGCGTTTCCTAATCGCGTTGTTTCTCAACAGCCCCCACCACATCTTTTCCGCCCCAGGTTCCTTTGCCCATTGCGTGTACCCATTGCTGTGATCTTGAACCCGAAGGCTGGAATGAATTCAGTAAGTACCTGGCTGCAGTTCATGGTGACCAAGCACAAGCACTACCGCTTGTTCACAGAGTTGTTTGACCTCTGGGAAGGGAGGACGCCATTTCCTGGGCGCAAACCCGGCAATTGGGCATTGGGTGGATGGCGAAGCGTAATAGTAAACTAGTAAACATGTTACTTTGCTAAATGGCTCGGTGATGCCCGGTGCAATTATGGCTGTTGTATGCTGTTGTGATATGGGAGCATACCATTTTCAAGAAAGCGGCACGCTGCCGTATTGACCAGCCTCTTAGCAATGCAGCCTGGAATGACGGGAAAATGTATCATATCCATTTGGCGGATGCGTTTCCTGTGTTTTGTTGGGGAGGATTAAACAGATGAGATTTCGCTTTCATTGCCATGTTTGATCACCACCAACGTGGCCTATGGGGGGTATCATTGCCCTGGTGGCATATCATCTCCGCTTCTGCCATTGCCTTTGGTGACCCTCGCAATCCCCAAGCCAGGGTGCTTATACCATCTTATACCAGCCTGTTGTTCACTTAGCCATTTGCTGGTGTAGAGGCCCTTTAGAAGGCCAAGGGAAATCATCATCGCGCCTTGGCAGAGCCAACCGCTGTGATTGAGTTATACCCTTCAGCAAAGATTCGACGCGAAACAAGACGGACATTTTTCGCAAGCACATGTCACGCCCAGCCGCCCAGCCCTTCTACAATACCATTTCAACTTTGGCTTGCCACCTTCTCAGGTTTCAATTCAACGAGGATTTACGGGAACCCGCAGCTTTCGATGGGAAATCATAGTTTCCTACGAGATGTCCTGGGCATTCAGCTCATTCAGCTTCGAACGTGCGTATTTAGATACGAATCCTGCCTGGTGACTGGCTAAGATTTGCCAAGCGTATTATTGCCGAGAAATTTTATCAGTTGGCGCCTTCTTCTTATCACAGGGTCAGAGTCATAGCTATGTTTTGCCATTGCTGCTAGCCAATCACTAACTTCACCACTTAAAGTCATTGTCCCCTTTTTGCGGGTTTGCATAGATCCAGCACGACATCTGACTAGCGTTTCTGCGGTTGCTATGGATATGGGCCTTGGACCTGGATACCCAAGCACGGGTTGGTTTGATGTTAACACCGCACCAAAATCATCCAAACCTATGCCCACCCAGTGGTCTTAAGTCTGAACCTTTATATTACCGTCACTCTGATGATGATTACTCCCATTTTTAATTGAAGCAGCTGGAACTTACCAGCCCACGGAATAATTTATCGTTGGATTCTGAATGAATGGGATTGGCAAACCTAATTAACCACGGGCCAAGCGCAGGAAATCAGTCAGCCATTGGCTTTGGAGTGATGCCGGCCTGGGATCCAGAATAAGCCGCAAACTGCCCCTACTGCGACGTCAACCTAGATTTGCGAAGTTCCTTTTGATCATTTTGTTTGTTTTTTGCCATACCGCCAGCTGCCGCCAACCTAGTGTGATACAGTGACATAATGTATCGATGGATCGATGGATAAATAAATATCCAAACAGGCAGATAGATAGGTGCGTGGTAAGTAGGTACGAAGGTGCGTAGGTGCGTAGGCAGGTAGGTGGGTAGGAAGGTAGGTAGGTAAATTGATTTTCATTCAATATCTGCAAATATATTGAAAAAGAGTGTGATGGAGATGTGTTAGGCTGATTTGGAGCAGCTCACCCAGGTGCTGTAATATCAGAGGTTTGTTTGCACGTATGCATGCATGCGAGCGTGCATGTGTAGTGTATGCAATGCATGCAGCGTATGCATTGTATGTATGTATGTGGTGATCGATCAAAAGGTCCTTGTCAGGAGTTTTAACTGCGAAAGCCGTGCAAGGTTCGAAAGTTTTTTTTTCGAGTTCGCGAAAGTAACATTTTTTTTCGCGAAAGTTTCGCGAAAGTTGGATATTATAATCATTATGTAAAGGGCTGCCACCCACTGCCGCCCGGGGTCCGGCAGGAGAAGGCACTAGAGAATTTCGGTTTGGTTCTGGTTCAGTTCCCTGTGTGGTGGTGCTTGTGGACAATCACACCCTTCATAGGTAGCAGCCGGGCTTCCAAAGGCGAGGCTTCGCGACAGCCAAACGCCATGGTCCTGAAGCCCATCCTTGCACCTGCCGCTGTCACTGCCTAACGACGCTTTTTGAAATCTCAAGAAACAAGCTCCAAATGCAGCAGCCAAGTTTCCAAAAGTGAGGCTTTGAGAGATAAACACCAAGGCCCCTGGTGCTCGCTTGTCCTTCAATGCACCCCCTGCTGATGGCCGGGGTCTGTGAATAGGGATATTTTCGCGAAAGTTCCGCGAAAGTTATGCGAAAGAGCGGGCGAAAATCAAAGTGCATGTCGAAGGGGGTGGGTCAGTAAACCTTGCCAAAAAAAACCTAGTCAGCAACAATCTGCCCTGAGAAGGGATTCCGTGATGCTAGCCGCATGTTTAAAAGGCTATCAAGAAGTGATCCCTGATTCTCTGGCGTAATTTGGCAGGTGGTGAACGAATCTTCATAAGAGGTGTTGTTGGCCAACATGGGCCCCGCGAAAGATAAACATGGAGTTCGCGAAAGTTTCGCGAAAGTAACGTTTTTATTCGCGAAGAATGGCCGTTCCCGGATAAAGGAGTTTTGATCAAAACCCATGTATCTATGTATGTATGCATGCATGCATGCATGTATGCAAGTAACGGCATGAAATGACATAAAATGTAATGCAATGCAATGTAATTTTACAATGTAATGCCCATTTAGTGCAATGAATATAATGTCATGCAACGCAACGTAATGAAATTAACATCAAGTCATGTAAGGTAATGTAAAACAATGTTATGTAATGGAATATTCTGTCGTGAAACATAACCTCCTTGTAATATCATGTAACGTAGTAATGTATATATCTAATGACTCTAATGTATTCTAATGTATGTATGTGCTGAATCGGATGTATGGCATGTGCATATGTATGAAATGTATCCAATGTATGTCATGTATGTTGTGCGTGTAACGTGTGTCATGTATGTCATGTGCGTGATGTATGTTTTGTATTGTGTTGTGTTGCGTTGTGTTGTGCTATGCTGTGTTGTGCCGTGTTGTATTGCAATGTGTGTGTGCTGTGCATCTAATGTTGGCAATGTATGTAACGCACGCCATGTATGTAACGTAGGTAACATATGTAGTGTTTTAATGTATGTATGCACGTATGAAAGTAACGAAGAGAAAGCGTTTTTTTAATGTGACGTAATGCAAATGCAATGTAATGTTACGCAATGTAATGCAATGTATGCAACGTATGTAATGTATGTAATGTAGGTATGTAGTGCATATGTTATGTGATCCAGAGAGTTGTTTCAAACAATGTGAAGTAGTGTACTGTCATGTCACTTCATGTAGTGTGTGTAGTGAAATTAAGAATATATGTATTTTGAGGCAGCGCTTGGTATTCGGAATGCAGTAGCGCAAGGTAATGTGAGGTAATGTGATGTAATGCAATTCAATGTCTGCATTATGTTTTCGCATTTCGCACTTTGGATAAGAGTGAATTTACAATTACGCATTGTGCACTAGGTATTGTTTGTCTTGAAGTATGAGCATAATGTAGGGGTTTATATTTATGAGGGTAAATTAAATTTGAATGAAACGGGTGTGTTTCTATGTATATGTAGGTGTATGTAAATGTGACTGTAAATGTAGATACGCATGTAGTAAATTCTTATGTACATGCCTATGTATATGTGCATGATGTACATGGCGTGTATATGAATGTGTATACATGTATATGTACATGTTCATGTTGATGTACATGTACTTGCATATGTTTAGGTAATGTTCACACGTTCTGTGTGTGATGTATGTTTTGTATGCTCTTATGTGCTGTGTTGTGCTGTGCTAGGCTGCGCTGGCTGGTATGTTGTGCCGTATGTTGTGCTGTGCCGTATTGCAATGTGATGTGGCATAATAGCACCTTGTAACGTACATGCAACATGCAGGTTTATGTTCTTTCAACAGTTGCCTTTCTTTGGCCTGCAAAGTTGCGATGGCGGACGTTTTCCACCGACCAGCTTCCAGCGGCCCTGTGTCGACTCAGGAAAAGCATTGTTGAGGAGATTATTTTTCGAACTCCGAATTTCCGACAGGGTCGCGCGGGTTTGCTGACAAAACCTGTTTTTGTGTTGAATCCAAAAGGGGTACTCCATCAGAAATGGGGGGCGGCGCATGGTGAAGAAATTAGAAAATGATCTATGTTCGAATAACTTCACAATTTAAGGCCAACAAGTAATTAATTAATAAGCACAAAATTAATGGTTTTCAATTTCAATTGTACTTTTTGCCGTTCCTTGATGTTCCTTGGGTTACTAATCCCAGGTCGCCTGGCATGTGTCGAAGATCCTGTTGCCCCCAGCTTGGTGTGTGCCATGTTGCGAAGCAGCACAAGGCCGCTTGGTGCTTTTGCTTGTGCGGAACCCGTTCCGCAGAGTACAAAGTTGGTTCAGGCATCGCTGGTTGTCCAACCGTAAAAAGGCTCCTTACAACACGTGGAGGCTAGGCAGCAAATTTTGATAGCAGCTGTTCCAATTCCATATTGTTCGGGCCCTTAGCTAAAGACAAATTTTGCGGAAAAGTTCGGTACATTCAAAGGGCTTAGCAACAAACATGGAAATGCATCGGCAATGGGCCCCCAACAGTGGGGAAGAGGCAAGTTCGGAACCCTGTAAAGATTTCTGGGCAAGGACCTCTGCTTCTCAGAGGATTTACACAAGATATCCGAACACAAAAAGGTTTGTGCTCCACATTTTTATCCAAGAATCTAAGGATATCTTGACAAAGATCTTGCCAGGAATGTGCAAGATGCCTATACAGGGATCTCTGCAAAATATCCTTCTACAAACATCATGTAAAGGATCTCACAAGGAAGTTTTAGAGGTGCCCGCAAGGATCCTGACAAGATATTCCTAGTCAAGGATCTCTATAGAAGTAAGGGCCCTCAGGGCCCGCAAGATCCGTCCAAGGACCTCCCGACAGGATCTCTGCAAGCTATCCTGGGCACGGACCCATTCCACAGAACCCGCAGGACCTTGATGCAAAGATACCGGACAGGAATGCACCAAACCACTTGCTACAAAAGATTCTCCCGGCAAGAGACCCCAAACAGTGTGCTTAAGGACATGCAGGATAAAGTCAAGGGAGGAGAAACAGAAGAGGACACATGAATCCAGTGGGGCTTTCAGGTGCGGTCACGGAACGGAGCTATGCAGCCGCAGTATTTTATTCCCAAAGAGGCGCATCAGTGTGAGTGGCAGCGCGCGATGCCGCGGCAGCTGCTGGTCAGCTGGCGGCGGCAGCAGAAGGTCAAACGATGGCTGGCGTGTCGCGATGCCGCGGACATGGGTCAGGTCGTGTCCGCAGCATGGGCTTCTGCCAAGCGGGCACGCACAGCGTTCCAGATAGGGGCTTGATGCGCTGACCGGTCATCGCGAGCAGCAATGAGTGCAGGCAAAAGCTGCGGCAATTCGTGCGGCCCATATTGCAGCAATAACTTGGCCCAAATGCAGCCGCCAGAGGTCTGCTTCATGTGTGCGCTCCAGCCGCCACGAGCTTGCCGGCGTCCAGGTGCTGCAGTATTTTCTGCAGTGCGTTGCCAAGCTTTCTGCCAGTGGTTCCATGCGTTGCCGGTGTCGTCATTGGGTGCCGGGAAGGCCAGGCCGGAGGAACAAGTGATGCAGTTGCGTTTCTGTGTCCGGGGATGGTGCCGGTTTTGTGGGACCGAAGAGAAGGTTGAAGGCTCGATCCCGCAGGTGCGCGACAGCAGGATGCTCTTCGGCATAGATCCTGAGGAAGTTGGTCAAGGAGTTGAGGCGTTCAAGAGCAATGGCAATGTCATGGCGCACTTGGCAGGCAAAGGTCCATTTTAAGCGGTCTCTTGGCAAGAGCTCTGGACAAAAGATCTATAAGAGATATCTCCGCAAGATCTCTTTATGAGATCTCTGTACAAGCTCTCTATAAAAGCTCTCTAGGCAAGATCTATTTAAGAGACCTCTTGGCAAGATCTCTTCAATATCTCTCTGTGCAATGTCCCTGTACAAGATCTCTATAAGAGGTCTCTTGGCAAGACAATTGCAGAGATCTCTCTATAAGAAATCTCCTCACAAGATCTCTGCCAGGGACCTCAAAGTAAGGTCTCTGGCCAAGCTCCCTAAAAAAGATCTCTGAGCAAGATCGCTGCTCTCTCCACCAGGTCTCTGTACAAGATCTCTATAAGAGGCCCCCTGGCAAGATCTCTGTACAAGATCTCTATAAGAGCTCTCTCTGCCCAGATCTCTTTACAGAGGTCTCTTGGCAAGACCTCTGGACAAGATATCTACAAGAGATATCTCGGCAAGATCTCTCTATGAGATCTCTGTACAAGCTCTGTCTATAAAAGCTTTCTTGGCAAGATTTATGTAAGATACTGCTTGGCAAGATCTCTGTAAGGGGTCGCTTAGCAAGATCCGTTAACAGTGTGGCCACACTGAGGGGTTCTTACGGTAACAGTTAAGTGTTCAATCGAGGTGGTACCATCCGTTTCCGGCCAATTCCCTGTAAATTTCCATACAGAATGGCTCTTGTGACATGTCCATGTGCATTTCGACTGCGCAGGCTCGCACAAAACGATGTCCCGAGGTGTCCGCGGCCATTTTTCCTGTAAGTTTCCATACAAAATTGCTCTTGTGAAAAGTCCATGTGCATTTCAACTGTGCAGGCTCGCGCAAAAATGGTGTCGCGGGATTAGCGTCTGGCACTTTTCATGTAGATTTCCACACAAAATGGCGCTTGCGACATGTTCATGTTTATTTCGACCGCGCAGGCTCGCGCAAAAACAAGACATCTCATACAGAATCAGAGCGTATACAGAGATCTTGCTAAGAGATCTTATGGGGATCTTGTTTGGTGAAAAAACATCCCCTTCCTGGAACTTGCAAGATTTCTATGCAAAAACCATTTCGAGGAACCCGCAACAGTTCTATACGAGATTCCACAAGGACCGTGTGCAGAAATTCACAAGTTCTCTGTACCATTCCCTGCAAGAGGCCCCCCAAACAGTGTTGAAGAGAACGCCAGGACCCCTAACAGGATTTCGCAAGACTGTCAAAGAAGGACCTTGCAAGACTTTATACAAGAGCCTCCGGCAAGAGCACCCCAAAAGAGGTTTCATACGAGCGCCCCTATACAATACATAGCGCATTCAAGATCTTCATGCAAGGACCTCTTACAGTATTTAACTCACTTCTCCACAAGATCTCACAAGGACGATCATAAAAGGACATCTGCCTCTAAGAGGGCACTGCGAAATCCGCCAGAGGGTCATGGAAGGATGGGAGGACTTTGCAGCGAACCCGCCTCGCCGGGGGACATGGCTTTGGCCCAGGATGAACTTTTGCCATCCCGACGTAAAAGCCAAGCGTGCTGCCCTAATGCAGAAGACAGGACAGTCAACTTCATAATGAAATGGGTTGGAACAGGGTTATTTCAAGCTCCAACTAGACAGCAGTTATTGTTCTTTTTGCACCCGGCAAAATGTTAACCACAAGTGCATTGTCAACTGCTTTGTCAAGCTTGGCAGCGCTTGACGCCCAGGAATGAATTTCCAGAATTCTTGCGTAGACTTGCTGCTCACAAGATCCCGCACGTTAGGGCCCCGTGTCTCCGCTGGGATTGGGGGAGGTCTTGAGGAGGATACTGGAACCAACGGCAATTGTAAGTCATATATATATATGATAATATATATATAATAAATAGTAATATTTAATATTATATATACATATATATATATACATGCATCCTGCATCCATGGTGGGTACGTGCGTACACGCACGTATACGTACAAAAAAAAGTGGAGAGAGAGAGAGAGAGCCTGGGTGGATGTGGGCAGTTTTGTGGCTACGATATTGGATACCGAGCGCCTAGACACTTGATTCACTTCCCATCCAAGGATCTCAAACACATTTTCTTTCTAGAAATTGTCGTGCCTGGGCACACTGGCTGGGTGGGAGGTCCTTTCTTTTCCGCGTCAGCAGCTTGTTTCTTGAGGTCAGAGAGGCCGAGTTTCTGGGAGAAAACGTTTGTAAAGCCTCTGGACCGGCTGGATTTGGTTCACACCCTGTCCTTTGACGACATCATGCAGGACCCTCACTGGACCAACGAGGCGCGAAATGCCATGCGCACGCGTACCTGCAACTGTTTTCATTGTTGTTTTTCTTTTTTCCCCCTGTGACCCATTCAGAGAGACGGCTCGTCCAACAAACGAACTTCGAGGTTTGTTTGTTTGGTCATGGATTCCAGATCCAACGATGAAACTATATATAACAATATCCATTTAAATTCAACCATACTGACGGACACAAAGTTAGAACCTTTCTTGGAAAAAACGAGATTTATACATCTGGCCGGGTTCTTACTCATATGAGTTAGAAGCTCTAAAATTAACGACAGTTAGAACCCAAATATATAGCATTTCTATGCAACATTTCATATACCGCATATGCTCCTGCCCTCGTACACACTCACACTTAGAACCTCTTGTATGAATACATATATTCACAAGTATACATGTATAATATCATCGCTACTCTTGTATATGAACCGATGTTGTGCAAACTCACATATGTCTCTGCCCTCGCGAACCCGCACACTTAGAACCTCTTTGTATATATATATATACATTCATCCACAAGTATACGTATAGCGTATGACAGATACTTTTGTATATGAACTCAAGTTGTGCGAAATCACATATGTCTCTGCCTTGCCAGTGCACACTTTGAAGCACACACAAGTATATAACATAAACCCATGCCGTGCAAACTCACATATGTTTGTGCCCTTGCGAGTGCTCACACTTTGAACCTTTTTGTATACATCGACATTTCCAGAAGTGTACATATATCATATCATAGATTCATTTGTATACGAACCGATGTTGTGCAAACCTACATATGTGTGTGACCTTGCGAGTGCTCACACTTAGAACCTCTTTGTATACATATATATATTCACAGGTGCACATATTTCATATTACAAAAACTTTTATATATGACTCCCTGTTGTGCGAACTCACATATGTCTGTGCCCTTGCGAGTGCTCACACTTAGAACCTCTTTGTATACACGCATATACTCACAAGCATACATAGATCATATCACAGATACCTTTGTATATGAGCCCATGTTCTGCAAACTCACATATGCCTCTTCCCTGGCAAGTGCTCACACTTTGAAGCCCTGTTTCTATACGTACATACATTGACGAGAAAACACATATCATGTCATAGATACTTTTGTATATGAAACTATGTTCTGCGAACTCACATATGTTTGTGCCCTTGCAAGGTAGAACCTCCTTACACACATGCATCTACTCACAAGTATATACATACACATATATATTTATATATATGTATATATTTCATATTGCAGATACTTTTGTGTATGACCCCGTGTTGTGCGAACCAACATATGTCTGTGCCCTTGCGAGTGTTCACACTTAGAACCTCTTTGCATACATACATATGTCACAAATATACATATATTACATCACAGATACCTTTGTATACCAACCCGTGCTGTGCAATCTCACACTTGCACGTGCCATTGCGAGTGCTCACAGTTAGAACCTCTCTGTATACATGCATATACTCACAAGTATACATATATCATATCAAAGATACTTTTATATGTGAACCCATGTTGTGCGAACTCACATCTGTCTGTGCCCTTGCCAGTGCTCGCACTTAGAACCTCTTTGCATACATACATGTGCTCACAAGTATACATATTCCATCACAGATACTTTTGTATATAAGCCCATGTTGTGCAAGCTGACATATGTTTGTAGCCTTGCGAGTGCTCACACCTAGAACGTCTTTGATCGTCTTTGTATACATACATATACTAACAAGTATACATATATCAAGAATCATATCGCGGATACGTTGGTATATCAACCCGTGTTGTGCACTCTCACACTTGTTTGTGCCTTTGCGAGTGCTCACAGTTAGAACCTCTTTGTACACATATATTGGCAAGTATTAGTATACATATATCTATATATCATGGATAGTTTTGTATACGAACCCATGCTGTGCGAACTCACATTTTTTTTTGCCATTTCGAGTGCTCGCACTTTTTCTTTGTATACATGCATATACTCACAAACATACTTATATTATATCATACAGACTCCTGTATATGAACCGATGTTGTGCAAACTCACAAATGGTTGTGCCCTTGCAGGTGCTCACACTTGGAACCTCTTCGTATTCACACATATGCTCACAAGTAGACATATTTCATACTACAGATACTCTTGTATATGACTCCGTGTTGTGTGAACTCACATATGTCTGTGCCCTTGCGAGTGCTCACACTTAGAACCTCTTTGTATACATGCGTGTACTTACAAGAATACACAAATCACATCACAGATTGATTTGTATATGAGCCCATGTTGTGCGAACTCACAAATGTCTGTGCCCTTGCGAGTGCTCACACTTAGAACCTCTTTGTATACATGAACTCACAAATGTCTGTGCGTTTGCGAGTGCTCACACTTGGAACCTCTTTGTATACATACATATGCTCACAAGTATACATATTTGATATTACAGATACTGTACTTTTGTGTATGACTCCGTGTTGTGCGAACTCACATATGTCTGTGCTCTTGCGAGCGCTCACACTTAGAACCTCTCTGTAGACATGCATATACTCACAAGTATACATATCATATCAAAGATACTTTTATATTGTTTTGCAAGCTGACATATGTTTGTAGCCGTGCGAGTGCTCACACTCAGAACGTCTTTGTATACATACATATACTAACAAGTATACATATGAAGATACAGCACCTCCGGAATTGTAAGATGTCGCCGCACTTCTGAAGCGCACGTTGCAGCGGAATGTTGCATAAAAACCAAACAAAACACCGGGAGAATTCTTTATGCCCTTGGGTGATTCACAACCCAGGTATCTTTCCAATGAGGATGGAACGGATCGACAAAGATTTTCTTCACCTTCAAGACGTTCTGTGCCGAAGTTTCAGCTACTGCCGCCCATTGCCATCCTTACCGAAGGTGGTACCACATGGCAGCACAGGGAGAGGCTACATGCCTCAAACGCCCCCTCCAGTGCAGGAGCTGTGGACGTCGGAAGCACAAGAAATCGTTCGAACCATGTTCCAATCAGACTTCACAGAATTGGGCTATTCCCAGGACCGCTTGCCAGCATGACACAGAAACGTTTTTTGGAAGTTTCTGGTTTTTTCCAAGAAAGGCGGACATGCTACATATTATCCCTTCCCATTTCATTCTTCGACGCCTCTTGCACATTTCCGTACAGTTCCGATGTATACTCTCTAGACATGCTGCACGTATCTCACACGTTCAGTCCAAATCATTCTAACGCATATATACTAATGTCATTCAATGTATCCTATACACCTGCTTTGAATCTCATTTTCAGTCTTCTGGCGTTTGACATAATTCTTGGAACACAATGAAGGGCCTGGAATGTTCGCACAAAGCGCGCCCGGCCCCAAGCAAGATCCAGTTGAGTCACGGACACGGACCACAGGAATCGGTCAAGATGGCAAGAGGCACTAGTATAAGTTGATATAAGATGATATAAGTAGATATATTGTAAGTAGGTATAAGTAGATATCATCCAATCTCGCTAAAAAGCAGCGCGCAAGACACATCACCTTCATTGCCTCTATTGAAACCGCAGGACTTGCAGACTGAAAAGCCGCTGGAATGGCCACGGGTGTGGCAGAAGTTCACTCACAGCAGTTGGATGACGCAGTGGCAAACAAGTTCTGCTGGTCAGATCGGGTCGGGATATGTCAGGATGTGTTGTGTCAAGATCCCAACTCCTGGCGTCACTCGTCCAATTTGCAGATTGAAACATATTGAAACTAGGGATCTGTTCACCTACGGGTTGACTGCAAGAGGTTAACAAAATACTAATGGTTTGGTTTTGGAAATCTCCGTAACCACTGAGGAGGATGAAATGGTCTCAATATGCAAACGGACACTATTTGTCGGTCGCAAAAACTGACAAGGGACATCAGGGGACCATAGGGGATCCACATTTCCAAATCATTTGTGCGCAGAAGAAACCATATCGTATATATCCAAACATGTTAAGTTTCTAAATGTTTGGTGCGTCTTTACAAAACAACCATGTGCATTAAACGTTTGTTGACATCCGGACGCAAAAGTGTCGGAAAGTTGTTGCTTTCGTGTGACGGGTTATATGCAGCTCGATGAAGCTGAAACGAGGTTGTGCAACCATTTAATTCTCATTGTTTCTTAATTTTGTTCTCAAGCAATGCTTTTGATTCCATTGGTGCGCGGCCATGTGGCATCAGGCGGGTGCTTTTGCACCTGCATTTGCAGACGCATTCAAGAAGATACTAAGCTGTTGAAATTTGCCAGTTTGTTTGTCAATTTGTCAAGCCATGCAGGGCATTGTGCATGAAATCAGTTTCGCACTCAGACTTCCTCCTGACACACATGCCCACACGCTCGCACACACTAGACACACAAACACACACGGTCGACCCCCAAGTCATCCAGCCTCCTGAGGCACTTTGCACCTCCTTTTTGCGGACACCCAAGCAGTGGCAGCCTTTGCAAGCTATTGTCTCCTGTTTTTAGCGTGCAGATCATGCAGTTTTCAAATCGTATTTCTGCACGGTGCTGGACAGTTTCAAAGTTCAGGTACACTTATCATGTTTCTCGCCTATCCCGGGCTGGAGAATGGCGCCAGGCCTCTTTGCCTATTGATCGACAGTGCAAGAGGTAAAGTATTTCCAGTTGTTTTCTTTGATCAGTTAGTTTTTGACGCCAAGATGCCAGGCATTGCAATTGGCGAAATCACTCCGAAAGACCTCTTCTTGGCACCTGCTTGATGCCGGGCTGGAGATTTGCTTATGTATCGTTGTGTTGTGTTACTTTTCAATTTTTTTGGGTTTCGGGAGGAGCAGTTTTTTGGGCAAGCGGGTTTGCGCCGTCGTGATGGTCGCAGGTGAAGTCTTTCGGTGCCGAATTGCTGGCCTGCGCAAAGGGATCCATGTGCCCTAGTTCAAAGTCGCTTCGAAACTGAACATCCTTTGTTCCAGAGCGTTTTTGCAGACAAGCAGGGAAGACAGTCGTCACAAGAAATTCAACAGTGGAAGATTAGATGTAGACATCGAAAGGCGCGAGCTTTTCAGTTTTCCAGGTGGACGCTTTCATTGTCGGCTGCCACCTCAGCCGCTCCAAACCAGATCAAACAGGAACTAGAATATAGGAGCTGGAATGCTTCGCACATGCCTCCCAAGAAGTTGGACGAGATGAAGAATTTGCACATTCAACCGAACATGGTCGTGTGGGTTGCTAAGTCTTTTGTTTGTTTGCGCAGGCACTTCCACATAGTATCACATATTTTCACATTGGAATATAACACACAGATACGTCCGGTGAAATGCTAGGTGGAGTGTGCTCGCCTCAGTCTGCAGGAAATGCATTATCTGTTGCGCGATGTTGCGCGCGTTATGCCGTGTTTTGGTTCATCGTGGCATCATCGTGGTTTCGTTTGGATCATTTGGGCGTGAGTACTTGCAGCAGGAAATTGTGGCATCAGTAGCTGCCGAACGACACTGGAGGCCAATTTGATCATGAATTGATGGTGCCATGATATCATGAGTGCCTTTACGTATCCTTACGATGCCTTGCGTATTGACTTAATTTCTTGAAGGATGTCGCCTGAAGGCACATGTGGCCCCAAGACCCCAGTGCAAGCCTGACATAGCCTGACAGGATTGCTTTGGACTTGCTCAGACGAGCAGAGGCTGGATTCATCGTTGCATCATCATTGGATATTTTTGCCATTCATGGAGTTATCAATGAGAATCAAGAGATATCAAGAGTCAACATAAGCTGTGAGGATTCCGATGCTGTCTCCATTGCTCCCTTCTCAGTCTTAGCATTATACATCCGTTGTCAAGTTTGTGTTGGCATGTTTCATCCAGTGGGTGCCCACCCTGAGGTTGTGTACAACAGTGTCATGACAGCATTTGGAGGAGATTGGCAAAAGGCAACAACATGTTGGAGCTACGCCGATGCGCATCCGTTTCGAAACTCGATCAATGCAAAGACACAATAGTGAGACATTTAGGACTCTTGGGGCATTCCCACATGAGAATGAATTGCAAAGTGTTGCAAAGTGTTGCAAAGTGTTGCAAAGTATTGCAAAGTATTGCAAAGTATTGCAAAGTAGGCTGTGATGATTTGCTCTCCTGACTATGACATGTTATGAAAATTTACGACCCCTGTTTGGTCCTGCCCCTGCCCAAGTTGGTTGGGGAATGTGGGTGTTACGCCGCAGGCAGTTCTGGTGCTTGAGGCCTCAGCCTCGAAACGCTTGCAGCCGTCAGTGCGGATCTCATCGTGGCGATTTGCTGGACATGTGCGACGATGCTGCGTCGGAAACGGCGGAGACCAAAGAACTAAGTAGTAACTGCTTGCAACATCTTGCAACATCTCGTATTATCTTGCTACATCTTAAAACGACAAGCACTGGCAACAAGTGTTGCAGTTGTTTTTTTGTTTGGTGTGTGTGTGTGTGTAAGAGCGGGCCGGTGCACTGCTTCCTTCATGAGTTTGAGGTAGTCAGCCTCAATTCCATCCTTTCTGCTTGTGCTGTTGCCGCGAACTGGGCAAAGGCTGCAGGGCACCGACTCTGTGACAGAATGATTAAAGGGAAAGCAGGGAAACTGTTTGCTCGAATCGGCTCAAGGCGTTCTCACATGTTCTCACATGTGCGGGACATCCTTGGGAAAATGTGTTTTTTTTCCAATCAACCAATTTGACCATACATGACCAACATGGCGGAGATCTAGACTAGACTCTTAAGCCTGACATGCACATCTTGAGACACTATGAGCTGTTTTGGATCAGTTTATGTGAGTACATATCAAGAAAGTAGCGGAGACATACGGAGACATGCTTTATATAACCTTGTTGCCTTTGTCAATGCTGGACCGCATACCTCAACTGATGTTCCCTTGCTAGGAGATTATTTTCCCAATCATGAGGAACCTGCACTCGTGTGATTTTATATACAAACATGCGTGCAGGCCTCCGTGGAAGCAAGTGCTTTTACCGATCAACCTAAGCTGCTTGAGCTACTTCCCAACTTGTTGATAACAGTTATTGCTTGGTTCCCCCTCCCATCCATCCATCCTGCCAGTACAAACATATCTGACCTATTAAATCTGTTCCATCCATTTCTGTCTATCCCTTTTTCAATCTTTTTCATCTAACAAATATGTTCATACCTTCCGTGCTTGCTGTGTGTCCATTGGTCTTTTGTCTCCATCTGCACCCATATACAGTATAATTAGTATTTCAGCATGCTATTGTGTCTTCCACTGTCCCGTGATATATCGGCATCTGGATGTTCATCCAATTCTTGCTCCCGTCTAAACCTGTATCATATCATAAACTATAAAAATCTCTAACATGATAAAGCAATGTCGGTCTCCCTGCCCACATATCAAATTTTCAATCTGACTCTCTGCCTATCTGCCAACCTATCCATGAGTCTCTCTAATCGAACCCGTTTTGTCACTTAAGCTGCTCTATTTAGATGGAAGTGGGTCAAAATTGATGCAAAAACTGGTCCAAGCTAGGTCGGATTGCTAACTTTTTTCCTGGCCACCGGTTTTCGAAGAATGTGCTCAGCACCAAGTTGGTTGCCCATATGGTTCCATGATGTTCCATCTTTGTCTAGATCTGTGACACAAATGGAAGCATTGCTATTCTTTATTATTTGTTCTCAAGATGTTTCAAGTGAGTCAAACAATTGGCAGCCTTGCTCCACATGCTCTTGCATGTGTAGTGGGCGATGGGCACAGAGTTCCAGCAATGCTTGCCTTGCCAGCCATGGGTGGAAACCAGAGGCAAGTATGATCAACCTTTGTTCTTGACATGCTTGTGTACGCAGCTTCATTGATCTTCACTGCTTTGCGGGTTTGTGTTGTTTTAGTTTTTATTGGACGCCTTTTTCATTTTGTGATTCCATGCTGAAAGACTTCAAGACGTAGCGGCAAATCTGATGTTTCTATAGATATTGTTTCTGGATTCTAAAGACCTGCTAGGTGGTGCGGGCAAACCACGACATCGCTGTTGCCAGTCGAAACGGCCAATGGCGAAAGTGCTTATTTTTGCCGTCCCCTCAGTGCCAGCTGAGCTCTTCGGTGGTCTGCCAAAAGAAGGAGAAAAAAAGAGAAGGAAAGAAAAGAAAGACTATACCTATACCCTGACCAGCTTGAGAAACAAAGTCATGGAATGAAGTCCAGGAATGAAACGCTGAAGCCACCTGAAACCATGAAACACAAGGTTGCACCGTTTCAGAGTTGTAGATCTTCAGCAGGCCTGGACCTTTTAGCACATTTGGCATGCTTTGAGGAGACAGCGATGACAGCTTGATAGATATAGGAAACTTGGACCTAGAGAAAGGACGAACGCTTGAAATGAAGCACTTGAAAATGAACATGTCTAATGGCGACCTTGCACCAATCACAGCTGCAATCACCGCATGTGCAACTACAGATTGTCTTTCGGTGCTTGCAGGATGGAGTAAGTTTCAACTCTGCCATTGGGGGCCTCAAGAGACATTGGCCTTTTGCGCTCCAGCTGTTGGCGTCTGAGATAGTTCACTGATCACCGAGGGTAGGGTTCTCCGGTTGTCCTCATGTTGTGCTTTGGAGATCTTTGGAGTCTTTTCAGTGACTGAGCTCGAAACCACTCAAAATCGCTTGATGTTGATGGGAGATAACGGGAGATGGTAGAGCCCAGGTTTCACGAAGCATTTTCCAAAAGCTTTACAGACAGCATCACATACAGTGTTTGGGCCTTAGGAGTCTTTGACGTGGTCGTTCAGCATCATGAAGAGCACTAGTCACGCTAGCCAGCGGGTCTCAATATATCTCAATATCATTCAATATCACATATTATTACTATCACATAATCACACTTGGTTCTTGCCCGTACCTTCAGCAGAGATGTGCAACAAAAAGTCGCCAAGACTTCACGATGCTCTATGATGCTTGATTTCAATGTATACATATACGATCATATACGTTTGCTCATTATTGCTCCATATTTTTCTACAATGCTGGTTTCACTTCATGTTTTCTGAGGCCTGCATCGCAGGTTTGGACTGGTGCAACGGGCTGCACCTTTTGGCTATAGCCGATACCTCCACCACCTCGACTGGCAGGCGACTGCTGAGTGCAGTGAACGCCGCGGCAGCAGTGTGCGGCGGCCTGCGGAGCAGCTCTGGTGTCACATCGCCGCGAAAGATACAAAATTCTCAAAACACTCCAAAGTGGACTCAGTGGACTCAAAAGCATGAAAAGTCTCAAGAGTCAAACTGGCATTGGTCATTGGAGCTCTTGCAATCTGCGGTCAAAGCAGAAGTGAAGCTGGACATCGTGGCTTTCAATGCGATGGTCGGTGGAAGTGGTGCAAGTTCTGGATGGCAACAAGCAGTGAACCACTTCTCAGCTTTGCAAAGACATGGCATGTTGCCAGATAGGATTACGTTCTCGACATTTCACGTTATTCCCTGGCAGGGCGCTTTGCAGCTTACACATGACATGATCAGACAAAGCTTGCGCGGCGACTCACAGCTTTCCATGCTGAAGTCTGCTGCTGCTTCTGCAGAAGCTGCGACCAACCCAGGCTCGGATTTATGGACAAAGGCGCTGTACCTGTGCAGCTTCGATCTGGGCAAAGCGGAAGCGGACAAAGTGGACAAAGGAGACAAGGAGACAAATGCTGCAGTTCTAGTTCCAGGGGTTCAATCACGTGTATATATAATTATATATATATATATACTTAGTCAAAATACATAGTAACACTATATACACATATATAGTATATAAGCCATGATATACCATGATAACATATGATAACACTAGACCAACGATTACCAACGATTCAAGTGGCATCAAATGGCAGTGCGCATAGAAAGATGCAGATGCAGTATGCATTGAAGTCATTTGCGGGGAGATATTGATCGATGAAGTGTATCACCGAAGGTTGGATTGCCCTCATTGTAGCAGTATGTTCCAAATATGTTCTGAACATGTTCCAGGTCTCCCTCTCTTTGCATCGTTCTGTCCTTGGGGCATGCGCTGCTGCAGCTAGCTGGAGTCAGGCTGCAGAGGGGACGAAAAGTTCAAAGTGCAGCGGAGAGTCGTAGAGTGGAACATGAAGTGAATAACTAGGATTTTTTTATCCAAGACTTTCACATTTCTAAAAGGAGTGGGTCCGTACCCCATAGATCCCCATAGCCCACAGCATCCATAGCCATGCCATAGCCATGGCATAGCCATGCCATAGCCACCGATATCCCCCAGTGCATGCACAAGGTCCATCTTTGCCAGACAATACCACCAAGAAAGGAGCGACTAGGGAAATGACGCAGGGAGCCCGGCTCTATCCAAGCTGAGCTGCAAGAGGAAAACTACACTCCTTGAGAACAAAAACCAGACGGATAAGACACCTTGTCCAATCAAGTTGAGAATCTCACGGCGACCGTGCAATGGTTTACAAGAATTGCAAAGATGCACAGGGTGTCCATGACAGACAGCCCTGGATATTAGTGTGAGTTTGTGCCACAAACTTCGAATGCAATCACCATGTGCTAGGCCAATCTATATGCTGCAGCAGAACACTAATGACATTTCGGAACATCAATGCCATACCTCGCCGGCCTGTTTTGGCTTTTCCGACGTGGCGTGCCCTCTGTGAATCACGAGGGCCCTTTTGAGCCTAACGACATGCTACGCATGCTGAGAAAACAGATCACTTGCTTTTGCATCTTGTGTTTGCACTTAGAGCGGCAGAACACACAACAAGATATGACTTCATATCTTCGCATCGGTAGCGGGGCCTGTCGACATCGCCTGCGAGACGAGCGACTGGCAGTGGCGCTGGTGCTTCATCTCTTACCTCTCGAACTGAATCGTCTCCATATATGTGAAAGACTCCTTTGTGCCCCGGTTTGACAACACCATCAGCGGCTACAAGGAGTGGCGAAAGCGGGTCCAACTGTATGCACGTAGGCTTGAGCTTCAAGGTCGTTCAAAAGAGGTTGCCATGAATGTTCTGGCAGTACTGGAAGGGTCTAGCTGGATGCAATGTGGAGACATAGACCTCAAAGACCTAGAAGCTGAGAATGGCCTGGATGTGTTGTTGATTGAGACGTTTGGATCCAAAATTGAAGTAATTATGATGAAAGGGTGAGCTGGGATCCATATTTGACACCTTCTTCTTCAAGGTTCAGCGAAAGCCCAACCAATCTCTCCATGAGTACGTCACCGATTTTCACCAAGCCTTGCGTGATGTTCAGAGACTGAAGGCGGATCTTCCGGAGGAAATCACCGGATGGCTCATGTTGCGCCGAGCTGTTTTGACCAAGGACCAACAGCATCTAGTTCAGTCTCAGGTCTCAGGTTGGCAAAACGTTGACGCTGGGAAACGTGGAGCAGAGCCTTTCTCTGGTTTTTGGTCAAGACTTCAAACAATCCAATCATCAAAGTCACCGTGGAAAGTCATTCCCAAAGGGAAAGGGTGGTTCCAATGTGCACCATGCTGAAGATGACGAACAATATGATGGTCCAGATGATTGGCATGAAACACAAATGGAAACATATTATGAGAATGATGATGATCAATACTATGAATGCGATGACGAATGGGATGAAACTTACTCTGTCTCTCAAAGTTGACTGGTCCCCCACTGCCTCTGAAAGGAACCCCAGTGAAGCTGCAGCCGATGATAAGTCGCTCTTCGATGTGGAGGAGTTCGACGCGATCTACTCAGAATATGCCGATAAGAGGAGTCGTCTTGCTCAGCTGCGTCAAAGCCGTGGCTTCTAACCAGTTGTGGCCATTGTGGATGGCAAGGGTTCTGGCATGTCTCCAAGCGGGGGTACATCAAAGTCAAAAGGCCAGAGTAAGAAGGGATCCAAGCAGTCACCATATCCACCAAATCAAAGGGGGAAGGTATCAAAGCTAGAGGAAGAGCCATAGCAGGGGATCTAGTTTGTTTGAGATTTGGCAAGACTGGCCGCAAAGCTGCGAACTGCAAAAGCACTCCGGCACCTCTTCTCCTGCAAAGAAGCGTCCCATCGACCTTGACCTGATGGTGAACATGGTCTTTCAAGCACCTTCTGATGAGCTTCGTGTGGTTGAAGAGACTATACATGCAAGGTGAGTCTGTGGTGCGTGCTGGTGGATGGGTGACCAAGGAGCCCGACATGTGCATTCAAGACCAAAGTGCTTCATCATTTCTTTCTGGCAGTGAGTACATCTTGCGATATCTGAAGTGGCTGGAAGTTCAGGGCTATCCCAGACACAATTTCCTTCAAGAAGCGCGGCAAATCTTTTCGATTTGGCGGCGATGCAGATGGTCATGCCCACTGGATGGTTGAGTTGCCTGTGCACTTCGCCAACACTTCAGGTCGAATGCACAGTGCTTCATCGTGTTCGGGTCCACTCCAATGTTGCTTGGACGTCCCGTTCTTGAACAACTTGGCGCTGTGGTAGACTTTGGGAAGTGGCAAGATGCGCATCCTTGGTGGCCAGTGGACTGAGATCGAAAGGGGCAAGCAAGATGCTATGCTGTTGCGACTTGCCTCAGCCTTCAACTCCATTGAAGACTTCGAGAATCCGCAGTTCGATCTCAGAGCCAAGCATGATGATCACGATGATGCCTGCTCTCTGCAAGATTTTCTGCAACATCTACGTGCGGTTGAGCGCTATGAGGAAATGATCACCGAGGTCCAATTCGCCGACGATGTTTCTGAATATGAGTTCGTCGATGCTGAGACCTATGTGAATGTGGATAAGCAGGTTCCTGATGAGCACTTCCATGCCCATGAGCTGACTGAAGGCTCTCAGTGCTCAATGTCGAAGACTTGGTCATGGATTCAGGGTCAATTGGTGGAAACTTGAAAGAAGGCAGCCCAACTTGCCTATGAAGCTCGATGCCAACCTCATCCCCGCAAGAAGCTCATTTGGGAAGTCTACAGCGGCACTGGACTTGTGGGCGAGCAAGCTGAACGCCTTGGTGCCGATACGATGCGGTTTGGACCCAACAATGGCTGAGATTTCTCCAAACTGGCTTATCGAAAGCGCCTGATGGAATTGATCTACATGTCTCCAAAGTGCACACTTTGGTCTCCCATGCAGGCCATCAACGGTCGCTGTGAAGCTGACTGGGATGAACTGTCGAGACTTCGACCATGAGATCCACTTGAATTTTTGCAAGAAGCTTTACTGGTGTCAGGTGAAGCATGGAGCCCATGCTCACATTGAACATCCTCATCGAAGTGCTGCCTGGGACACTCCTGCTTTTGCCAATTTGCCAGGTGAACGCGCTACATTTGATCAATGCGAACACGGCTCCACTACCACAGTTGATGATGCTGAAGTTCCAATCATGAAACCCGCCTCCATTCAGACCACCAAGCGCGCGATGTGTCGCATCATGTCCAAGCGATGCTCTGGCAACCACCAACATGCCCGACTTGAAGGTCGGAAGCCGCTGCAAGTAAGAAGGCCGAGAATTACCAGTCTGAGCTGGCATGGAATCTTGCTCGTGCCCTTCTTGAAGATGAAGGACTGTCAGAACAGGCCTATGCTGTTCAACAAGACGCTGAAGCTCAAGAGCTGACTGGAGTTCTTCGAAAACTTGGCACAAAGCATGGCCCTGAAGCGGTGCGCATTGCCTACCGCCTCCATCGAAATCTTGGGCATCCTCGGAAGGGCACGTTGGTCCGCATGCTGCAGGCCAAGAGCAGACCCGAAGGTCATTGCTGCAGCTGAAGCCCTTGAGTGCCCATACTGCAACAAGTTTTCTTCACGAAAGCAATCAGCTCCAGCTCATGCAGAGGGTCCCATGGACTTTAACGAGCAGCTCCAGACCGACACGTTGTGGTTTGATTTGAGCTCAGTTGAGCCTGATGCCCCTTCTGACAAGTCCTCCAAGCGGAAGATTGGCATGCTGGTTATGGTTGATTCTGCAACTCGCTTCATGGCTTTGCGAACCATTCCTGATGAATCCAGCAACTCTCTCATGAAAGCAGTTGAACGTGAATGGATTCGCTACTTTGGCCGTCCGAAGCAACTCAGCGTTGATGAATTGTCAGGATGGGGCAGTGATGCCATGATCCAATGGTCTGGTGACCACGACATCGAGATGAAGATCTCTCCTGGGCGAAGCCATTCACGAACGTCAATTGTGTAGCGAAGACACCAACTCCTTTGCAAAGCACTCTCCATCTTCATGACTGAGAATGGATATCGAGGCCTTGATGGACTTCATGCGGCCCTCAATTGGACAGTGCCCGCATTGAATGTATCCACCTTCGTGAATAGATGCACACCCATGCAGCTTGCAAGCTCTTGGGAAACAGCCCAACATGCCTGGTCTCATCTCTGATGAGCGCACTGGCCCAATTCAACTTCAACAAGCTGAACAAGATCGACTACGACGGCGCCTTGAACTCAAAGCCAGTGCCCACCATGCCCGCGCTGTGGCTGAGATTGACGTCAAACTTCGATGTGCTCTTCTCCGACGCTTTTCAGGTGCTGATGAAGATCTACAGCCAGGTGAACGATGCCTTTATTGGCGAGAAGCTGGCAACAGATTCCACACGGTTCAGTGGAAAGGCCCTGCAACTGTCCAACAAGACCCAGACACTGGCACCATTGACGCCTACTGGCTCGCCCATGGCACTGTCCTCATCCGTGCCGGGCGACAACATGTCCGAAGACTTGTTGGACAAGATGGCCTTGTCAATGGAGCTCAACGTGCTGAACAAGCCTTTAAGGTCTTCGTCAACAGCGAGTTGTTCGAACTGCCGATTTGCGGCGCATCAACAAGCACACCTTGGAGGAACTTGAGGGTGAGATCTCTGACAGACCACCTGATGAGCCATCACCAAAGAAGGCCAAGACTTGTCCTCATCCAGACCAAGGTGTGCAATCAGTGCGATCACTTTCCTTTGAGCCAACTGAACCCTTGGATGATTTGCCCAAAAATCCTGCTGAAGATCCTCCTCTTCCTGCGGCTGATCCGTCTTCTGGCTTGGACTTGCCAACGGATCCCGGTGTGGACCTACCGGAGGAGTCAAAGCGCTTGGACTTGGAATTGCGCGACTCCACAGAGCCACGATCTTCACAAAATGCCGAAGCAGCACCTTCCAGCGGAGAGGCAAGTTCTGGGCTTGCACCTGAACCTCTTCCACAAGATGTCCGGCCCAACTCCTGATGATGATGACGATGAAAGTGAGCAGCCGACAATTGCGGCAAACAACACCATTACCCAACCTCCAATTCATGATGTCCAATCTCCTAGTCCCAATCTTCCTGGACTGTCCTTTGCTGAACGCCGAGGGCAACAAGAACGGCAAGAAACATCTTGGTTGCGAACTCCCTTGTGGCCACTGGTGCATGATCATCCTGATCCTGAAAGCCCTGGCAAGCCGAAGCGTGCCAGACACCATGAATCGGTCAACATCGCTGCGGAGCTTTTTCCAAATGGCTGTGACGGCTCAACCAACCTTCTGGCCGGATGGCATGATTATAATCCGAAAACCCATGAGATCTACCTTGGGTCCACAGCAGATTTTGGAGCTTCGAAGATGGATTTTTGGTTAGAAACCATGTTTGGTCAAGGGATTGCACTTTTCATGCTTCCGATTTTCCCTTGCCAGCCGACAAGCTCCAGACCACCAATGGCCTGACTATGAGGCAAAACAGCCGCATCATTCTGGTCAACGAGGAGCAGCCTGCCCCTGCGGGTGACGAACCATGGTTCGGAAAGACTCTTTACCCACTGACCAAAGATGCTGCTGCAAAGTTTGGCACAACCTATGTTGGCGACTTGACCAAGAAGTTCAACAACAAAACCATCCGAAGCCGTGGCCACATTTGGTCTGCCCAAGCTTCGCCCAAGAAGAAGAACGTCAAGGACTCAGCTGACCTGAAGGATAGCCGAATGAGTCTTGAAGATCGCTTGGCATTATCGAGGGCAAGAAAGCAGAATTGGCCTCAATTTTTGAAAATCAGGTGTGGGAGATTGAGCTTCACCCTGAGAAGGTCGACTGGAACCGAGTGATGAAGGCACGGTTTGTGCTGAAATGGTCTGCCGACAACAACGGCAACCCGCGTGCGAAGGCGCGTTTGGTTCTTCAAGGATTCTCTGACTCAAACCTTCTTCGAGGAGAACTCGACACCTCATCTCCAGCCTTGAGCCGATCTTCACGGCAGATCCTCTTGGCCATTGCAACTTGCAAATCCTGGTTTCTTTTCATTTTTGATGTGGCGACAGCCTTCCTGCAGGGTGATCCACAGAAAAGAATTTTGCAGGCCCGGATTCCAAAAGATGCTTGCCAGCTGATAGGTGTACCCGCCGGTACCCTTATGCGACTTCGCAAGCCTATGGGCAAGCAGATGCTCCGAGAAATGGTTCCAAGTTGCCCGTAGAAGATTGATTTCTGCAGGGTACCAACCACATCCACTTGATCAATGTCTTTATTTGTCTTTTTCATGGTGATCAACTGGTTTCAATGATCGGCATTCATGACCTCATCGGCGGCGGACTTGAATCCGATGAAGTGTAGCTATGGCCAAGCAAGCCCTCCATGAAAGCTTCAATTTCAAGCATTGGTCTGAAGCGAAAGCTGGTGCTCACTTGGAATTTTGTGGGTGCAGGTTAGACTCCATTGATGGCGGATGGCTGCTACATCAGAAAGAATGTCTTCAGAAAGTCAAGCCACTGACTGTGGCTGATGATGATGAAGAGCGACAGCTCAACACCAAGGAGGTGACCGTGCTTCGAGGACTCCTTGGACACTTACAATGGCCAGCCACCAAAACATCACTACACCTGAGTGCAAGTGTGAGCCTTTTGTGCGGAGAAGTGGGTTCCGCAACGGTTTCCACAGCCACCCAGGTAAACAAGCTGCTGAAATTTGCCAAAGCCAATAATAATGACGTTGGACTCCAGTTTTCTGACCTAGGCCAACTACATGAGCTATGCATGATGGCCCTGAGTGATGCGGCCTGGGGTGTTCGAAGAAACCATGAGCCCCAAGGCGGCTACTTTGTTTTGCTGAAGAGTGTGAAAGCCTTGCAGGGACAACTGGATCAACCCTACGTTGTTCTGGATTGGAGAAGCTACAAGCTCCCCAGAATCAGTCGCAGCAGCCGCAAGTCCGAAGCACAAGCATGCGCTGGTGCAATGGATGCTCTTGAATATCTTTTGATCTCCTGGCATGGATGCGTGACCCCTGGCTTTGAACTTCGCCATTTGGATGTTGAAGGCATTTTCATGCAATCCGCCCTGGTGGTCGATGCGAAGGCTCTCTATGACAGCCTGAAGGCAGAAGTTCCACAGATGCAAGGCGACCGAAGATCGAAGATTGAGGTCATGGTGGTGAAACAGAAAGTGGATGAGATGAAAACAAGATTGAAATGAATTTCATCAGAAACCCAACTGGCAGATGGTTCTACAAAGATCGCAGCATGACAGCTGTTGGCCGACCGTCTTCGGTCCCATGCCTTCTCCCTGCACTCAGACCAAAGTTTTCAAGCTGCAAAGAGGAAGACATTGGCAGAGCGTCAAGCCTCAGCCAGACGCAATGCTATTGGTCGTTTGGTGCACAAGGGAAGCCTTGGTTTTGCGGTGCTGTGGAATCAACTTGGGCCAGTTCGAGGGGATGATTTTTCCGATGATGGTCTTTCATCCTTCAACATCATTTTCATCTTCACCTTTATTGCCATGTTTGCAGCGACGATGGGCAGTGCTTATACAGAATGACAAGGTCCTTGCAGAGACCTTTACTGGTGCACTTCTTTCAAAGAATGTCATGGTCCATGACAAAGACCTTTGCCGGCCTTTTTGTGGAAGCAGGGAGCTGTGCTGGAAGATGTATCAACTCAAACAGATGGCGGTTGTGATCAAACAATCAGACTGCTGAATTGCCGAATCCAAATGCTTGAACAACAGTTGGGCGAACGTGATGAAAGAATTCAAGAACTTGAAAGCCTGGACCATGGTGATTTTTCATCCTTTCTACCGGTGCGCGTTTGTGCCACAAACTTAGAATGTAATCACCCTGTGCTAGGCCAATCTATATGCCGCAGCAGGACACCAATGCCATACCTCGCCGGCCTGTTTTGGCTTTTCCGACGTGATATGCCCTCTGTGAATCACAGAGGGCCCTTTTGAGCCTAACGACATGCTACGCATGCTGAGAAAACAGATCACTTGCTTCTGCATCTTGTGTTAGCACTTAGAGCTGCAGAACACACATCAAGATATCACTTCATATCTTCGCAATTAGTTGATCTTGTTTGGTGATTTGGTTCAGTATGTTTCATCTCTATATAATTCTTGCAATTTGGAGAGGCAGTGATTGCCTTTGTGGAGACAGCCCCTGCGGCTGCGCGCAAAGACAATTTGAGTTTCTTGGCAGCCATCAAGGCATGTGCGCGGGGACAGCAGCACTCGTTCACCCAGCAAATGTTGAAGACCATGGAGAATTTGAAGGTGGAGAAAACAAAGGAGATCTACACAGCTGCAATGGGGTCTGCCAATGATGCCTTTGGGCAAGGACTCGAAGGTGGCTGGGAATGGTCTTTGACTTTGCTGAGGGAAATGCGCAGCACTGAAGTGGAGGTAGATGCTGTTGCCTTGGGAGTGGTGCTTTCAGTATGTTTGCGAGCCCGTTGCTGGGAAGTTGCGTTGCAACTTGCTGATCTTGCCCCTCGCCCCCTGTTTAAGCCCACCCTTATTGAACATATTGGAGTTTGATGGGCCCTCACCAAACCAGAATTCACATGGACCCTAGGAAATAACATGAAATAACCTTATATTGCAACGCACGCACGCGCTTGCTCGGAACTGTCATTGCGAATTTTGTTGTGGAATGCATCTTACGTGCAAAAGCAATCCCTTTAACCTGACAGGAGTAGGTCACTGAAAGGACCTGAAAAAAATTGAAAGCTGCCATCACCATAGCCAGTCCAAAAAAGATTGAATCGGAAGCTGACCCTTCCCTTTCAACGAAGCCATATCGCTCCCAGCTCCCAACCTGACAGATTGCGAAAGCCATGCAAAATTGCGAGAAGTAAAATCAAGTTGTTTGAAAACGGCATGGTGGTTCTTGGGTTAGCCACTGCCCATTTCCGAAATTGAAGTGTACATGAAATCGGTAGCAGATACGTGACAAAGGCGTCCCTTCTTCATATCACCATCGAAAAGCAGTGTCTTCGTTGGTGGATGACTGCCAGACCATGCATCCAACCCCTGCATGGACAAATTATAAGAGTCCTGTAACATCTTTTAACTAACTAGATTCGAGAAAAAAAACAAGTAGAAGTTTTACATCTCTTCGGATGGTTCACACACACACGCGCATATATATATAACATACATATTTCAGAACATGTTTTAACATGTTTTAACCAAACGACTTCTTAACAACACGTTGGAATAGTACAATAGTATGCACAAATTGGTACAAATGGTGTCACCAATTGATCACACAATTAAGTTGTACACCAGAATCATTCTACATATTTCTACACAGAAATTGAAGATGTTGAAGTTTAGGGTTGAAGGTGCCGTGCAGTTTATCCAAACTGCAGCTAAGGCGATGGACTCAGGATCGCTTCTAGCAAGCACAGGGGCAGCTGCAGTGATCGCAGGTCATGTGAGCGGCTGAGATGGACAGGACATGACAGCATAGAATGGGTGGAATAGGTGGGATTGGTGGAATGAGTGGGCTTACGTTGGCTTTCATTCTCTCTCAAGAGCAAATCAACCCATACAAACACATCATGGCGAGACATGGGAAATTTCTTCTACTATTATTTTTTCAAATCTCAAAACTTTCTGCGCATCTCCAGATTGAATAACTTTGATGTATTGTCTTATGAGTCTTATGTATAGCTTGCAAATCTCTTGTTTCATGTTTTGTTCCTTCGGTTTCTTGTTGTTTCGGAGTTTGAGGCGCTGGGCAGATCGTGGCAAAGATCGCTGGCATGTTTCGAAGGGCTGCCGTCCAAGCTTCGGACCACCGTCGTGACCGTCAACCCGGCGATCAACGCTTTCTCTTACGATTCTTACGATTCTCATGGTGATACGAATGCAACCTGGGAGGCAGCTGCATATAGCTGCAGGGTTACCCTGGGACTTTGAACGTGAAACCTGGCAGATGTTGACATGCAGACTTTCCGATGAAATTCTATTTGCATGTCACGTGAATCAAGAAGATGTTGAACAGGGATGAAAAACACACTAGGTCCAGGATGATCTACCACGGTAGCAAGTTGGAAGCAAATTCCAGTGTTGGGGGTTTCTATGCTCTTTGAATTGAAGGCAGCCGTGCAGCTCTACACTCACGCAGACCTTGAAGGCGTGAAACTAGACACTTTCAGTCTGACTCCAAGGATAGACAAATGGACAAATGCAAGCCTGGATAAGTCGTGCGATGTTGTGATTGAATTGTGTCGAAACATGATGAAACATGGTCCAAACATATCGAAAACTTTCACTGCAAAACTCGGTGGAAGCACATAATGGAACCCCACTTTGAGGCTTGAATTCTGCTGTCAGCGCCTGTGCAACTACTGGCCGGTGGTTTGTAGCACTGCTTGCTCGGGTTGGCAGGTTTGACATTTTCCCTTCAGACTTGCTTTCGTTTTTGGCTTGTCACTGTCCTGCAAATGTGGAAGAAGCCAGGCATTCTGTTTGATGCGAGCTGCTCAAAGTGATGCATTGGAATGCGATCCACTGTGCCAACCTTATGACAAATTCCGTGGCTTCAACAAATTTGGTGCCGCAAATTGTATGCTACGTGTTGATTGTTTCGATGATTTTCTTTGCCGAATCTGCCTGGGGCGAGGACATACAATTCAGCACTGGGCGCTGCAGGCTCCAGACTTATCACAGCCATCATTGCTATCGCTCTTACACACTGAAGAACTGCGCTTTCATCTTGGCATTTCCCGGTATCTCTTCATATCTCTGCATACTTAGGCCAGGGTCTCTTTTGGGCAAAATCTTTGGATTTGCTCCAATTGTGTGCAGGTGCAGGACAGAATGGCACTGATTCAGACAAACTTGCGAGCGCCAGAGAAATGCAATCCCAATAAATCAAAAAGCACACTTCACACATCTTCACACATCTCAATCGTGCTGTTTAATGGATTTTGATTTTGATGCTGTTTGCCTATTTAGTTGGAAAGGAGTCGAACCCGGCGTTGCTGGCTATGCGGCATCACTGGATGGATGCTGCCACGGTCGTGGGTGGCGGTTGGCCTTGTCCCTGGGTCTTCGAATGGACCGAGATCGAGTCGAGCCTCACGCAATGAGCCAGAGCTTGCTGCTTTCTGAGTGCGAGCAGCAGGGGCTGCAAAATATTGAGCTGGATCTTCTCGACATGTTGCCTCGTATGTTGCCTATTGGTCCTGTATAGGTCCTATTGCCTTGTCTCACTTGTGATTCCAGCAGCTTCCAGCAATCCTGAAGGGATGGCAGGTGATGGATTAAAAAGGAGCTGTAGCATGCTGTGGCCAAGACCTGCTGAGACATTCTGCAGCTCAAAGACTTTCCACAAGCTGGACTAGAAAGATCCAGGAAGACCGCGAAGATATGCCATGATGAAAGATGAAATCACGGCAAGAAAGCTCAGGGGTGGTTTAAAAGGGGTTTGGCGATGTGCCATTGGAAGGCTCTTCGAGTCTTTTCAAGCAGTTCTGACTGGCGTCTGAAGGGTTTGGGTCCCAGCTTTCGTTTTCCTTCTCAATTTGCATCAGAAAGTCTGCGTGGGTGTGCCATGGGTCGCGGCAGCAGGTGATTTGACCTCTCTGAACAGCACAATGACAGCTTGCCGGAATGCTGCCCGCACCATTCTCAACGATCTCTGCGCCTACCACTCCAGACAGCATGAAATTTACCAACTTAGGAGCCATTAGTTTAGATAGTTTAGATAGTTTAGATAGTTTAATTCATGCTAGATTATTCAGAGCATCTGTGCTTAGCTTTATCATCGCCAGGATGGCGCCCATGACTTTGACAACCGCTTTCTTTTGCAGTTGGGCAAAGGTTGGGATGCTGCGCTCGACCTCTTCCAGGACCGGACTGGGACCCATCAGCTCCAATCATGTCCCATCCTGGTCATTCATTGTCACATGTTGTCTGACCCCATCATGTCCCATCCATGCGCACAGCACTGTTTGATGCTTCGGATGAATTCCATGCCAAGGCTCAGCGTCTTGCCGAGCTTGATGGGGTTCTATCTGAAGCGTCCTTGGACGCAAGGAGCCCATATTGACTGGGCTTGCATTTACACATATTGCGCAGTAGATCGGAGCAGAAACATAATCCTTACTTCTTCTGACACTGGGCCTCAGCTCTATAGTTCTCCATATTGTGTTGAGATGTTGAGGTCATAAGCTTCAATATCACAGCTGGTGCATATGCGTCGTCGCACTCTTGGCAGAATGCAGTGGCATGTCTGAAGGCGCCCTGAGAAGTCCTGGGAAGTCATTTTTCGGCCATGGCAATACCAGGTCTTGCTGTAGATGCCAGAAGATGCCAGAAGTTGTTTGTCAGAATGTGAGTGTCTTGAGCCGGAGCCACAGCCAGCCACAGCCACGGTTCTTCTCCAGTTCTCGAGTTTTGGTTCCCAGCTGGCCAGGAGATGTGCAAAGCAACGCTTCGTCCAACGTCGGCAACGTTCAACACCCTTATGACTGCGTGCGCAAACTCAACACTTTGTTATGGCTGTTATGGACTACACGGACTACACAGACTAATGTCAAGATTGACACAATTTGTCACATATTGACACCGATGCTGCCAATTCGCTATAATTTGCTCAAAACCTGCGCGAAAAGGTTGAGGAAAATAAGAAAGATTGGATGAAGTGACGTCTTTATCATCTTTATTCTCAGGTGTTTTGTTTTTAGCATCTTCCTGTTCTTTTGCCAGTGTTCAACTGGAGTACCTTTGCGAGGTGCGAAAAGTCTCAACACTGGCAGCGGGCACTTTTTCTGTACAAAGACATGTTGCAGTTTCATCTCGAGGCAGCCGTGGAAGGACTGCTGTTGAAATAGACAAACATGTATACTGTATATCAATGATACTATAAAGGTAACCAAAGGATACCAAAGGTATTCAATATATACATACATTATAATTTTATATACACATAATGGTTGGAAATTCTATACTTATCGAAGGAAGTTTAGAAGTCAAACTTCCGACAATATGGACAGATTAAAAGCAGAGCAGGGCAGAGGCAGAGAGAAGAGAAAGATTAGAAGAGAGAAGATCAGAAGAGAAAGAGTCAGAAGAAAGAAGATGCAGATGCGCGAAAAGGTAGGAAAGTCGCGAAACACTTTGTTTTGCCAATGATTTGCGGCTCCGGAGGGTCGAAAAGTAGGCTCGCCAAAGCGGCGGGTGCGGAGCCAGCTGGCCAGATCAGAGATGAAAATTTGCACGCCGCTGTGGCGCGAAGCACATTTCGAAGTCAAAATGTACAAAACACCTCAGCGTCGGACCACTTTTGGAAGTTGCGATGTCGAAAAAGTGCACGCCGTTGTGGCGCGAAGCACATTTCCAAGTGAAAATGTACAAAGCACACCATTGTTGGACCACTTTTGGAAGTTGAGATGTCGAAAAAGTGCACGCCGTTGTGGCGCGAAGCACATTTCCAAGTCAAAATGTACAAAGCACACCATGCTCGGACCACTTTTGGAAGTTGAGATGTCGAAAAAGTGCACGCCGTTGTGGCGCGAAGCACATTTCCAAGTCAAAATGCACAAAACACACCAGCTTCGGACCACTTTTGGAAGTTGAGATGTCGAAAAAGTGCACGCCGTTGTGGCGCGAAGCACATTTCCAAGTCAAAATGCGCAAAACACACCAGCTTCAGACCACTTTTGGAAGTTGAGATGTCGAAAAAGTGCACGCCGTTGTGGCGCGAAGCACATTTCGAAGTCAAAATGTACAAAACACCACATGTTCGCGCCACTTTTGGAGGTTCGGATGTTGAAAAAGCGCACGCCGTTGCGGCGCGAAGCACATGTCGAAATCAAAATGCACAAAGCACTAGGGGTTCGGACCACTTTTGGCGGTTCAGATGTCGCTTCGCTTCGCTTCGGGTCATTACACTACACTATACACTCCACTACACTACAGTACATTAGACTACACTACACTCCACAACACTACAACTACAACTACAGAACTACACAACTACACTCCACTACACTCCACTACATTAAATTACAATACACTACGCCACATTACACTCCACTACACTACACTACATTACACTACACTATACGCTCCACTACACTACACTACACTACATTACACTACACTATACACTCCACTACACTACACTACACTACATTACACTACACTATACACTCCACTACACTACACTACACTACATTACACTACACTATACACTCCACACACTACAGTACATTACACTACAGTACACTCCACAACACTACAACTACACACCGCTACACTAAATTACACTACACTACATTACACTACACTAGAAAGATCGATAGATAGATAGATACATAGAAAATAGATAGGTAGGTAGGTAGATAGTCAGAGAAAGAGAGAGAAAGAGTGAGAGAGATCAAGCACCTTTCAGTCCATCAGTGGCTTCACTCTGCCATCCCGGATTCACAACAACCAAGCTCTCCTATAGGTTTCCTATTTTTGAAACTTCCGCCACCGCCTTGTGCGGTACTACTGGTATGTATTTATATGTAATGAGTAAACGTGAGTACACGAGTTGCTCATTGTTGCAAACAATGAAAAGCTAAAGAGCAGGCCTGCTGCACCTTGCAGCTGCACGGGATGATAATTGTGTGCTCCAGTCCTGGCAGCCTTCGCATCGCTGAGCATCGTGATATCATGTGATATCTTTTGAGAATTTTCAGTGCACACTGCGGGCAGACGCAGCCAGCTACGGCACGCTACTTTCCGCATTCGAGCGTCCACGTCTTGGAACAAGATCTGTGGTCTCATGGGGATAGTTGAAAGATCTATCGAAAGCATTCCAAAGTCATCAAGATCTCATTTAGTTTCTTGATGTTTATTTTTTTCTTGATGGTTTTGTGAGAACTTGAAGTGATTATTTTGCTTCATGGCACTAGCTGTGGCAGCACTGTGCCAGCTGGTGCCTTGGAAGTCATCCTGAATCCATCTTGAATTCACGGCCCAATTCATGGCCCAAGCTTCCAAAGGTGTTCCATTCAGGCCGTTCGTGACACTTCCACGTGGCCGTTTGTAGCACCATGACTTCGCAGGCATCATCGAGGTTGCCTCACTTGGCTCCACCGGTGAAACCTGATGGAGGATATGGCGGAGGATCTCCTGGGGGCTCCCCCGGCAGCCGACGAAGCAGTGTCCTCGACGAAAGTTCAGATGAGGAGGACCGGATCATCTATTCGTTTCCAGGTGAGACAACGAGCAAACCTCTTCCATTTGCTTCACAGTTTGGAAGTCCTTACAGGGATCCTGCCACAGACTCCCGTTCACCTCAAGACAAAGAGTCCAAAAGTGAAAGTTCCAGTGGCATCGCTGGCACCGGCCCCTTTGGATTTGCCAACAAGCTCTTTGATCTCCTTGGTTTCCAGTCTGAGGCCAAGCCAGCCAAGCCAGCTCGCGAGGCACCAAAAACCATTCACACCCAGTGAAACCGCCATCATTTTCGATTGGGATGACACTCTCTTCCCAACTTGGCATGTGGTGCAGACTGTGGAGGATGTCCTGCCAATGGATGATGCCCTGCGCGCGTCATTGGACAAAATCAGTGACACTGTCAGGGAATTGCTTACTCTGGCGAAGTCCTGTGGACAAGTTGCGATTGTTACGCTATCAAGACGACCATGGGTAGCAAACTCTGCCAGCGAGTATTTGCCAAAATTGGGCATAGAAGCCCTTCTGAAGGAGTTACGCATTCCAGTGATTTACTCTCGTGAGTGTGTCAAGCCCTACATGATGAGAAGTCCTGACGGCGCCTTTGAAGAAGGAGTTTGCCCATTAACCATGGCAAAAGAATTGGCGATGAAAGTCTTGAAAAAGCTCTACGGCAAAAACCCCTGGAAAAACGTCCTTTCGATCGGAGATTCAGTGACAGAACGAACAGCAATTACTGAACTTTTGTGGGCTCACATGGGAGAAGATTCTCGTAGCTGCTGTAAGACACTGAAGATGCTACAGGATCCAACCATAGAGCAGCTGCAAATGGAGCTGAATATCATCAAGGACTGCATGACTGTTCTGTGGGTCCTCGCAACATAGTGACATAGTGTTTCCTACAGCTACAAGGCTGTATAAGGCTGTTGTGTTGACAATGATAAGTTGATATAAGTTGCTTAATCATTTTGGGATGCGTTTTGATTGATTGCCAAACGCCGTCTATGCAATGACTGCCAGCTCAGTTCTCAGGGCTAGAATCAAAGCAAACCAAACCCACAACGAATGGAAGCAGGCCATGACAGATACAGCCGACATCAACCTATACACACGTTTGCATATTATATAGCTGTACTATGCTGTACTCGTGTGATCTGGTATGTACAATATTGCTAGATTCATATAGTATAGTATAGTATAGTATAGCATAGCATAGTATAGTATAGTATAGTATAGTATAGTATAGATAGTATAGAATTATATACAAGATCGCACACATTCTATATATATATATATATTCTATTTATTTATTTATTTGTTTATTTGTTTGTTTAAATTTATTTATTTATTTTATTTATTTATTTATTTTTATTTATTCATATTTACATTTATATAATATACAAATAGAATCAAACAGACCGATTGTATGCATGTGTGGATACGCATGCGCACACACAGACATATATATATTATAGATATCTATAGATCTCTTTTTCTCCTGGATGCCGGTTAGTCGTAGCATCACAACAGGGAGACCCCTGGTAGGACGCTCTTCCGGAGATGGCCAAACGTGGGGAGGATTTTTCTTTGTGCATCGATGAGACAGGGCAGAAAGTCGCTGCGGCTGAGACAGGTCTGCGGAGTTTGTGAAAAGTTTGTGAAACCTTTTGATCAAAAATTGCAAGCTCCTTTTGGTCTTTGAATTCAGCGCCGACAGCTTATTTTGGCTCTGGACTGGGTCAGTCTCAGCCCAAAGCGTGAAGAAAGCACGTCTGATGGGTAGGAAATGCCGTGAAATGCCCCTCTGGTCGTGCCTTGATCGTTTCCAAAGCTCACTTGTTAGGGTGGCTCACCGAGACAGTCCCGCGCAATTTTTGAGTTTCACCAGACGCATTCAGCAACGTATCGAAAAAAAATGTGCCGGAACGAATCAGACAAATGCAGAGTATTGGTTAGATATGGTTAGATTCTGTTCGATTTGTTTAGCACTGCACTGCTCCCCAAGGGCTTCAAGCTGTTCAACCATGAGGTGCAAACCACTGGCATCAAGCTTTACATGTCCTAAACGTGGCTGTCAGAGTGCTTGGCACGGACAGCCGAGCTCTATACAACGGGGTCTTGAAAGCGTGCGCGACCAGCTTGGAGCTCAGAAGAGTCGCAGTTGCAATGATGCGAAAGGAATATTAAAAGAATGAGTCACAGCTGGAAAGGGAAGAAAGGGGAAATCAAGTGGGATCAAAGACACGATGTTAGACTCTTAGGCCACGCGCAAACAACATCCTCATACTTTTTAATGCTCGGCCGCACGATGCGTTGACATCAGCTTTTTGTCCCAGTTGAGGTGAACAGTGGGAGCTTGTGATTGAATTGCAGGTATCCTAGCATGATGCCCGCGACACTGGCATTCATACACATTCAAACATATTCATGCCATCCACTTGTAGATCTTATAGATCCTTGGATCATATTGGATCATATTGGATCATATTGGATCCATTTTTGGCCTTTTGAAGTTGGAGTTGAAGATGTTGAAGGCAGCTTTTAAACAGCACGCTCTGCGCTGCCTGCGTTTGCTAAGGATGGCCACATCAACCAGGGAGCGGATTTCAGACATGTTGCCATCGCCCCAGCACGAAGGTCATCTCCCAGTCCAATTGCTTCGCACCACAATCCGAAACACTCCGGAAAAATGGGAACAATTGCGGGGCCGGAACGTGCCGGAACACTCTTCCGTTTGTGAAAGTTTTTCCATCGAAGTAAGATTATACCATTTACATCCATTTACATCGGATCCAGCTGGAATTAGATTTGAATTGTAGTATTAAAATGTACCAAAAGTGGAGCAGGAAGTACTAGACCTCGGCTCCCTGCTCTACTTCGTGCCACTGCTATTGTTCTGGTTGTTCTGGTTGGATTCCACACTCTGTTTTGAGGAGTTATGGGATTGCTGCGAGCGCATTGGCTAAAGGTTGGTGGCTAAAGATTTGAGCACCTCGTGGCCATTTCATCAGACTGGGACATTCTGATATCCGATATTGCCCGAGTCATGGATAGTCATGCTGCTTCGTTCAGAAGTATGGTATAAGTTTGGTAGAGATGCTTTTGATCGTCTTTTGATCCTTAGTCACATACGATCACCGTTTTGACCTTATGTTCAACCGCTTGAAAATGCTCGACAGGGTTGAATTTTGTGGTGCAACTTCAAAGTCATGGACCAATGGACCATGGACATCACATTTGGCCGTGGCAGAGGCAAGCACTGGCAACATCTCCTTGCTCTTCTCGAAGGTTTGCGCTGCACGGCTTTTATTGCCTAAGCCAAGGGATCCGGGATACTGAGAGAAAGTCGCGATTTTTCTGGATATTTGACACATCTTGGCACCACAGTTCATGAAAGTCATACAGATGTGTATATATATATATATATTACGCATATTTACGCATCGGGGAAATGTTCTGAACTGGACTAATGAAATCATTTGATGGATGTTCCCTGCCCCCTCTCTCTCTCTCGCGCGCTCTCTCCAGTCTAGAACATCCGAGGCTTTCAAGAGGAAAGGCCCAGATGAATGCCTTTGCTTTCGTGACAGATGATGTCGGTTTTTTTCTTTCTTTGTGCATGCATTTTCCTGGTATCAAGCACCATGAACACAGGTCGAACCCCCTTCTTTTGAAAGCTTTGGAGTTTGCTCGTGAAGGCCTGCCGGTACTTCAGTTTAGATCAATTCATGGTGGATTTCTGACCGCAGTTTGGGGCTTGCGTGATGGCGTACTGTAATTGTAATATATTGTAATCTGTAGATGAACATAGATGAACATAGATGAAAAATCTGTGCATTCAGTGCATTCTATGTACTTGCTATGTCAGAGTCATGCGCCTGAGAGGTCACAAGCTTCCGATAGGAAGCAACGGAAACAACTGCTGCGTGTCATCAGACCTTCGTAGATGCTTGAGCCGCTTGAGCGCGCTGCCGGTGCCAAGCACTGCCCGAGACGTGCTCTACGAGCCTCAGCCGCAACTGAAACAACTTGAAACGAAGTGAAACGACCTGAAACGGCGTAAACAATGTGAAGATGGATCATTATTGATGGATCCATAGAACTTACTGATACACAACTGATTCATGCTGATTCATTAATTACTATGGATTCATCAATGGACTCTTCGGCCTCATTTCGATTTCTTTCTGATTCCTTTCTGTTTTGTGTTGAGGCTCTCACCCATTCTGACCGAGACTCTACCTTCTCTTACCTGTTTCAGCCCATTCATCCACATAACACACGGCACCCTAATGGCGCATAGGGTCGCAATTTTAGATATGGCAGACCGTTGCAGTGGTTGCGCGGCTACGCACTGTATGCACTGCAGCCTTTACTGTAGCATGGAATATGTGGAACTAGAAGTGGAACCAGATCGAGATATGATTCTTTCTATGCCTCTCAGATGTAATCCCAAAGGAAGGTCAGGGGGCCTGTTCCCCTCAAAACCTAACGAGCTACTTCTTGCAGTGCTCATCAAACGCCTGCAGAATATCTTTCATATTCTTGCGTTCCAGACATTGGCCAAACATGTAAAACATGTACCGAGCGTGTGCTTGTGCTAAAACTTTTGTGAAGGTCAGGTGGAAAGAGCTGAACAGGTGCTAGGTCCAGCCAGGGAAAGGTACAACTGCGGACCCCATGCTGACTCTGGACTTGGAAGAAAACTGACACCACATGACACCACTATACGGTGCCAATCTGTGCCAAATGTACAGTGTATTACAGTGTAGATCAGTGTACTTGCATGAACTTGCTATGTCTGCACGGGCCGGCGAAGTTGCCTTCGAGTCTTTGTCTCTATCACACACAATACTTTGCGGCTTTTTGCTCCTGCTTTGTGCCAACTTCATGAGCACCTAAGGCGATCAGCCAGCAAAGCAATGATGCTGTGTGACACTTAAGAAGATGGAAAACCAAAATAGAAAGCTCTTGAAAGGATTCGGTTGGTAAGATTGATTGTCCAGGCGGTTGACACTGCTTTGGATTTCGCAAGGCAAGCAAGTTGTTGACTGCAGACGTGCTGCCTGCTATCGAACTTCGAGAGGTCAAGACGGGATAAGAGCAGCGTGGCATGAACCAGATAAAACCAGACAATACCTCGCACTGTGCCCTTGTTATATCTTGTTATATCCGTTGCAGTGCAAAATGCACATGTGGTACTTCAGCGTTGCTTGTGCCATCTTGTGGTGCTTGTATTTCGACTTGTATTCGTGCAGGGATTGAGAGCACTGTCCCTAGCTTCCCTTTCAGCACGGAGTATCGCTGGTGGAAGACAAAAAGTAACGAAAGGCAATACCAGCAGGACTTCCTGCACTGGAAGAGCTCTTGGAAGAGCTCTTGCCATGTTGTGTCTTCATTATGATTTATATACATTGATTTATTATGTAATAAACTTTATATGGTTCTTGATCTCTCTCGCGCTTAGTGCCGGATGAAATCAAACAGCTGCAGTTTTCCACAGATGTCCAGAGCAAGGCTCATTGTCGGTCGTGTTTGCCCTTTTTTGGCTGAAGGGGCGGGTCGGACAGAAAAACAACATTTGGAGAAAAACTCCCGTTGGAAATCAGAACTGAAACAACTCTCACTGTTTCATCATGTTTCATCATGTTTCATTCTTCTGTTTCTCCCCTCCAAGATCGTCTTCGATCTTAGTCCATTGTCGGGCCATGGGTGCCAATTCATCGCATGAGCCCGATGCCAGAGACCTGTCCGTGCTCTTGACATCTCTTGTCCGCTTACACGGTCGATGTGTACACCTATGATGATCCTATGATGTGCTTTCATGCAAATGTTGTTCCATATTGTTCAATGTAGAGCAGAATAAACTCTAGAAACATCATGAAGCATCTAGAAAACGCATTCAGGATGATGACTCTTTATAGAATCCACTGAAATCTCTCTGCGCAGCTTTATTCGGCCAGCACTGTGTGGTTTTGATTTCCAAGGTTTTGCCGATTCAATCACCGCTTCATCTGAAGCGGGCACTTCCAGCGCACACGCGCAGAGCTATGATACACCGTTTGGAAATGTTTGGAATCATTCAGACAGTCATCACATGCTGTACCACCTGACAGGCACCAGAGTTACCACATGACATTTGGACATGACCGACCGAAGCCTTCGGTTCAGCATTTTGGATCCAGTTTTGAGGCCACTCCTTATCTTTGGAGACAGCTGGGCAGAGGAGAACGGGCTGTCGAAAGATCCGGACCCAAGGTGGAAAGTCATTTTGTGCTGCGCCACTAGCGCAGCTTTGCCGTATTTTATGTATTTTTCTGCTGTACCAGTTGTGACATAGCTTGTACTTGCTTTTAGCATATTACATCATATGGCATAATCATCTATAAATAAAATGCATGTGAGCGATACAGGGTCAAAGGTCGTGAGAGGACACCATGGCAAACTTCCCAGGGCCGGAACCGTGTCTTCTTGAACCTTTTTCACGTCAAGTAATGTCAAGTACGAGTGGCAGCTGCAACTTTCCACGACGAAATACGTTGCTATGATTTGCTATTCGTATTTTTTTGTTCCTGAGGTTCTGGTGGCAGAAAGCACCAGGTTACAAAAAACTTGACCAACAATGACCCTGAAAGTAGGATCCACCAGACTTTTCTGTTGAATGCACATGCATGGCATTCCCAACATTCGACATTTGAGAGAATCTGGGTGGAAGGTATTCTCAGGAGTGGATTTCTATAGTTGCGTTCCGAATCGTTTGGCTCAAAGCTTGGATTCTGTTAGAATCTGTTAGACATTCAATTCTTGATGGAAACTCTTGCGCTATGTTGCCGCTTTCGAAGTGCAGCTGGTCACAAACTTCGGAGCCAGGAGCACCGGGACTGAAGGGACTGAAGGGACTGCAAGGAGCACTGCAAGGAGCACTGGCACCTAACAAACGGAGCAAGTGCAGCACTGGCCGCACTGGCCCCTGTCGATCTCTCATCCCAACAGCTAACAGTTACAACTGTTATAGTTGTGATTACACAGCTGTCGGATCTGTCGGATTGGTCGGAGCTTTAGCTTTCGCAACGAGATCAAGGACCACCTCACGGCTCAGGTCCGCACGGTCCGCTGTGGTTCCAGGAAAGAACCGGCATTCGGCACCAGTTCGGAAGTGGCTTGATGATGTGGTGATTGGTTTGGGCTTCTGTCCCTGGGCATCTCCAGCAGATGAAGCTGATGGTATCAGAGTGGTGACCAGCAAGTCCACAACTTCTCGGGAAGTTTTTGAGGACTTGATACAGGAAGCTAGGGGTCTTTGGGCGGAATTCCTGCCGCAAAGCCAAGCTGGCCAGACTAACCAAACAAAGGGCATGGCAAAAACCACTTTGCTCGTGTGTCCGAATGTGAAGGCGTGGAATCGCGATTTTCGATATTTCCATTCTTTTTACACATGGCATCTTGATAGTGGCTTTGCGTTGGCAGAGTCGCTGGGTATCAAAGTCGTACCCTTTCACCCGGACTTTGCTTTGCTGCCCCGTGGTCCTGAAACTGGTGACCATATCATGGTGCCTGGTCCGGATGGTCAGGATGCAAGTGCCATTGTCCTAGAGAAGAATGCCGGAAAAGATGAGGCTGGAGAATATTGCATGGCTGTTCGGTTCGCAAATGGAGATGAAGGTCTTATTCGTCATGCCTCTGTCATCGCTCAATCCAGCGACCAGTCATCAGATGACGATTTATGTAGGAACTTTACTTCCCGGGCACCACGTCCAGTTCTACACCTACTTCGGTTGCCTGATCTTATGAAGGCCGAGCGAGAAGCACAGCGCATTCCCAAGAAGCCGCGCTTTGAGAAGGAAGCCAAAGAGATGGAGGTTGAATTGGATCGCATGGCCAGAGAAGAGGCAAGGGCCGCGTTTCGAAGTGGAACCATGAGAAAAACTCACAGCGAGGAGAGGATCGAGAAGACTGACACGAACTGTGACACAAACATGCCAAAATCAAAAGATCAGGTAGGAAAAATGAAACAGATGAGAACGGATCAAATGGAGGTGGCTGATGGCAAGGAGCTGGCAGAAATGCGGGGCACCACCGAGGCAGTCACGGAACGAAATGAATTTACAATCAAGTCACTAGGGCGCTTGCGCTTAATGGAAATCATGGAGAGCTGTGAGGATTTACCAAGTGGGTGAGTGAAATCGCTCGCCTTTGACAAGATGAATGAAGATGATATGAAATGACCGAAGCATCTTCGACTTGACAACTTACAAATGCGGCTTGAAGGACAATACTGAGCTGACTTCCGGCCCCTTGGCTGGGGTGCAAGGCCAGTCGTTTGTTTTTTATTGTTTTTCGGCTGTTTCTCATCGCGAATAGTGTAATTCATTGTAATTCTATGTAATTCTGCTCTGCGCAGGTTGGCCCGGCCAGCTTGATCCCTAGATATGACGAGACATCCTGACACTTGGCAGTACTTGAGATTTGGCGAGATGCCTGAAATGCCCAACTCTTCGATCCAAGGCTTGCAGAGAAACTTCGACTGCAAGTGGAGGGCAACTTTGCTAGGCACATGGCGCATTGGTTGGCAAATGTTTGCAATGTTTGTAGCATTTGAATGTTTGTACAATTTGCATCAATTTGCAATGTTTGGTCATGTTTGGCACCTTTTGGCACCTTTTGGCACCTTTTGGCACCATGTTTGATGCGCTTCAGGGGGCAAGCTGCATCTTCGAGCTTGATGCAACAGTTGGAGGTGCCCTGGGGGCGCTGGTCACCAAAGTGCATTGGACCCTGACCATCGCCGATTAGAACAAATTGCACATCGATAGTGTTTGGCAGTTTGGTGCGCACACGGTCCAATGGTTTGATGATTTTGATTCGGCTTGATTTGGTTTGTGCATTTCACGCTAGAAGAAACGGCACCTCGTCGGACAGGCCGCCAAAGTCTACAGCTTAACTCCTGGACCTTGCCCACCCCGCCACAGTTCCCTCCCACTTCCTGTAACATGCAACATCTGTCAACATGTTTCAATATTAAACAATATTAAAATATATTAAACATGTCTCAAGTTTCTTCCGTTCTCATCCATCTGCCAAAAAAAAACGAAGAAATTCCAAGAACATCTGAATCCGACATCCGCATCCACGAGACCGAGTTGTAGCATTCATTGAGGCGTCCTTGGAAGGCCGGGATATTTGGAGCAAATGTCGTTCCCTTGGGCGTACTGGATCACATTGGATCGCAACAAAGTGCATGATGTGCATGGGCAAAAAGTGTGCAGCCAATGTCCTTAATTGTCATTGCCAAGCCATTTTTGTATTCATTTGTGTCAATGGACTGTTCTGAGCTCTGGGTCAACGCTTCAACTCGGCTCCTCAGTTACATACAGTTTCTGTTTGGTTCAGAGATGTTCAGAATTCATTTAGGTCTTGTCATTCTCCATTCTGGCGGACGGGATCTCAGTGTCAATCTTGCCAGGATTCCTCAAGGACTTGCCCTGGCATATCCATCGACGGCACTACCGAGGCAATGACTTTATCGGTGCTGAGAAGAATTACAACCCTTTCGCTCCAGGGAACAACTGGATCCCGCGGGCGCCTCAGCATTCCTGAGCTTTGGATAGCTTTGGCAAATTTTCACAACAGACAGCAACCCTTCTGAGAGTTTCATGCATGGAAAATGCATGAAAATGCAACAAAAATCACTCAGCTGAAGTAATCATGTTGCGGTGGTTTGAAGTAGGCAGGGAATGGTCCGCGTATGACGTCGTAAAGGGCGGTACTGTATGAGCCCGATATGTGTAGGTGGTTGTATTGACATGGTTGGGTTCGACTGACTGAGGCATGTGACTTTTGGCTTCCGCAAGAAAGCCGTGGAGGCCACTGCGGTGTATACATCATCTGCCAAGATACATTTTGCGCAAGTACATGGCACGTGTGACGAATTATCGGCTTTGCTTCCAGCATCTTCCAGCTGATAGGCGCAGGTTCATGTCACCATGCAAAAGAGGGCAGCGACAATGTGATGATTGATGATGTGACATTTTATGTTTTTTAAATGAGATTTTATGTGATTTTGTCATCTTTTGCTCAAAGTTGGTGGACAGTACCTTCATGTGTCACCACGTTTGACTGCTCGCCAGCGAGCTTTGTGGTCAAGCCGTTTGAAATTCTTGCTTTGAGAACAGGAAATGGGGGATTTGAATGGATTTGACACACCGATCATCATCCAAAGAAGAAGTGCAAGAAGAATGAGGGACGTCAGGGCCAATCAAGATTGGATGTTTTGTTTCGTGGTTTTCCCTCACGCAAAGTGAGATCATCCAGAGTGCCTCTCCAAGAGTAGAGAATTTATCGATATTTATCCGGCAGGAATTATCCGAGACATTTTGTTTTGCAAAGCTCCACGACGTTCTGAGAGCATGTGAAAAAATCATATTACCAGTATGATGTGCATAATTATGTATCGATTTGAAAATTTATTACATGTACTTTTCATGTGTGATTGTTGTCTCTGTCATTCTTGTTCCTTTCATTATGTTTGCCTTGAATATGTTCTTTAGTGTTGTTTGCTGCATCGGCATGTGGAGACCTAGAAGCATAGCAGGATCACTTTGAGCTCATGTCGCTTTTGGACATTTGTGGACCAACGCGCCGCAAGCCACCATGAACCTATTTCACTTCGCAATTTTCTCATGGCTAACGTTAGCAGATTTGGCAGCACGAAGTTGCAAAATATGGCTTTCCAACTCAAAGCTGCCAGGTGTGGGGCAGGGAGTTTTTGCGGGGAGGCATTTCAAGGAAGGCTCAACTATTACAAAAACCCGAGAACTGCAGATCCGGCGTGAAGTGATTGAGCAAACACCTCTCTGGAATTATGCGTTTCACCTGCAGCACGGGAAAGTCATGTCTGTGCTCCTTGGAGCTGCATCCATGCTGAACCATGGGGCTGAGATGGTCAACGTGAGATTTTCGATTTCCGAAGCTGTGATTGAAGTAGTTGCAGATCGTGACATCGAGGAAGGCGAGGAGCTTTTTACCTCGTATGGCAGCGAAGACTGGTTTCTGGATCGTCACATCGAATACAAAAGGCCAGACATTGCCGAGATTCACAACTTACGCTACCTTCCAGGTGAATTCTCAGGTGCGTGTCTTGACACCTTGGCGCCGGACACTTTTAGTGAGACCATTGTGACGGCTGCACATATCAGCGCCGGGGATACAATTCAAAGCCCTTTCTTTCTGATCCCGCGATGGCTAGCCGAGAAAGCGGAAGTGACGTCCCGGTGCTATGGGCATCCAGGGTGGGATATCGTGCTCTTGCCGTTTCTACTCCCTGGAAGTTTGGAAGCAAGTGCAGTCAGTACAGAAGCCAACGTAGTTTACTCTGTGAACTTCGACGCTGAAGTTGAAAGACAGCAGTTGCACGATACAGTGAATACGTTCAAATCCTCTGGAATATTGCACATCAAAGCCCTCCGAGACATTTTGCCCGGGGAAAAGCTTGTTGCAAAGGTCAACGCTGTAGAAATGCACAGCGCCGTTGGATTTCAGGTGTCAGACTTGCCTGCCCATTGGGAGGCTGTGCATTTCTGGCAGTCTCAAGTCTCAGCTGCAGAAGCTGGAGATGCTGAAAGTCAATTCAAAGTCGCTGAAGCCTTCAGACTTGGCCTTCGAGGCCGAGATGTTTCAGGCAGCGGCCGCTCTGGGCAAAACTTTGACGCCTTAGGTTCCTTGGATGACTTGGATGCCTTGGATGCTCTGAATGCCGTGGATGCCTTGGCTTGGTACCGACGTGCGGCGAAGCAGGGCCATTTAGAAGCGATCTTCCGAGCTGGTGCCTTGATACATGACTTCCTGAACGCTGGACTCCATTCCCAAACTCCAAATGCCCCAACAAATGCCACAACCTCTGGGTTGGCAAAATTCACCAAGTTTGATTCTCAGAAGGAAGTTCCCGCTGCCCTTGAGGCTGCAGATTGGTTCTCAAAGGCATCAGACCGAGGCCATGTTAGAGCTCAGCTTTTGCTGGCAGAAATGAATATTGATGGCAAGTTTCTCCCGCAAAATCTTAGTGCTGCAGCATTTTGGGGACGAAAAGCACTTGCAAGTGGTGCCTCGCGAGTGTCTGCTTTCTGCGAAACCTTCTACGAGATAGCCGTTGCTTCAGGATCTTCAGCGAAGAGTGAAGACCGATCAGCTGAATTCTTTTGGCTTCAGGTTGCAGCTGAAGCTGGATCTCCTGAGGCTCAATACATCCTTGGGCAAGGCCTTGGTGACACGCCTGAAGCTTTGAACTTTCTACGCCAGGCAGCAACACAGGGGCATGCGGATGCAGCATTTGCTTTGGGCGTGGCTTCCCTCGAAGGTTCGTCGCAAAACATCTCCGCAGCTGTGTCTTGGTTCCGCGTTGCAGCGAGCAAAGGACACGGAGCGGCGCAATACAACCTGGGAATTGCCCTGAAAAACGCTGGAGCTAGTGACGAAGCCGATTACTGGTTTAAGAAGGCGGCAGCGAATGGCTTTCAAGGGCATGGATGGTATGGCTTTCTGCAGCATTTGCAGACGCTTCAGAATGGTATGTGGAAAGCTGCCGCAGCTCTTCGCAGCTTTTTCAGCAGCTAATGCGGCAGCGATCAAAAGGAGCCCCCTGAGAAACTGTACAGAATGTGCTGCCAACTCAAAATGCCAAACCATGATATATATGATATTGCAAGGTTGGCAAAAACACGCTCAGGGTATAGAGACTTATTTGTATGTATGTATATACAAAAGCCAGCCAAAGGCTGAGCAAAGTTGTTCCATGCGAACGAAGTGAGATTAGGGGGTGTGGGGGTTAGGGGTTGACGTGTGGCCGTCCAATCCTTCATGTTGCTGGGGAGTAGGGTGTGTTTTTTGTCCTGTTATGTACCATGCGACAAATGGGTGACGGTGGGTATCGATTCCTCTCTGGGTTTGCTGGTTTTGGGAGAGGGTACTTCATCGGATAGGGAGGTTGAATTGATTGCAGTCGGCGGTGCGAGACGGTGCAGAACATGTTTTGTGCATGTTTTGTGACTGGCTTAGCAGAGCACGATAAGCACGTGAACCTTCGGACTGTAACGGGGCCATGCTGTCCATGTGAAATAATTCGTTAATATGTGGTGTTCGTGCCGGGTTTGGGGGATGGTGCTTGGGATTGCTTGGGGGGGTTTTACAGGTTTATGGAGAGCGTGCGTTTGGAGGTGGAGTTTGTTTCTTTGGGACGTTGGCTTGCTTGCATGTGGCGGTGCAGAATTCAATGGTGCTGAATATGTTTTTGGCCTGGCTTTGCAAAGCGTGATGGGAAGTTTGAAGTGGCAATGCAGCATGTGGTTTGTGCAAGGTTGGTGTGTAGGTGTTCTTTTTTGTACATCGTGGTTGAGATGGGAGTGTGCTTCTGGGAGTTGGGAGGCCTCGATTGTTCCTATGTTACGAAAGCGACCCAAAGGATGAGCGAAGTTGTTCCATGCGAACGAAGTGAGATAAGGGGGCCAATCCCTCAGGTTGCTGGGGAGTAGGGTGTGTGTTTTTGTCCGTTTTACCCTGTGCTATATGCCGGGCTTGAGGGGGTTTTACAGTTCTTTGGACAGCGTGAGTTTGGAGGTGGAGTGAACTTCATCGGATCGAGAGGTTAGATTGTTTGCACTCGGCGGTGCAGAACTCGATGGTGCAGAATATGTTTCTTGAATGGCTTAGCAGAGCGTGATGGGAAGTTTCAAGTGTCAATGCGGCATGTGGTGTGTCAAGGTTGGTGCGCAGGTGTCCTTTTTTGCAGAGCGCGGTTTAGATGGGAGTGACTTTGTGGGAGGCCTAGATCGTTAACATGTGGCATTCTGTATGCCGGGTTTTAGGGACAGTTCTATATGCCGGGCTTGAGGGGGTTTTACAGTGCTTTGGAGAACGTGAGTTTGGAGGTGGAGCGGATAGGGAGGTGAGACTGATGGCACTCGGCGGTGCAGAACTCGACGGTGCAGAATATGTTTTTGAATGGTTTAGCAGAGCATGCTGGGAAGTTTCAAGCGTCAATGCAGCATATGGTTTGTCAAAGGTTGGTGCGCAGGTGTTCTTTTTTGTAGAGCGTGGTTTAGATGGGAGTATGTTGGTCTCTGGGAGCACATCTTCCGTTTTGGAAAGTATGACAGTGTGTGCGTGTATAAATCTAGGTGTGTCTATAGACATATGTAGGGGGAGCAAAAAGAGATTAAATGTGGTTTGTGTAGACACAGAAAGGTATATAACATAGACTGAGTTGCGAGGGTGTTGACCATACAAGACAGACGCCAGGGGGGTGGGGGGTGGGGCAGTTTGTAAAAGAAAGGACACGATGCAGAATATTCATCTACCGACCGACCGGTCGATCCATCGATGGATTCATCGATCCTGTCCATCCGTGTGCGTCAATTTATTTATCCATTGCTCTTTCCATCTATCTATCGATCGATCTCTCGGTCCATCCATCGATTTATGTCTCTGTCTGCAAATCCATTCATCCATCTACCATTGATCGCATTATCTCTCCATTTTTCCATCTTTCCATCTCTCTAGCTCTCCATCTATACTACTATACATCTATCTGGCTATCTATGTAATCGTCTGTCTGTGTCTGTCTGTCTGTCTATCTATCTATCTATCTATCGACCGATCTATCCATCGATCTATCTATTTAGACTATCTATCCATCTGTCCGTCCCTCACTCCATTTATTGATCTATGGATCTATGTGCCGATCTTTAATCTATCCATCTAGCTGTCTATTTATCCAGCGATGTTTGCATCTATCCATCTAGTCAATTCTTCTGCAAAAATCAGATTACATTCTTCAAACCAGCCCTTGTTGGGCGGAGAAACTCTTTTTTTGTCGTCGCAGGGCATGTCGTTTGAGACTGGCACACCATGACTTTGATGCAGTGTGGACTTATGATAGTATTTTTGCTCGTTGTTAGTTGGGATAGAATAGAATATGGCATACATATTAAATTCACATGTCGTACCAAGTATACATTTTTTTGTCCGTCGGCATGTAGATATCCATGTGGGTCAAGACATTTGCACTTGCCAAGAAAATGCATGCCGCTGGCTTTCGTTCCTAACTTCTCAGGTATATTTATATATAAACACACACACACATTTTATTATACTTATAAAATTTACTGCTTGCCCACCCGCCAGGTTCTCACAAACTTGCAGACCTTTCTGAAGGCACTTGCGGAATTGGGATGTGAGCAATTTCTCGTCTCAGATTTGCAAGGATCTCAGTACTTCCGAGGACGAGTGCCAAGATGTGACACATCACCCCACAAGTTTGCATTGAAGCTCATTGTGAAAGCATATGAAAGCTACAAGTACGTAATGCCGGTTCACTTTCTAATTCCCCAAACAGTGTGGCCACACTGAGGGCTTCTTACGGTAACAGTTAAGGCCCGGTGTTCAATCGAGGTGGTATCCGTCGCATTTGACATTTTCCCTTTAAATTTCCCCAAACGTGTGGCCGCACTGGGGGGTTCTTACAGTAACAGTTAAGGCCCGGTGTTCAATCGAGATGGTATCCGTCGCGTGTGGCATTTTCCCTGTAAATTTCCATACAAAATGGCTCTTGTGAAATGTCCATGTGCATTTCGACCGCGGAGGCTCGCACAAAACGGGTGTCGCGGGATTGGCGTACAGCACTGTTCCTGTAAATTTCCACACAAAATGGCTCTTGTGAAATGTTCATGTGTATTTCGATTGCGCAGGCTCGCACGTCATCGTCATCATCATCATCATCATCATCATCATCACCATCATCATTGCATCATCATCATCCATCATCATCATCATCATCACCATCACATCATGACCATCACCATCATCATCATCATCATCACCATCCTCATCATCACCATCCATCATCATCATCACCATCGTCATCATCATCACCATCACCATCAACATCATCATCAACATTGACATCATCATCAACTTTATAATACATTCTCCTGTTACTCCCCCCGCACTGTTTGGGGTCTCTTGGCGGGATAATTCCATACAAAATGGCTCTTGTGAAATGTCCATGTGCATTTCGACCGCGCAGGCTCGCACAAAACGCTGGCCGCGGAGGTGTCCTCGGCCATGTTCCCTCTAAATTTCCAAACTAAATGGCTCTTGCGAAATGTCCATGTGCATTTCGACTGCGCAGGCTCGCACAAAACGGTGGCCGCGGAGGGTCCTCGGCCATTTCCCCCGTAAATTTCCATACAAAATGGCTCTTGTGAAATGTCCATGTGCATTTCGACTGCGCAGGCTCGCACAAAACGCGTGTCGCGGGATTGGCGTACAGCACTGTTCCTGTAAATTTCCACGCAAAATGGTTCTTGTGAAATGTTCATGTGTATTTCGATTGCGCAGGCTCGCACGTCATCGTCATCATCATCATCATCATCATCATCATCACCATCATCATCATCATCATCATCATCTTCATCTTCATTTTCATGACCATCAACATCACCATCATCATCATGATCCTCATGGTCATCACAATCATCATCATCATCACCACCATCATCATGACCATCACCATTGTCATCACAACAATCACCATCATCACCTTCATCATCATCATCATCATCATCATCATCATCATCGTCATCATCATCATCATCGTCAGTATCCTCACCATCATCATCATCACCATCATCATTATCATCATCATCATCAGCACCATGACCATCATCATCATCACCATCGTCATCATCATCATCATCACCATCACCATCAACATCAACATCATCATTAACGTCAACATCATCATCAACATTATAACACATTCTTTTTGTTACTTCCCCCGCCTGTTTGGGGTCTCTTGCCGGGAGAATTTTTTGAGTTCCTCGGTTTTGCTACGCCAGGATGCAGAGGATGTCGGGATGTAGTTTTAATCTCCCCCTTTGTGAGGCCATTTACCTCTGTGGTACCAGCGCTTCAAATGGCCCGGCTAGCAAGGGTGAACAAGTTTGGGCCCCAGCCTAGAAGCGCCAAATTACTCTCACACCTGTGACACTGCACATCGTACAGCAACGTACAGTACGTATGCAACGCGATTCAACATACTACCGCTCAGATATGCTATGACATGCCAATATCCTCAGATGTTAGCCAATGTCCTCGGTTCATGTGCTTGCGCAGGAGGGGCCGCTGGATGAGCCAACAAATGGAATCCATGCTTCAGGAATTGGCAGGGATCTCACCGGCAAACTACAAAAATATCAAAGCATCCGTCCAAGCAACTTGTGGCATCTGAAATATTGAAAGATAATACCCACATCAATTTCCTCTGTAAAATCAGACGGTTAGTGTGCTTTGCAACATGTTTTCATGATGACAATGGAGGGGCATTTTTTTTGGCATTATTTTTTTAGCATTTTTTTTTTGGCTTCTGGCTTCTGGCTTTTGGCTTCTGGTTTTTGGCTTCTGGCTCCTTCGGTTTCTGGCTTCTGGCTTGTATTTGCAGCATTTTGGAGCCAAAATCTCTGATTTGCGTGCTATTTGCTGCAGTTTGGAATCAATTTGCATGCCCATTTGGCTTTTGGCTTCTGGCTTTGGTTTCACTTGGCTTTTGGCTTTTGGCCGCACTTCTGTTGAATGTATGTGTAGTATTGTAGTTTGCATATAACATGTCATAATTTCATAGAAGACACTGCATATAAATTTCATGTAAACTGCGCAGAAACTACAGTCGTAATATGAGCTTATATGCATGCTGTTGTGAGAGGAATTGAGACCTGTTTTCAACAAGTGTCCCAACTACTTGCTGTTCCTAAAGTTCTTAAGACCCTATTTCAAGACACTTGTTGAACTGTTGTTCTCCAACTATATTTGCTTGAATTGTGTTTCACAATGGTTGCATGGCAGTCAGAAGTTTCCCTGTGTACCTTTGAGTTTATATGCATGCTTATCGGAGAGAAACTGCAACCTTCTTCAACATCAAGTGTCCTATCGAGCTCTTTTTTTATGTCTGAAAAAAGTATCTCAGGACACTTGTTGAATCTGGCCTCCTACTATATCTATGTGAGTTGATGCGTGTGAAAACCTAAAGAAACCCTAAATGACACCCCAAACGAGCCCTAACGAAATTAAAAATGAAACCCTAAAGAAATGCCAAATGACACCCTAAAGAAACCCTAAAGAAACCGGCCCTAAATGAAAGAGACCCTATTTCAAGACACTTGTTGAACTGTTGTTTTCCAACTATATTTGTTTGAATTGTGTTTCACAATCGTTGCATGGCAGTCAGAAGTTTCCCTGTGTACCTTTGAGTTTATATGCATGCTTATCGGAGAGAAACTGCAACCTTTTTCAACATCAAGTGTCCTCACGAGCTCCTTTTTTATGTCTGAAAAAAGAATCTCAGGACACTTGTTGAATCTGGCCTCCTACTATATCTATGTGAGTTGATGTGTGTGAAACCCTAAAGAGACCCTAAATGACACCCTAAACGAACTCTAAAGAAACTATAAATGAAAACCTAAAGAAACCCTAAATGACACCCTAAAGAAACCCTAAATGAAAGCATCAATGAACCCCTACAGAAACCTTAAATGAAACCGCTAAATGAAACGCCAAAGACATCGTAAAAGAAACCCTAAATGAAACCCTAAAGAAACCCTAAATGAAACATATTTTTTGCATTGTTGCCTTCATTTTTCCATAGGTTTCAGTTTCTTCATTTTTACATGAGTTTTCTTCATGCCTTTACCTTCTGGCTTCTGGCTTTTGGCTTCTGCGGCTTCTGGCTTCTGACTATTGCGGCTTCTGGATTCTAGCTTCTTGCTTCTGGCTTTTGGCTGCGGTTCTAGTTTCTGGCTTCGTGTCTGGCTCGTGCTGCTTGGATTTTCTTCTTCATGTTTCCATCATTCTTATTTAAACATAGACCCAACCTGGCTCCAATATAGGCCCAACCTAGCCTATAATGACCCAACATAGGCCCAACATATCCCTGAAATAACCTCCAACAAACGAATCTTCCGTTGGGGTTTTAAATATGACTATAAAACATCAGCCCAACAACGCGGTATTTGTTCTGGCTTCTGCGGTTCTGGCTGCGGCTTCTGGCTTCTAGCTTCTGGCTGCGTTTCTTTCCATTTTTTTAAAATGTTTCTATGAGTTTTTTAAATTCCCATAAGTTTTTCTTAATGTTGGCATGAGTTTTCCGCATGCGCCCTCCCCCCCGCGCCCCCCACCCGCTTTTTTTTAAAACAGCAAACACCAACAGTAACAAATAACACCATCAAAATCGATCCAAACAATGGGGAGAAAACAACGCCGGGGTGCAAGTCGCATAGCACGCATTGCGGGGGGAGGCGCTGCGCCCTCCCCCCGCGCCCTCCACCCGTTTTTTTTTTTTAATTAATCCGACCCTCCCCTTGCTGGGAAGTCGACGACGACGACCACCACAACCACAACAACCACAACCACAACAACCACAACCACCATCACAAGCACAACCACAACCACAACCAGCACCACAACCGCCACAACCGCAACAATTATTAAAAGATAGATAGATCGATAGACAGAGGAATAACTGCGATAGAAATAGGTGCCGCCTGTCTTCAAAACAATGGCAACAACAACAACAACAACAAAAGCAGCAACAGCAAACAGCAACAATAACAAATAACACCATCAACATCGATCCAAACAATGGGGAGAGAACAACGCCGGGGTGCAAGTCGCATAGCATGCATTGCGGGGGGAGGCGCTGCGCCCTCCCCCCGTGCCCCCCACCCGCTTTTTTTTAAAACAGCAAACAGCAACAGTAACAAATAACACCATCAAAATCGATCCAAACAATGGGGAGAAAACAACGCCGGGGTGCAAGTCGCATAGCACGCATTGCGGGGGGAGGCGCTGCGCCCTCCCCCCGCGCCCTCCACCCGTTTTTTTTTTTTAATTAATCCGACCCTCCCCTTGCTGGGAAGTCGACGACGACGACCACCACAACCACAACAACCACCATCACAAGCACAACCACAACCACAACCAGCACCACAACCGCCACAACCGCAACAATTATTAAAAGATAGATAGATCGATAGACAGAGGAATAACTGCGATAGAAATAGAACAACAACAGCAACAACAACAAGAAGAACAACAACAACAACAAGAAGAACAAGAACAAGAACAAGAACAACAAGAACAAAGTAACAAAACCCATATACTCAACAATTATTGAAAAGAGCCCTCCTCCCGCGGATGAACAACGCTAGAAAAGCACGACAAATATAGAAAAACAATGAAAAACATAGAAAAAACAATGCAAAAGCGAAGAAAAACAAGAAAAACCATCGAAAAACTGAGGGAAACGCTAGAAAATTTTTGAAAACTATGGAAAACTGATGGATCGCGCTAGAAAATCATAGAGAACTATGGAAAATGGAGGAAAAACGCTGGAAAACTAGCAAAAACAATTGGAAAATTGATGAAAAGTGCTGGAAAAACAATGAAAAAGCAAGGAACCCAACCCCGAACAAAAAAAAAATGCAAAAAAAAAATGCCAACTTAATTCCGCGCCCATATACAATAGTGTCCCCGTTTTGCTGTGTGATGGTGATGCTCTGATGTTATTTTGCCCTAGTGCTTCACGTTTTATTCCATACTATTTATGCATTTAGAGCCGCCCAATTTCACAGTGAAGGGGTGAAGGTGAAGGCACTGTTTATGTTTTCTTGGTTGTGTTTGATGTCTCTGTCGTGCAATCTCTTGCCCTTTATCCTAGAGTCTCAGAGCATTCAAGCATGCTCATGCATGCTGCAAATGTCAGATCATCTCAGACATGTTCCGCTTCAAATGGTTAATGAATCAGAACACATCACCAATGAAATCCAGTGAGTACCAGGCATTGGAAACATGATCCAGCAATATCAAACAAGTAAGCATGATTCATAATATAAGAATCCAGCTAACAAGGCCAGTTCAACTTTCATACGATGGTCCATCTTGGTACATTCTGGGCACTGCATGTCCCTTGAAGGGGTTCAAAAGGGCATCCATTCAAGGGGCAGGATCCGCGATGGTTTGATATTACTTTTAAGATCTTTTAAGTATGTTTTGAACACTCCCCGGGCATGTTGAAAACTTTTGAAGACCTAACCTACCATGCTGAGAACCTTTTGCTTGGCCAGGGTCGGGCTGTGAATGTTGGCATGGTGTCAAAGGGATGGATTTGGGAAGATCTTGCAACACTAGCTTGGCTTAACCCGACAAATCCCTACAAAAAGAACCCCGTAAAACTGTTGAAAAGGGCGAATGAAATCACAAGTGGCAGCCAGAAGCCAGGGTGTAAATTTCAAAATGCCAGTTTAAACCTGGGTTTACTACAGCTGTGGGCCCTTTTGGGCTTGTAGGTGGTTCCCAGATTCACCCAACAGCTCTGATTCTATGGTCACCTTAAAAAGTTGGTTCCCTTGTTTTATCGGGACATTATTTTTGAGGATGCCTTGTTATATAGCACAAAATTATTCTACCTTAAAAACCTGATGACTCTTGTGAAAGCAGGAATTGGAACAGGAATTCAAGATATACCAAGGTATATCAAGGTATATCAAGGTACTCTAAGGTCGTAGTTTGATGCTTTAGGCAACCAGGAGTTGATGTCCCCTCGCACTGGCTGCCTTCCCAGCCCTAAAATTGAGTCAGTCCAAGCAAGATTTGATTGAACTCCCCACTGCAGTCACTTGGCGCCTTTGTAGCCGCGTCTATCGGAAATCTCCTTGAGACCTTGACATTGGTTCATCCCAGTTTTTCCGAACCCCCCAACGACATTCGAAAACACGGGCATCAAAAAACATACTCTCCCACATACCAGCTAGTTGTTCACCATGTCAGGCCACAGTAGCGCCGGCATCAGTCTATTTTAGGCATTCTTGCTGCAAACGGGTCCAACATGAACATGTCGGGCCATATTTTACAACAACTTCAACCAGATGACACATCAATCTGTTCAAGCGTGACAGCTTGCTGTCCTTTATTGCCCAGTGCTGTGATGGCAGGATGTGCGAGAAAGCTCAGCAGAGAAAGGCTCTTCTCACTTCTAACGCACGCTGAGTGAAAGCATTGATAGATTGGAAGGGTCACTGGTCGAGACGAACGACAAGCTAGAATCGCTCCTAGAAGTGAACAATTTTTCTGAAGTGCCGGCCGAAATGCATACTAATTATAACAACTAATGACGGGTTATATTTACAATAGAAACTCCGAGTCTTAGAAGGGTCCGTGACTCAGCAGTACACGCGAAATTTTGCTCAGCCATACACGCGGAAATTGACTCGCCTGTACACGCGAAACCAACTCAGCCATACACGCGAATTTGACTCAGCTATACACGCGAAATCAACTCAGCCATACACGCGCAGAGACATATGTTGTGGCCATAGCTGTGATGATCGCATGCTTGCACTTTGTTGCTATATGATGACAGGATCTTGAGTGCATGCAGGTTCATTTCTAGGGACCAGTCGTTCATGCGCCGGCAGAGGTCAAGCTACTTGGAATGGTACAGCAGATGTCCTGGCAATTAGAAACGCACTTAGTTTGTTGCAGTATAGTAGATCGTATGTATCCATGCGCATAGATAGTGCTGCGTTATCGCAAGACTTTCTCGGATGCGAAGAGTAGATGATGTTGATGTGCGCACGCGTACCAGAGTCACGTATAGGACGAGCACTGGCAGGTAGTGACAGCGTGTGTGCTACTTTATCAGGTCTTATCTGGCAACAGTAGAACATGGCACATACTCATGGGTCTCTTTTTTCTTTTCAAGCGTGAGCTGAAGGCAAGCCAGACGTAGTTGCTTTACTTTTCGCACGCGTGCACATATATGCGCGGAGAGGAACAGGCAATGCGTAAGATGACAGGCACCAAGGGTCCCGTGCTGGTGTGTATACACGCTGACATTGATAAAGAGTTAGGTGTTAGATGATGGCCTTGTGGAAGGCAAAGGGGGGGAAAGTTTAGATAAAGAGTTAGATTTAAGATGATGGCATTGTGGAAGGCAAGGGGGGGGAAGTTTAGATAAAGAGTTAGATTTGAGATGATGGCATTGTGGAAGGCCATGGGGGGGAAGTTTAGATAAAGAGGTAGATTTTAGATGATGGCATTGTGGAGGGCAAGGGGGGGGGAAGTTTAGATAAAGAGTTAGATTTAAGATGATGGCATTGTGGAGGGCAAGGGGGGGGAAGTTTAGATAACGAGTTAGATTTGAGATGATGGCATTGTGGAAGGCCGGGGGGGGGAAGTTTAGATAAAGAGTTAGATTTGAGATGATGGCACTGTGGAAGGCCAGGGGGGGAAGTTTAGATAAAGAGTTAGAGTTGAGATGATGGCATTGTGGAAGGCCAGGGGGGGAAGTTTAAATAAAGAGTTAGGTGTTATATGATGGCATTGTGGAAGGCCAGGGGGGGAAAGTTTAGATAAAGAGGTTAGGTTTTAGAGGATGGCATTGTGGAGGGCAAGGGGGGGGAAGTTTAGGATAAAGAGTTAGATTTAAGATGATGGCATTGTGGAGGGCAAGGGGGGGAAGTTAGAGATAACGAGTTAGATTTGAGATGATGGCATGTGGAAGGCCGGGGTGGGGAAAGTTTAGATAAAGAGTTAGATTTGAGATTGATGGCACTGTGGAAGGCCAGGGGGGAAGTTAGATAAAGAGTTAGAGTTGAGAGATGGCAATTGTGGAAGGCCAGGGGGGGAAAGTTTAAATAAAGAGTTAGGTGTTATATGATGGCATTGTGGAAGGCCAGGGGGGGAAGTTTAAATAAAGAGTTAGGTGTTATATGATTGCATTGTGGAAGGCCAGGGGGGGGGAAGTTTAAATAAAAAGTTAGGTGTTGGATGATGGCATTGTGGAAGGCCAGGGGGGGGGAAGTTTAAATAAAGAGTTAGGTGTTATATGATGGCATTGTGGAAGGCCAGGGGGGGAAGTTTAAGTAAAGAGTTAGGTGTTATATGATGGCATTGTGGAAGGCCAGGGGTGGAAAGTTTAGATAAAGAGGTAGGTTTTAGATGATGGCCTTGTGGAGGGCAAGGGGGGGGGAAAGTTTAGATAAAGAGTTTGATTTGAGATGATGGCATTGTGGAAGGCAGGGGTGGAAAGTTTAGATAGCAGTTTTATTTGAGATGATGGCATTGTGGAAGGCCAGGGGGGGGAAGTTTAGATAAAGAGTTAGATTTGAGATGATGGCATTGTGGAAGGCCAGGGGGGGAAGTTTAAATAAAGAGTTTGGTTTAGATGATGGCCTTGTGGAGGGCAAGGGGGGGGGAAGTTTAGATAAAGAGTTAGATTTAGATGATGGCATTGTGGAGGGCAAGGGGGGGGAAGTTTAGATAACGAGTTAGATTTGAGATGATGGCATTGTGGAAGGCCAGGGGGGGGGAAGTTTAGATAAAGAGTTAGATTTGAGAGGATGGCATTGTGGAAGGCCAGGGGGGGAAGTTTAGATAAAGAGTTGGATTTGAGATGATGGCATTGTGGAAGGCCAGGGGGGGGAAGTTTAGATAAAGAGTTGGATTTGAGATGATGGCATTGTGGAAGGCCAGGGTGGGAAGTTTAAATAAAGAGTTAGGTGTTATATGATGGCATTGTGGAAGGCCAGGGGGGGAAGTTTAAATAAAGAGTTAGGTGTTATATGATGGCATTGTGGAAGGCCAGGGGTGGAAAGTTTAAATAAAGAGTTAGGTGTTATATGATGGCCTTGTGGAAGGCCAGGGGGGGAAGTTTAAATAAAGAGTTAGGTGTTATATGATGGCATTGTGGAAGGCCAGGGGGGGAAGTTTAAATAAAGAGTTAGGTGTTATATGATGGCATTGTGGAAGGCCAGGGGTGGAAAGTTTAAATAAAGAGTTAGGTGTTAGATGATGGCCTTGTGGAAGGCCAGGGGGGGGAAGTTTAGATAAAGAGTTAGATTTGAGATGATGGCATTGTGGAAGGCCAAGGGGGGAAAGTTTAAATAAAGAGTTAGGTGTTAGATGATGGCCTTGTGGAAGGCAAGGGGGGGGAAGTTTAGATAAAGAGTTAGATTTAAGATGATGGCATTGTGGAAGGCAAGGGGGGGGAAGTTTAGATAAAGAGTTAGATTTTAGATGTTCACGGTGCAATGCTTGAGATGGCTGTGGATCAGGGTGTCTTACTTGTGTGTGCAAAGAATAGGCTGAAACCTGTGTGTGTGTATGGCTGAGTCAAATTTGTGTGCGCAGGTGAGCCTGGTCTGTGTGCGTGAGTGAGTCTGATCTGTGTGCGTGGGTGAGTCTGATCTGTGTGCGTGGGTGAGTCTGATCTGTGTGCGTGGCTGAGTTTTGGCTGTGTGCGCCGCTGAGCGTGATCTGTGTGCGCCGCTGAGCCGTTGACCCTTAGAAGCACAGGCATGAAGCCCGTCGATCGATCGGACATTGCAAGCTCCAGGGAAGGACGTTCAAATTGGGCATGTTCGAGAAGCTGAACTTCTCAATTGCTTGGCTTGACACCCGGTGAGGCTGAAAGAACCTATAAGAATCTGAAAGACATAAAGTTGACAAATGTTGGCAATCAAATACAATCAAGCAATTTCTGAAGAGCCTAGTCTGAAGGCGATGGAGAAAGAGAGGGAGGGAGAGAGAGAGAGAGAGAGAGAATTTCTCAAGAGACAGGACATTTAGATCAGAAGCACCTCTTGGCACTAACAGCCTTCTATTTGCTTGATTTTGCATGACCTACATGGCCTTCAGAGCGTTTTGAACCTCGATGCACCTGCATATATGTCATATATTGAGGCATCGTCTTGGACTAATGGAAATGGGAATGCTGAAGCTATTCTGAAGACATGAAGCTGCACTATCACTGGGGTCAAGTCTTGAGAGATCTTGAGAGACTTAAGTTATTTGAGTGGCTTGACATGGCTTGAGTGACTTGAGTGAGTTTTCAATTGAGGTTGGACCTTTTGGGAATATTTGTGCTCGGTGTGGCCTCTTCGTGTTTTTGCCTCAGAGGCAGCCATGCAAGAAGCAAACTCCAAGAGATTTCACTGGAAATCACAACAAGTAAGAATCTCATAGAATCTCAATCATCTCTAAATTGTTGCTAATATGTACTGTACCGAGAAGCAGTTCAAGAGATACATAAAATATAAGCGCCATTGTTATATAACGCAAATGTAAATACAAGATTTCATTGAGTATGGAAGTAAATAAATGTTTAATGAGCCTTTTCAGTTTGTGGGGTTGGTCACGGTTGGTCACTAGCAAGCTTGTGATAGATTCCAGTGTGTTGGTCGTTCTATTTCTGGCCTTGTGCCAAGGACGGACCTCTTTCACCCGAGCACAGATTTGCATGGCCGCATGGCGGAGGACTGGGCGCATGGAGCAAAACAGACTGTTCGGTGAAGTTCGGTGGCTTCACGTTTTCTAGAGATGAAACGTGATTCAGTGATGGATGTTTATATATGTTTATGATCTTTCAGCTGTGATGAAACTTCCTTGTAGTTTCAGTCCTGCTGTGCACTTCAAAGGTCTGAGCAGACATGATAAGATGTGATAAGGTATTGTCAGAAACCCTGGGCTTCCTGAGCCACTACGCATCACTACACATTACAATACATACATACATTACATCATATTATATTACAACATCCCTTTCTGTTTGGGCGAAAATGCGCCCCGTTTCACCAATCCCCTTGCCGTGTAGGCCATCGCGGCTACAGTCACTGTCGAGCGCTCCAAAAAGGCCAAAGAGTTGACCTTTTTTTTTGGTTTAGCCACGTGTTGAAACTATCTAGCAGCATCCAGCAGCATCCACTAGCATCTAGCAGCCTATCATCTTCAGAAATGATAGAAACGATTGTTTTCATTTGCTTTATATGTTTTCTGTCTGTCATGTTTTTCTGGGTTCGCTTGTTGTGCGACGTGTTGGCAACATGTCAATGCCGGTTTCTCACCTCCATCAAGTCTCCTAGTGTAGTGTGTAGTCATTATTTAATTTATGTTATGCAAATGATTTGTCACACACATTCCCCTTCACCAGCGTTTTTTCATCTTTTTGTAGTTTCTCTGTGGACGGGAACATCTTAAATTAAATAGGATAAAATGGGTTGATACAGATACACATTCAGCTTGACTGCTGATCTCCTGAGATGGCGATGGAGAGAGAGAAGATACACATTTAGTCAAGCTGGAATCGATAAATGCGCATGTATGCAGGTACAGAATATATATATATGTATACACACAAGTATATATATACACATATCTATATATATATATATACACACACATATATATATACACATATATATATATACATATATATATATTTAAAATTTTTATTGTTATTATTTATATATATATATATGTGTGTGTAGTATATTAATATATATCTATTGTTTTATATTATATATGTACATATGTATGTATATATATATATATATTACATACCTATTTACCTATATACATGCATGCTGCATACATCCACGCATCCGTCCGTCCAACATCGTCCAACCATCCTTCCATGCAGCCATCCGTGCATCTATGTATCCATGCATCCGCCCATCCACCCACCCATGCATCCATCCATCCATCCATGCATTCATCCATGCATGTATGTATGCATACATAGATACATATGTATGTGTGTGTCCTGTTTAGTCATTAGTCATTCAATTATTCAAATTTACCTTTATTATCCTTTATTAGGCTTACTTAATTCTACTTTTCATGTGACTATCAATATGTTTGTCGTGTCGTTGTGCCATGTCTTGAGCTTGTGGTGAAAATCTTCTCCCCGCGACAGGATGGTAAAGACATCTATTCAGGCAAGCCCAGAACTCCAGACTATTCCAGACTCCTTTGCTTTCTGAGTTCTGAGCGAGAACTGTCAGAAGGCTTTGGTTCAACTCTCATCCTTCGACAGGTGAGAGTTGCGACGAACTCATCAACCGATCTCCGGCAAAGGCTCAGCCACTTAGCAGCAAGATGGCTGGTGGAGTTCTAAGACGGATCTCAGTCCGATGCAGTGCAGTGCAATCAGCTTGGAGCATAGTGCTATTGTATCAGACCGCAATGAAGGTCTGTCATCGTACGGTCAAGATTATTTTCGGAAAACCTGTTTGCAGAGGTGGTCCACTATCTAGATGCAGGCTGGATACCCGATGTGCCAATTTCAAGAAGGGCATCTTGCGGTGTCTGAGGTCAGCAAGCAGCTTTTCAATCTGTTAGGACTGGCGAAGGACGGGAGCCAAAGATGAATTTTCATGATTTTTCGTCAATGCAACTGAGTCACGCCGGCCAGAAAGAAATATGTTTCTCTGTCCAGGTCTGTCCTAATGCTTCGAGCACCCAGTAGCTTGCAGCCACCGTCAGAGCCACTGCTTTGTCACCTGCACTTTCGACATTTGTATAGAGAAAATGTAGGTTGAGAGCGGCTGAAAGCAGCTGAAAGAAGCTGAACATGTCACAACTTTCCTCCGAATTTAAAAGCCTTTGGCCTTTGGCCCCTTTAGCCCTAGCCTTCACTCGATTTGGCATGCCGTGCTTCAATGGGCAGAAGTCCTACCCGGCCCGGCTGCTCAGCAAGGATACCGTTTTGCCATCCACACGCGGGAAGAGAACTAAAGCGGGCTGGCTTTGTGAAGCGGGCATTTTGCGGGGCATGCTGGGCATGCAGTATTTATTTGATTTTGCTTGATTCGTCTTCATTCTCCAGCTGTTTGCAATGTGATCCTGGCTCAAAAGAACGATAATTAGTGAAGAGAAGACGGAAACCACCGTAGGGAGCCTCTTGATTGGGCCCCAGCGATCCCCAGCGGATTTTGGGCGCAGCCAGCGCCCCAATGCCCAAAGCCAAAACCAGGCAAGATGCTTTGAAATTCTTTAGTCGCACTCTTAAGCTGGTCATAGCTGGCCAATTTCAAGGAACACGTCTGGTGGAACCTAGTGAGATGTAGTGGGTGCTGCCGCTCACCTGTCACGGTCAGGAAATCTTTGACCACTGCTTTCGAAGAAGGCCCGAGTTAGGGAGCTCCATTCAATTGCTGAAGATCGTATTAGAAAATATTGAATTGGCTCCTATTGGCACTGGATGGGGAGAAGGGCCTTATTCTTTTGCAATAGCTTCTGGGATTTTATTTACTAAACAAAAGCCATTTTGGCTGGATGCTTCCGTACACGGCAAGGGTTGTGAAAAGAACAGGAAAGCCAATTTCCAGCATCAGAACTAGGAGCAGAACCTAGGCACCCGCTGGCTTTGACGCTTCTTGCAATGCAGCTTCTGCTGTATTGACCAAATGCACCAAAGCGCGCCAAAGTGTACCAAGTGAGCAACAGTAGCCACATAGTTGCCATATAACCGCCATGTTGTCTGCAGAGGACAGCTGCGTGACATTGCTTGACTGGTCTCGTCAAACACGTGCTGCCTCGCAGCAATCAGAAACCCATGGCAACCTAGATCATGACAGCTCTCAAACCAAAGGGTGTGCGTGATAGAAGCAAGTTAAAAAGCGCAAACATGCTATTACTGCTGCAGGAGTGCCTCCAATGGTCGGTTTCAACATTGAAGAAGCATTTGCAATCCCAGGGTGTTGTCACCACAGGCAAGCGAAGTGGCTAGCAACCACTGACGTCCTTTCATCTGCAGCATGGCCGAGAAAGATTGCATACCGTATGATTGCAATTTAATGGTTTCGCTGGTGCTTTTCCAATAGGAACTTTTTGAGCATGTCCGCGTTTGAACTTGCTGGTTGCTTTAGTCTGCTTGATTATGCTGCATTTCTTTGCCCCATCTTTACTCCATTGTTGCTTCTTGTGCCAGGTTCAAAGGAGAATTTGGTGGAACGAATGCTGATGCTCTCTGAGCCATCGAGCCCACTGAAGTTCAAGGCGACGTGGCTTTTGATGTGGCCTTCGGCCTTGCTGACCGGCGTATTTTGCCACTGTCGCACGGGGTAGATTGGCGTATGTAGATGGATGCTTTCGGTAAACACATGGATGTTCATAGAATGTTCACAAACTCTTTGGCGCCCAAGGATGTCCAAGGCACATATCAGCACAGAAAACGACCACACGGACTTTTGCTCGAACAACAGACCCCAGACCCCTGTACTTACTGTACTGAGTCACTGTATTGCTTTGTGCTTGAGGGATTCTTGCAATTCAAACATCTGAAGGGGAAAGGGCTGAGAATTGTTTTGTATTCCACCTCATATCCCAGCATATCATTTGTGCAGTTACATGCATTCATGACGCAGGTTCGCTTTGTTCGAGAATTTCTTTGCTGTAATTTGTCGGCGTTTTACTCCGTCCGAAGGAGAAAGTAAAGACTTCGAAGGCACTTGCGAAATCTTGCGGATTCCAAACGTCTTGTCTGCAGAGTTCTCGTTGCACTGGAAGTCCTCGAAATGGCTCCTCCCATGCTCGTCCCGGCTTTACTTCGAAGGCCAAGCCGGCAACAAAATCAGCGCGGTCCTGAGATCAGACACAGTGCAGACCCAGAAGGATGGTTTCAAATGGTTTCAGCTTCAAAGCTGCGCTTTGGGAATTCTTTTCATTGGCAGGGGTGGCTGTTTGTCGGGGTTTGTCTGTTCTAATTACTTTGTTCCGGTGATTACCTTTGAATGACCATCACTGGCAAATGCTTGATGACAAGTCATGAAGTGGTATATCATTCTTAGGGCCTTCAACGTCGCTGATGATCAGCACCATGAGCGCCAACAACCTCCCACATCCCCTGACGGTTTTTTTCCACCAATGCGCGGCTCTGCAAGAGTGCTGAGGGAAAGTTGACGAAAGATGTGAAAGCCAAAGGTGCAAAAGTTGAAAAGGTGAAGAAAGCGAAGCCGGTGAAGACCGTAAAGGCCGTGAAGGCTGTGAAGGCCATGAAGGCAGTAAAGACGGCAAGGCCTGGCCAAGACATCAACATTACACCAACTGGAAGTCATATTATTCCGGCGGAACCAGCATGCATGCTACAGATGCCGCTGCGGTGTGCTGTTGTTTTTTCCCAAAAGCATCTCCGATGCTTGGGTTCTCGTTTAGTTTACTTTCCCGCGACGGGAGGGAGACAGAAGAGCCGGACGAGCAGGAAGGAAGGAAGGCAGGAAGGAAAGGGGGAAGGAAGGAAGGAAGAAAGGAAGGAAGAAAGGAAGGAAGGAAGGAAGGCACGAGCGCGGACGGAGCGTGGAAATAGCTTGGAAATAGCTTGGGGGCATCTCCGCTGGAGGGAGCGAGACGGAAGCGCCGGACGAGCGTGGATGGACTGTGAAGCGTGGTATAGCTTGGGGGAGCTCCGCTTGAGGGAGCGAGGCAGGAGCGCTGGACCAGCGTGGATGGATTGTGACAGCATGGAAATCGTTTGGGTGACAGCATGGAAATGGTTTGGGAGCCCCGCTGGAGGGAGCGAGACGGGAGCGCCGGAGCCTGTGAAGCGTGGAAATAGCTTGGGGACAGCTCTGCATGCTGGAGGGAGCGAGACGGAAGCGCCGGGCAAGCGTAGCTTGGGCGGAGCTATGCTGGAGGGAGCAAGACGGGAGCGAGCGCCGGACGAGTGTGGATGGATTGTGAGGCGTGGAAATAGTCTGAGGGGAGCTCCGGTGGAGGGAGCGAGGCGAGAACGCCGGACGAGCGCGCATGGACTGTGAAGCGTGGAAATAGCTTGGGGGGAGCTCCGCTGGGAGGGAGCGATGCAAAAATGCAACGTGGCACGGGTTTTTCGGGGAAATTCCATCAACGCGATTGTCCTGAAAAACTGTGGGTCCAAGACGTGGAAATAGCTTGGGGAGAGCTGCGTAGGGAGAGAGCGACACTAAAAATGCACAGCCGTTGGCGGGTTTTTCAGGACAAATTTCATCAATACGATTGTTTCAAAAAACTGTGCGCCCAAGACTTGTCAAAGTTTCCAAACCCTGGTCCATGGGACATGCATAGCTTCGTTGACAGGGAGCAAGACTAAAATAGCAGAGGACAAATTCCATCAATGCGATTGTCCCGAAAAACTGGTGCCCACGGCTGACGCGGCCTATCCTTTTTTGCTGGGGGGCATGGATTCGTCGGCATACGTCCGTCCTCCCTTGTTTTGGCGCAGGGTTTTTTCCCTTCCAAGAAGGTTTTTCCCTGTGACGGTTTTGTTGGCTATTCCTCTTTTCCGTTGGTGCAGCCCGCCTCCAAATTGGAAGCCTGGGCGACGCACCTGGGGAAGATATATGGCCACTTCTTTGAAGATGTTCAACTCTTCATTTTGTTGCCGCTTGTGTAAAGATAAAGACTTCTCAAACGGTGTCTAAACGTTGGGCAAAGGGACATGTCGGACATGCATGAGAAAAGGTTCTTTGCTGGAGGGGTTTTCATTTTGCTCGGCGTTCTGTCCGTCGATGCTTGGTTTTTGCTCCCTTTGCAGCGAAGCAAACTAAACGATAACCCATGAGCGTGAACGGACAGGTGGGGAAATAGCTTGGGAAGAGCTCTGCTGGGAGGGAGTGGCACTGAAAATGCGGAGCTGTTGGCACGGGTTTTCACAGAGGAGCTTTACACGGGGATCTTTTACACAGAGAAGCTTGTACACAGAGAGGACTTTACACACAGAATCTTTTACACAGAGAAACTTTTACACAGGAAAGGTTTTACACATAGAAGCTTTTACACAGAGAAGTCTTTATACAGAGTAGTCTTGACACAGAGAAGCTGCTTGCACACACTAGACAAGAGTGGATCTTTTAAGAGATCCGATGGGAACTGAATCCCCTTCCGGTTCTTTGCTTAGCCGGTTGCCATGTCGGAGGAATGAAATCAAGACCCTAGAAATTCAAATTGAACTGATGCAAACACAGCACGGCGGTTAAAAGAAACTGAAGTCAACAGTTCAACTTATCAAGAACAGGTACGTGATCGAGGCGTCCCTCAATCATATCCTGACGAATGGCTGGAGCTTCGTTGGATCAGGCCAGGCCAAACGTCCCTGATCCCCCTGCAATGTAGAAGGAGAGAAAAAAGAAAAAGGAGAGGTTTTACATCTATTCAGATGTTACACACACACACACACTGCTGAACACACACACCCACACACACACACACACCCGGCCGGGACCGGGTAAACCCTGAAAGGCAAGAGGAAGAGAAAAGCGGACACAAACGACGGGCCAAGGCCGAAACAGCGCAGGGGGGGGAGGGGAACAAACGGACCTCCAGAACCAACCTACACGGCGAAACGGACCTGACAAACACAGAGCACACACCTGAACCCCACAACACATTACCGAGGGGCACGGGGGAAGAATTAGGGACCGAATGGGGGGACTAGTTGATGACGACAGTGAAAAAACAAAGTTATTAAAGGGATTCAGTTCACTGCTAGTTTACAAAGTCGTGCGTTATTCCCTCAAAGGGACCGTGGTCAAGTCAAGCCACATGGGCATAAACGGCTGTTCAAGTTCAAGCGAATTAGATGCACGAAATGTTTTACCTCACCAGACAACCATCAAGAGAAAAGATCACCACACCTGGAAAGCGTGTACCTGCCTTGCATGTTGTGAAATGTTTCAAAAGTTTGAGCAGCAGCAAAACAAACATGTTTCTGGTTGTTCGGTACGGCTGCCAGTACACAGAAGGGCAGAATCACAGCGGTCTCCAGGGACAACAGGATCGGCAGGACATCATAAAAGGTGAAGAACGGAAAGGCCGACTGTTACACTTTACTTAGATGAATTACCAGATTAAAATGTGTGAATTCAGAAGTCAGAGCAGTCATCAGTCACCCTAAACAGGGTTGCCTCCAGTGGCTCCATGGCACCATGTCGGAGCCACCATGGATATTACACTAGACAAGAGTGGATCTTTTAAGCGATCCGATGGGAACTGAATCCCCTTCCGGTTCTTTGCTTAGCCGGTTGCCATGTCGGAGGAATGAAATCAAGACCCTAGAAATTCAAATTGAACTGATGCAAACACAGCACGGCGGTTAACAGAAACTGAAGTCAACAGTTCAACTTATCAAGAACAGGTACGTGATCGAGGCGTCCCTCAATCATATCCTGACGAATGGCTGGAGCTTCGTTGGATCAGGCCAGGCCAAACGTCCCTGATCCCCCTGCAATGTAGAAGGAGAGAAAAAAGAAAAAGCAGAGGTTTTACATCTATTCAGATGTTACACACACACAGGCATTTACACAGAGAAGCCTTTTACACAGAGCAGCTTTTTCACAGAGGACCCTTTACACGGAAAAGCTTGTACACGCAGAGGCTTTGACACAGAGAAGTCTTTACACAGAGGAGCTTTTACACAGAGAAGCTTGGTTGCACACGCAGAGGAGCTTTTACACACAGACGCTTTTACAAAGAAACTTTTACACAGAGAAGCTTTTACACCGAAACGTTCACACACAGAGGAGCTTTACACACGGAAGCTTTTAAACACATAAGCTTTACACGGGAAAGCCTTTACGCAGAGAAGCTTTTAAACTCAGAAGTTTTTACACAAAAAAGCGTTTACACAGAAACTTTTACGCACAGAAGCTTTTAGACACGGACACTTTTACACAGGAGTGTTTACGCACGGGTGCGTTTGCACACAGAAGCCTCCACGCACAGAAGCTTTTACGCAGAGTAGCTTTTACACAGAGAAGTCTTTACACAGAGAAGTCTTGACCAGACAAGCTTGTACACACAGAGGCTTTTATAGAGAGAAGTCTCTTCACAGAGAAGCATTTACACACAGAAGTCCTCCTTACACAAAGGAGGTTTACACACAGAATCTTTAAACACAGACACGTTTACACACAGGAAGTTTTACACACAGAAGCGTTTACGGCGCACTGAAACTTTTACACAGAGCAGCTTTTACACACAGAAGCTTTTACACAAAAAAGACTTTATACAGAGAAGTTTTTACACACAGGAGCTTTTGCACAAGGAAACTTTTACACAGGACAGCTTTTACACACAGAAGCTTTTTACACCGAGAAGTCTTACACACAGGAGCTTACGCACAGACGCGTTTACACAGAGAAGCCTTTACACAGAGGGAACAAACCTCGAATCAGAAACTTCCCGCGGATCAGCAACAAAGAATCAGAAACTACAATCCGCGAATCAGAAACCAAAATCCCGCGTGGTGCACCAAATGCGTGCTCTTTTTTCACGGTTTGCCGTGCACCAAATCGTGTCTACTTTGTGGTTCCTGGCCTGGTGTGTCTTTTGGGAAATTGTTGCCGGTGGTTTCTCTGCAACGTTTGCAATCTTCAATCTTTCACTCTTTCACCCCCCTTCACTAAAGCCCTTTGGAATGGAAGAACCCATGCCCCGTATGAAATGGAAAAACCCGGATCATTTCATAAACGGTTTAATTTGGAAAATTGAGCCAAAGAAACCTTAAATTTTGGTGCCATGTTGGACCATCCATTTTATAAAAGGGGGTGGTAAATCCATTATGTAAAGCTGCATTTTTCTTTGGACTCATTAGCCCCAAAATCCGCGTTTCCATAATATAAATAAATGTTGTTTGTTTACTATTTGTTATGTGGTCTGGAACATGGTTACCATAATAGAAAAGTTGGAAGGTTGGATGGAGAAACACTAACTTTGGTCAGTATTGATATATAAATCAACGGGGATGTTTGATCATGCTTGATTTATTTTAGTCTATGTTGATATATTGTTCAAAAAACGGGATTAAAACGCAGAGAATGCTCAAACACCCGTGCTCAATCAACAGTCTTGAGCCATGCCTTGCCAGCCCGCATTTTGGTTTATAAAGTGGATACAGTAATCTTCTAATATTTCTCCATGTCGTGTTTCAAATACTGATTTTTTCCATCTTATAAACCGCCCATGGGGCAACAATTAGAAAGATTTACCCGCATTTTGGCATATAAAATGGATAATCTTCTAATGTTTTTGGATTTCGTTTTTCAAATACGGGACTTTCCATTTTATAAATCACCCATGGAGCAGCAGTTAGACATATTTACCCCATATTTTGGTGCAAAAAAAAAAATCAAATGTTTTTGGATTCCGTGTTTCAAATACTGAATTTTTCCATTTTATATATAAACCACCCATGGAGCAACAGTTAGACATATTTTACCCCACATTTTGGTGTATAAAATGGATAATCTTCGAGTGTGTCTGGATTTCGTGTTTCGAATACTGGATTTTTCCATTTTATAAACCACCTGTTCCGTCTACAGAGGCAAAGCTCACATTGCACATTTTCCTTTAAAATCTAACCAAGAAACGTTGGCCATGTAATTGTCCCGAAATCTACCTGGGAAAGCGTGGGCCATGTAACTGTATAAAAATCTACCTAGGAAAGCGTTGGCCATGTGACTGTCCCAAAATCATCCAAAATCTACGTGGGAAACGTTGGCCATGTAATTGTCCCGAAATCTACCTGGGAAAGCGTGGGCCATGTAACTGTATAAAAATCTACCTAGGAAAGCGTTGGCCATGTAACTGTCCCAAAATCTACGTGGGAAACGTTGGCCATGTAACTGTCCCAAAATCTATTTGGTAAAGCGTTGGTCATGTAATTGTCCAAAAATCCACCTAGGGAATGTTGGTGAAATCTGACATAAACCCACTTTGGCTTTTGAAATTCATTGGTAGCACCTGACAGCAATTCCATTTGATAAAAGACGAACTTTACATCAGGCCTATGCTGTTTATAAAATGAATGTTACAAATGTAATAATAGCATGTCTTGGCTTTAGTAATAATTTTGCTTTAAGATATCCTAAAGTGACCCCCTCAAGATACGACCCGTTCCACGCCATATAAATAAAATTTTCCATCTTTCAACATCTAATTTCTGCTTCCTTTCCATCACATAGTGGGAAAGCATATCCGTTCTGCTAGGTGGTACAATGGCGGTATTCCAAAACATATAAGCCCAAAAAAGGATCCATTCTATAAAAATATACCCGTGCCCAACCATTACATAAACCATATTTTTATGGAATGGTTGGGTCAGGGTACCTGCCCATCAATCAAGGGGGATATTCTTTCATGAATCGGCTATTGGTAGTGGTACTGACCAAACTTGAGGATTGCTACTTGTATTTTGAATTGATTTCTTTGTGCGCACCAACTGGTGCTAAAAAGCGTGCTTTTCCTTATATAATATATGTAAGTTTAAATAGAAGAAGCACCAAAGATACCACCATTTAGAGCACCATATTTTCCTTTCAGAAATAAACTGCTTCAAGCACATGAGAAATCAATCGAAACCGGATGTCCAGTAAACAGTGTCCTCTGCCGTGCACCAAATCGTGCTCCAATGTGTGCTTTTTTTTCGCGGTTTCTCGTGCACCAAATTGTGCTCCAATGCGCGCTCTTTTTTTCGCGGTTTGCCGTGCACCAAATGGTGCTCCAATGCGTGCTTTTTTCCGCGGTTTGTCGTGCACCAATCGTGCGCCAACGCGTGCTTTTTTCCACGGCTTGCCGTGCGCCAGAGCGTGCTCCAATGCGTGCTTTTTTCCGCGGTTTGCCGTGCACCAAATCGTGTTCCTATGCGTGTTTTTTCGCGGTTTGCCATGCACCAAATCGTGCTCCAATGCGTGCTTTTTTCCCAGGTTTGTCTTGCGCCAAGTCGTGCTCCAATGCGTGCTTTTTTTTCCGGTTTATCGTGCGCCAAATCGTGCTGTATGGTCCCCATTATGATAATCGGATAATTATGTTGAAAGTCTGTGCTCTTGTTACTCTTTTTTTTCGTGCTCTGAAAATGAAACAAAAGCGCGGTAAAACCAAAAACGGGCGGTTTTGTGTTGTTTTCCTCTTCGGAGCTTAGAACAGGATCTGGCCGGAGCTAAGCCAGCCTTCAAGACCTAGAAGAATATTGAATACTGAATATTACTAAATATATTGAAAGTTGAATGCTGTATATAATTCTAGACCCAATCACAAAGCATATTATGTTGGCACACGGGAGATTTATATACTTGATTTTGGCTATTTGCATCGTGCTCCAAATGGTGCTCCATTTCGTGCCATTGTTACAATATTTAGGCCATACAGGAGGAGCTTTTACGCACAGAAGCTTTTACGCACAGACGCATTCACACACAGTAGTTTTTACGCATAGAAGCTTTTATGCGGAGAAGTCTTTACACATCTTTTATCATGTCTCATTTGCATGATCATTCATGATCTTTCATTCTCGTTTCTTCGTGTTCATAAACGAGAACCCAGGCATCAATAGCGGCTAGAAAGATGGGATAGAGTTACATTAGCAGAAATAGCGACTAAAAGAATGTAGACGTAGCTGACGCAGCATGCTGTGGTGAATTGTGGCCCCTGATGCCATCAGTGCGCACGATGTCTCAATAAAGATCTTGCGTCCGTTTCGTGCAGAGCACAGCTGCCCACACCACAAGATTTCTTAAAAAAAGGTGTGCTGCGTGCCGTCTTGCTTTTGGGCTCTCTGGCCCACCTTGTTCTTACTTTCTTTTACTTTCTTATATGTATAATATTCATATGTTATCTTTTTGTTTGTTCAAGGGATTGGTCTTTACTCAGGGCCAAGGCAGCTGATGATGTTGGAGACCTCCACTCTTCGGTGGCTTCGCCAGGACCTCAGCATCCGACCTACTGAAGCATTACAACCAGAATTCAAGTCGAATCATTCGAATCGAATTCATTCTGATTATTTCCGATTCAATACGTTTCAATAATTTAGCGCCGAATGATACAAGCCGACAGGGTCTTCCTTTCAGGTTGAATGGGTGCCTTCGAAAGGTGCCAAATGTAAACGTGGGCAAGGCAGGAAAAGATTTTCAGCCCTTTGCGGTGCTGCGCGAGCCAAGCTTTCAAAATCCTAAAGCGTTGGGTCCGTCGGGTAGTTTCGGAGAAGTTTGGGCGGGGTCACTGATGTTTGCAGAATTTTCAGCCCGGGCGGGTGGGCCTTCTGCGATGGTAGCCGGTCGCCCTTCACAGCCACGAGTGTGAGATGCGAGGCCCTGTTGGGACCTGGTCCTTGCCTTTTGAAAGCGTTGCCCAAGACGTCTGCGGAGAAGCTCAGAGCCTCACACTGCAGCCATCTGCACTGGACCGTATCTGCACCAACCTGCTTTTGTGTAAGTGTAATTTTGTGTTGAAAGCCTGCTCGTTTGCACATGGCACCCCAAACATGCATACATCATCATTCCCGATCCGTCCATCACTCCATCCATCCATCCATCCATCCATCCTGTAAAGTTTCACCGGCACTGTGCTTGTGGATGTTGGATTGTGTCACCGTTGTCTCACGTTTGTCCTCTTGTCCAATTGTCCTTCTCTTGTGCACGACCGCTGTATTGTTTTCCTCTGGAAAATTGTCTGAGGCTCAAGGCCTACGGATATATACAGCACACATTGTGCTGAGCATTGTTGACCATGAACACTATGAATTGTATCTGCTATAGTACACTTGTATTTTTACACCGTCCCTCGACTTGGCAACATTGTGATGCCATGTCGCACAGGATTGTCCATAAACATTGTCCATTCACATTGTTTTAACTCGAAATAGAGAGTACTTGATCTATTGTTCAGTGCAAATAGTTTCAAAGTCTGTACATATGGAGCTGCCTCATTGTCCAGTCATCTTGGTGTCGGCATCGTGGTGCAGTTCGCGTGCCTTATTGTCGATGATCCAGACTTCATTGCTCCATGGTTCCTGTTTGGACCATTGTCCTAGTCCAACTTCGCAGATCCATCTTTGTTGCCCTCCTTGTTCTCCGACTCAGCACTCTTGTCGTCACGAAGGCGCTTTGCCGGTGGGCTGCGATCTGAGTTGTCCTCTGCTTCCATCTGCATGGTGGCCTGTGTCATTTTGTCCATGATGTATTGGAAATGGTCGATGTGACCTCTTTGCTGGCGTCGTGGAATGCCCACGTGATATGTATCCAGCTTGCAGTTGGTCTTGTACTTGATAGTTCCAATTGTACGGATTCTGGGAGCTGGGTTTGCCCGAATTGACCCAGATGCTCCAATCCCATCTGAAAAATTGTGTGATGGCAACAGCTCTCACCAATTGTCAGCATGGATTGGACGTGCATGGTGTGTCCGTACAACCATATCCAGCCTGACGACCAATTGTATTCCTGGAATTTCTGCGCCGCATTGTAGTCAATGACCATTGTCCTCAGATTGCTGCGCTCCCACTCAGTCAGCCTATAGTTGTAAGGAGAGTGCACCTGAATGACTTGTACCGAGTAGCCACGTTGGAAACTACTTGTCTTCTTCACCGCATTGTGGTGTGTCAGATTGTGGAGGTCAAAGCTGACTGCCATGACCACTGTCTGATCACATGCCATGGTGTGACCCATACTCTGGTGGTAGGCCAACCATTGTACTGCTTCCTCACTTGTCGGAAGCAGGATCAATTGTTCCCATCCATTCTGTGCACGGATGCCACCCGGGAGCTTCTCAATTGCCCCATTGTCATTCACAAGAGTCTTGTATTCCAGCATTGTCATTGCCGTGAACCAGTAGCTCTTGTCATTGTCCAGGACATCGTTCCAAGCCATTAAGCCATTTCCTTCTTGTCCTCAGGCAAAAGGATTGAGCTTGGGATGTGCTGGGCATTGTAGATCACATCTCGGTGCTCCCATAGTGAGATTGTACTTCCAGTCGGAAGCAACCTCAGATTGGCATAGTCCGGAACAAAGGTCGTCATTGTGCTTTTGACCTTGTCGGACTCGATTGTCAGCCGATTGTGAGGAGACACGGCTGCGGCGGCGGAAACATTGTTTTCTGCTTGTTGACAAAGTGTCAACATCCATGCATTTTTATTCAAAGCAAAAATTCAAACACATTGTTCTCGATTGTCTCACTCCGACATTGTCGGATTCCACTCTCATGCAGCAAGAAATCAAACGATGGTGTCTATAATGAATTGTAGGTGAAATGTACGTACCATAGTGAAACGAAGATCTTGTAGGTGATATAGTGATACATAGTTGATGGTATCCATATTCTTTAAGAAATGGTGTACCATGGCTCGTGCAACCGTGTGTGTATTGTGCACGCAGGGGATGCTTTGTTGTTGTGAAACATTGTTAGGACGGTGGTCAGTTGTGATGTTGTGGGCATTGAATGCCCGCCTTGTAGAGGTGTTTGTTGAGCACCTCTGCCGGGACATACTTTGTGAGTATGTCCGCTGGGTTGTCGTGTGTGCTGATTTTGTGGATTGATAGTATTCCGCTCTGTACCAGTTGTTGTATGAATAGGTACTTCAGGTCAATATGTTTTGCTTTCTTTGGTGAACCGATTCTTGTTGCAATGCTCTTTCCGCTTGTGCTGTCCGTGTGTATGCGGATGTTCACTTTTGTCGTTGTTGCTTCCTTGATGAAGTTGGCTATGTGTAGGCCTTCTTGTGCCCCTGTTCCGATTGCGTATAGTTCGGATTCTGCCGATGATAGTGCTACCACTGCTTGTGTTCTGCTGCCGAATTGTACGACGGATCCCATCATTGTCACGATGAATCCGCTTGTTGATTTTCTTGTGTTTGGGCATCCTGCCCAGTCCGCATCGACGTAGATATTCAGGTCGATGGGTTCCTTTGTTTGTGGTGTGTGTGTGTGCGTTGGTCGAATGATCATCTTGTATTGTTGTGTTCCACGTAGGTACCGCAAGAGATGTTTCAACTTGCGGAGGCTTTGTTGTGTCGGCTGTTGTAGGTCTCTTGCCAGTTCCTTTGTCGAAAAGCTAATATCCGGTCTTGTGTAAGTCAGCCATTGTAACTTTCCTACTGCTCTTCTGTAGTCTGCATGCTCTTGTTTGTCCAAGGGTGCTTCGTCATTTGTTGATTGTTTCAGGGTTGCCGTCCCTGGAGTTGCTGCCGGATTGCTTGTTTCCATTTTTGTTTCTTTCAGAAGTGTTGTGATGTACTCTGGCTTGAGACTGAGTTCAAAATGGTCTCCGTTGTTGTAGATGTCTCTTCCAAGGAATTGGATTGTTTGTCCAACTCCGAGCGTGCCTGTTGGTCGTAAGAGTACGTGCTTCTGTATTTCCTGGAAGGTCTTGTTGACCTCTTGGGGTTGTCCCAGGAAAAGTAGGTCATCTACGTAGACCATCACGAACATTGTCTGTTCCTTGTTTCTGTAGACATTGGGCTCACTTGTGAGTCGTGTAAGTCCAAGTTGTTGTAGGACTTGTGCGAAGTGGTCTTGCCAAGATTTTGGACTTGACCTCAATCCGTAGATTGCTTTGTTGAGCTTCCAAACTGTTGTTGTGTTGTGGCCGCTGGGATATAGCTCTGGTGGTGGCCACATGTACAGATTGTCTGTGGCTGCTGGTGCATGTAAGAATGCTGTTGACACGTCGCCTGCTTGGATTGCCCAATGGTTGTGCTGTGCCATTGTGAGCAAGATTCGTAGAATCCCAAAGATGGGTGTGCTTGCGTAGATATTGTCTAGGTCCTGAATTGTTTCCGGGAACCCTTTGGCGACAATTCTACATCGAACTTCGTCTTGTTTTGGTTTGTTGACCCATTTTGATTCTATGATCTTGCTCTTGTATTCGTCAGGGACGTCATTGTAGTTGACTTCTGTGAATACTTCTTGTCCCTTCATTGATTGTGCTTCTTTCTTCATCCCTTGTTGTACTTTCTTGGGATCAAGACCTTCATTGTCGTACAGGAAAGGCTCTTGTAGCATCCTCTCGATTTCTGCTCCTTGTTCGTCTTCACAAGATGCTGTTGTGATCTTGTCTCCCTTCTTTGTTGTGATTGTCACAGCTTGGATTCTCATCCTTGTCTTCGGTGGTTCCTCTTGTTGTCCTCGGCTGGCTGCTGTTGAGGATTGTGCTGTCCTCGTTTGCTTGAGCTCAGCTTTACCTGTTGGCTCTTCTTGCTGCCTTTTGCTGGATGCCGGCATGGGCAATGCTGGTCGTGTGATTGTCGTCGGTGATGTTGCCAACAGTGATGTTGCCATTGTTGTATCCATCGCTGGATGCTGTGTAGCTCCTGTTGGTGGTGCTAGTTGTGCTCCTGCTTGTTGAGTCTGTGTACTCACCTCATCCATTGGAATGGTGGTTTGTGTTCCAATGGCGTAGCTGCTGGCTTGTGGATTGGCTGGTAGAAGTAGTTGTGGCTGTATTGTCATTGGTGGTGTTGGTGTGTTCCAAGGATACACATTGATTGTATCCAAGAGTTGTTTATCATATTTGTCAGGCATGATTTGTCTTCGGATTGTCCTCACTCTGATGATCTTGCCTGGGATTCCAATTATTGATTCGCCTGTCATTGTGTCTCTCCCAAGCCAGATTCCTTTGAAGAATCTTGGTTCCATCTTGGGTTGTGTTCTTGTTGTTGGAATCATGTATTGTATTGTTTCGGCCATCTCACACAGTGGTGCTTTGTGATCCTTTTGCCATCTCCTTTGGTAACTTGTTTGCCCATCATTGTGACTGGCGTACCTGTTCAGTAGCCATGCTGCGTCTCACAATCCATGGTAGGATTGGATGTTGTACGCTCAGTGTAAGGTTGTAGCTGATGGTGACTTGTTGTAGTAAAGCTCGTACTTGTCCCATCAGTGTGCGGTGGTATCGTTCGATACTGACTTGTGATTGTGATGAGTATGCTGGTGATTGTCTTACATTGATGTTGGCTCCAAGGTTTTGTGCCACTGTCTTCAAGAGGTTCAGGATGAACTCCTCTTGGTCTGTTTGTAGTGTTGTTGGTGAAAGTGTTGCTTGTGCTCGTCCACATTCAAACATGAATGTTTGTAGACATCGTACCAGGTATTGTTGTTGTTGGTTCTTGTCTTGTACAGGAACCGCCATTGCCATACCTGATTCGACATCTATTGCTGTTAGTACTGGTAGTACTTGTTTGTCTCCAAAGGCTTTCATGTATGTGAAGTCCACTTGTATCACCGCTTGTTTGCTTGTTTGCTTTGGGTGATTGTCTGTTCTGCCTTTGCTCTTCACGCAAATTGGGCACCATGTTCTGTAGGGTAAGTGTATCAGGTTGTGCTCAAACCTCTCTTGTCCTGTGAGTTGTTGTGGCGCCTTCATCCCTTTGGCGCGTTGTGCTTGTTGAGTGTCATCTTCATTGTCAGTGTCGTACTTGTACTTGTAGTCGACCTTTTCTTCAAAGTTTGTTGGCCCTCTCCATTGTCTGTCGAGTGGTCGTGCTCCTGATTCCTCCCAATTGTCATCAATCCTCCATCCTCTTCCTTGTTCTGATGGTGACACCATTGTTGTTCTTTCTGCAGATCAATTGTTCAATGTCAGGCCCATCATCTGATCGTTCTGGTACGTAGAGTGTTGTGCGTGGTTGTGTGTGGACACGCTTCCACAAGTGTCCTTCTCTGATCCAGTAGTCAGAGTTTGGTGTCATTGTTTGTGGTCCTGGTATTGCCGTCGTTGTCGGTGGTGGCTTCTTGGTTGTGTGTCGAAAGAGTGGTTCTCGGTTGGTTGTCTGCTGTTGTGTTTCTGCTTGTGCTGGTAATTGTGGCGCCATTGGCTGGTGCGCTGCTTGTGGGCTCTGCTGCGGCTGCTGTTGTTGAGGAGCCTGAGTCCTCAGTTGTGCTGCAGGTGGTCGTGTGGCTGCAGATTGTCTGATCACCTTGAACCATGTTTCTCCTGTCCAAGCATCGTCTTGTAACACTCGTTTCTGCTGGTTCTTGTCCAAGTCATGGTATTGTTCCACGAGGTCTTCATTGTTTCCGTTTGATCGTCGAATGATTGTTCGTCTCTAGTTGTCCAGTGTGTCGAGAGATACTGGACAGTTGTTGCCAGGAACAAAGGGTGCCTTTCTTTTGTTCCTGTGATACCTCACGAGGTACCCTTCGTTGTTGTAGTTCCAGTAGTCGTTGTTTCCTCCAAGGACTTTTGTGGCCCTGCTTGTGTCAATGTTGTTGTGGCAATCATGGCAATCATGCCCTCTTGTGTTTGTCGAACCTGTGGTTGCTGATGTTGTTCCAGGTTCACGATTGTTGCCGGTAAGTAGTAGAGGTTGTGTTGTTGTACCAAGGGAACGTTGAATCCCTTGTTGTGGCTCATTGCTGGTGCATCGTTGAACCTAATGTCAAAGCCTTGTTCTGCCAGTCTTGTCACTGACAGGATTGGGTCATGTATGTCACACACATAGAATGGTATGACAATTGGTTGTCCCCTTGATTGCATGTAGACCCATCTCACGCCATAGCATTGTATGGTCTTGTTGGTGACCGTCCTCAGGTTTGGAAGTTGTGCTTCGTCGAACCTGTGTATTGGGTAATTGTCTGCAAACCATAGTGGGCATACGTGTGTAGCTGCTCCACTATCGATCATGATGTTTGTTGTGTCAGTTGTTGTCATTTGGTTGTTGTTGTTGTTGTTGTTGCCATTGCCAATCATTGCAATGACATGGATTGGCATACTGCCGTTGTTGCCTGCCGTTGGTGGGATTGGTGCCAATTGTTGCTGAGGCTGCTGCTGTGTATAGTATTGCTGCTGAGGCTGCTGCTGTGTATAATCTATGTGGTACCAGCCATTGTCATAGTAATCGGTGTACCATTGTGCTGTTGTGTCTTCATTGTCATTGTGTTCTCCTTGTCCAATGTTGTGGATTGCTAGTCTGCAGTCTTTGGCATAGTGTCCTGCTCGCCCACACCTGTAGCAGGTGTCCGTCACTTGTTTTCCTTTGTTCTTTCCTTTTCCTTTATTGTATCCTTTGTTTTCTCCTTTGCTACCTTTGCTGCCTTTTCCAAAAGGGTTGCCATACCCAATCGGATTGTAGTTGTTGTATATCCTTTTCCTCCATATTTCCCTTTTCCTTTGGGATAGTTGTACCCGTAGCCGTTGTATCCTCCGTAGCCTTTTCCTTTGTGCTTTCCTTTGCTTTTTCCTTTTCCTTTGTTGTTGTGTTTTCCTTTTCCTTTGCGTATTGCATCAATGTCCATGGGTGCTTGTCCGCCAGCGTAATTTGTTGACACGCTGGATGATTGTGTGGCAAGTTGTTGCAGTTTGCTAAAGGCTGTGGTTGACCTGTAGTGCTCAATGATTGTTTGCTTGACTCTGGCGTATGTTGGGTTTTGTCCTGAGAGTAATTGTAAGTGCTGTTGTAGTGGTCCAGTTGTTTCATTTAGAAGCACTGCAATTTTCACGGCATCGGGGAGTTGTTGCCCATTGTCCCTTTCGAATCTTTGTAGTTCAAACACCCATGTGGAGAATGACTCCTCGAAGTTATTGTTGTCGAACTTGGGTTTGAGTAGTCTTGTCAATTGTCCTATTGACCTTTTACCAAGGGGAATCGAGAATCGAATGCACAGTTGTCTGTACATTTCGAACCCAATTGTGTGTTGAAATTGTCTGCATAGTGTGGCTGCTGGTCCAGATGTTGTGTTAATGAGAATGTATCGTAGGTCTGTGCTGAGTCTGACGTGTCTCTCGCCATCCTCTATTGTCGTTGCCGCTCCTCGCAGTTGTGCCTCTGTAAGTTCTGCACTGGCTGCTTCTGCTGCCTGTAGCAGTGCTGTGTAGTCATTGTCTTGTAGTCCCATGTATGCTGTGAACTTGCATTTCCATTCTTCAGACGTGCTGCAGTCTCCATTGTAGAAGGGGGGCTTGAGTTTGTATCTGTTCATGTTGGCCAGATTGTCTTCTGGTACTGGAGGTAATGCTCCTCCTGCCGGTGCTGCTACTGCCATTGTTGCCGCAGTTGTCACAAGCTACCTCTTGTGGGGTCAAGGCTTGTCTCCTTCTGTTGCTGTTGTGTGTGTGTTTGTTTGTTGAGTGTTGTGGTATTGGAGCTCACCTGGATTGTCGTTGCCAGGATCCTCGCTCCGCTACCATGTAAAGTTTCACCGGCACTGTGCTTGTGGATGTTGGATTGTGTCACCGTTGTCTCACGTTTGTCCTCTTGTCCAATTGTCCTGCTCTTGTGCACGACCGCTGTATTGTTTTCCTCTGGCAATTGTCTGAGGCTCAAGGCCTACGGATACAGCACACATTGTGCTGAGCATTGTTGACCATGAACACTATGAGTTGTATCTGCTATAGTACACTTGTATTGTTACACATCCGTCGGTCCGTCCGTCCGTCCAGTCCGTCCAGTCCGTCCGGTCCATCCGGTCCATCCAGTCCCATCCGGTCCATCCTTCCTTCCATCCATCCATCCACCCACCCACCCATCCATCCATCCATCCATACATATACATCCGGCCATCCGGCCATCGATCCATCCGGGCATCCGGTCCATCCCGTCCATCCATCCATCCATCCATCCAGCCATCCTTCCTTCCTTCCTTCCATCCATCCCATCCATCAATCCATCCATCCAACCATCCATCCATCCATCCATCCATCCGGTCCGTCCGGTCCATCCATCCATCCATCCACCCACCCACCCATCCACCCATCCATCCATCCATCCATCCGGTCCATCCATCCATCCATCCATCCGTCCGTCCGTCCGTCCCTTCGTCCCTCCGTCCAGTCCATCCATCCAGTCCATCCATCCAAGTCCATCAGTCCATCAGTCCATCCCTCCCTCCCTCCCTCCGTCCATCCATCTATCCATCCATCCATCCATCCATCATCCTGTCCACCTGGTCCATCTGGTCCATCGGGCCATCCGGGCCATCCGGTCCATCCATCCACCCATCTGATCCATCTGGTCCATCCGATCCATTCATCCCATCCATCCCATCCGTCCGTCCGTCCATCCATCCATCCATCCATCCGTCCATCCGGTCCATCCATCCATCCATGCAAGCATGCATCCATGCATCCATCCGTCCATCCATCCATCATCCGGTCCATCCCGTCCATCCTGTCCATCCACTGCATCCGGTCCATCCGGTTCTTCCATCCATCCATCCTTCCTTCCATCCATCCATCCACCCATCCGGCCATCCGGCCATCGGTCCATCCGGTCCATCCGGTCCATCCGGTCCATCCGGTCCCCATTCCATCCATTCCATCCATTCCATCCATTCCACTTTTGGAAGTTGAGATGTCGAAAAAGTGCACGCCGTTGTGGCGCGAAGCACATTTCCAAGTCAAAATGTACAAAACACACCATTCTCGGACCTCTTTTGGAAGTTGAGATGTCGAAAAAGTGCATGCCGTTGTGGCGCGAAGCACATTTCGAAGTCAAAATGCACAAAACACACCATTCTCGGACCACTTTTGGAAGTTCAGATGTCGAAAAAGTGCACGCCGTTGTGGCGCGAAGCATATTTCCAAGTCAAAAGTGTAAAAAACTGACGGGTACGGAGCACTTTTGGACGTTCAGATGTGCTTTCGCGTGGCAGGCGCAAGGGATTGTGCACCTTGGCAAAAGTGAGCAAAACGTGAGGGTTTTGTGGCATTTCCAAAAACGCTGGCAGGCGTGGGACATTTGAAGAGGATCTTCAAAGATGCATTTCGCATGGCAGGCGCAGTACAAAAGACATGTTCATCAGAGATGTTAGGAGGTCAGGGCGCTGATTTCCTGAGAGGGGTTGCATTTTGGAGCATCAGATCTTCAGGTTTGCTGAGATGATTTTGCGTGACAGGTGCGGCACGTCGTATGACCTGGCATCAATTTTTCGTGGCAGGCGCAGTACTTTACACAGGTGGAGTGGAAAAATCGCAAAACGCATTGGCACGAGTCTGTCAGCTCTGCACTCAAAATTCTTCGTTTTTGATGGCTTGCACTTCGAAAAATGAGGAAGTCTCGCAGAATTGCTTCGTTTCGGATGTTGTCAAGTTCAAAAAATGAAGACGTCTCGCAGAATTGTCCGTTTTGGACGTTCTTATGTTCAAACATTACGAAAGTCTCGCAGAATTTCTTCGTTTTTGATCCTGCAGATAGATAGATAGATAGATAGGTAGATAGGTAGATAGGTAGATAGGTAGATAGGTAGATAGGTAGATAGGTAGATAGGTAGATAGGGAGGTAGGTAGATAGGTAGATAGATAGACAGACAGACAGAGAGATAGCGAGAGAGAGAGAGATAGAGATAGATAGATAGATAGATAGACAGATAGATAGATAGATAGACAGATAGATCGATAGATAGATCGATAGATAGATCGATGGATAGATAGATAGACAAATAGCTAGAAAACTAGGCAGCTAGATAAATACATAGGGAGATAGGTAGACAGAGAGATAAATAGATAGATAGACAGATAGATCAGTAGGTAGGTAGGTAGATAATCAGAGAAAGATAGATAAACAGAAAGAAAAAGAGTCGAAAGAGAAAAAAGAGAGAGAGAGAGAGATCAAGCACCTTTCAGTCCATCAGTGGCTTCGCTCTGCCATCCCTGATTCACAACAACCAACCTCTCGTATAGGTTTCCTATTTTTGAAACTTCCGCCACCGCCTTGTGCGGTACTACTGGTAAGCAACACATACGTAATGCCGTTCCTTGTGATGTTGCGTGTAAAGAGTTTTTTTTTTACAAACATAGCTTTACAACTGGACTCTTGGCCATATCCTTATTGAAAGACTGGGATGGCTTTGTGGCATCACAATGCATGATGTGTTTTTATGCATTTGCGGAGTATGGTGGTGTACTTAAGGCTCGTAGATCGCTTGTGGCGGTACTGTGTGCCGACAGGTGGTTTTTCTTTACTGCCACAGGTGGTGCTCATTTTTGCGTGGCAGGAGCAGCATTTCAGGGGCCGCAATAATTTAAACATAAAGTAATACAATTTACCATGTCAACTTTCCCTTCACTATCAGCGTATTGTCTTTTAGGGGAGCGGCGGGCCGTAAAATTTTGAACCTCAGTTAACATAACTTATCATGTCATCCTGATCCTCCTTTTCAAAGGAAGTTTAGAAGCCTAAGCTGCGTTTTAGGAATTTTCCAGATGTGGAGAGTGTAGATATGTCAAGACAGCAGAGCGATGGAGGGTAGAGATGTGGAGAGTAGAGATGTCAAGACAGCAGAGATGTCAAGACAGCAGAGAGGTGGAGAGTAGAGAGTAGAGATGTGGAGAGAGTAGAGATGTGGAGTGTGAGAGAGTCGGGGTGTGAAGAGAGTAAGATGTGAAGAGAGTAGAGGAGAGTATGGATGTGAAGAGGGGATGTGGAGAGAGTAGATATGTCAAGACAGCAGAGACGTGGAGAATAGAGATGTGGAGAGAGTAGAGAAGTGGAGAGTAGAGATGTGGAGAGAGTAGAGATGTGAAGAGAGTAAAGATGTGAAGGGAGGAGCGGAGAGTAGGGATGTGAAGAGGGTAGAGATGTAAAGAGGGCAGAGATGTGGAGAGAGTAGGTATGTCAATACAGTAGAGAGGTGGAGAGTAGTGATGTGGAGAGAGTAGAGATGCGAAGAAAGTAGAGATGTGAGAGAGTCGGGATGTGAGAGAGTAGGGATGTGAAGATAGAGAGAGAGAGAGATTCACGGATGACAAGCGCAATCCGGATCAAGAGAAAGCAGCGTCATCAGAAGAGGAAGTCGGGAGGAGAGAAGACATGTCAGGGAGAAAAAGACTTCCAGACAAACAGCCAACAACAAGAAAGGCTGTCGAGATTCATAGACGTCAGGAGCAAGCCGGATCAAGAGAAAGTGGCAGCATCAGACAAGGATGTCGAGAGAAAGAAATGTCAAAGCAGAAAAGGTCTCAAAAGCTGACGCAGCCAACGGCCGTGCCAGCCAGGCGGCCAGGCGTCGTTCCTATAGGCTCTCCCTTTTCTTTGTAGGCTTCGCCCCCCCTCAAAACTTCCGTCACCCGGCTTGCCCGGGCTCTACTTGCACTGTCAGCGTATTGTCTTGTTGCGGAGTTCGGGAGGGGTCATCGTAGAATTTTAAACCCCAAGTAACATAACTTACCATGTCATCCTTCTTTTTACTATCAGCGTATTGTCTTGTCGGGGAGGGGGGCGCGGTAAAAGTTCAATATTCAATTAACAAAACTTACCATGTCAACCTTCCGGTTGCTAGCGCTGTATTGTCTTGTAAGGGAGGGGGGCCGTACAATTTTTATCAATTTTTGTACCTCCAGCAACATAGCTTACCATGTCAACCTTCCTCTTACTATCAGCGTAAAATTCTTTTCCTCCAGAAACATAACTTACCCTCCCCAACCTCCAGGCTCCCCTGATATAGTTTTTACATGTTTTTACATGTTTTTACATGTGTTTATATGTGCTTACATGTTTTTACTGCCGCAAGTGATCGGTTTTTTTCTGCTGCAGGTGACCCCTGACCGCCGCCTTTGGGAACTTGAAGTTATTATCATCCGTGTCAGGCTTTGAAACCCAGCACTTTGTCTATGCAGCATCGCTTAGCCGTCCGACTTTACACCGCAGAGGCGTTGGGAAAAACACTTTGCATGTGCAATTTCTTCAAAAAGGACGTGAAACATGTTGAAAAAAATGCAAGAAAATACCGACTTAGGAACCCAACGACGGAAAGATAAAATAAAAAATGGGAAGTCGGAGTGATGGAAGGTGGGAACGCCAATGGCTGCAACTCGCAGGAGCCTCTCCCCCTCTACAAAGCTCTGAATGAGCCATTTCATGCAACTTCACGGAGCCCAAACTCCATTACGAACCAGGCCTGGCTCCAAGCAGTCCCTGTACAAAGTCTTGTGGGTTTCTGATACTGTAGCTGAGGCGCCTTTCCTCAAAATCATGGCGCAGGACACGGGAAGATGGTGGAAGCCGTTCATTTTTTCACCAAACAAGCACTATCCGCCTCTGGACTCAGAAAATATAAATATGTGTTTTTTCCGCGTGTAAATTCGCCAAGTTCACCATTTCCACTTCTCACAGATTTCCCAGGCAGTCCGAGCTTTGGCGAAGGGAAAAGCTTTGTACACCGGACCGGCTTACAGAGGTGTTCTTAAGCTCAGTACAAGAGTGGCTGAACGGATTTGGGTTTCAAAGAAGCCCTCTTGATATTTTTCAATAATTGCCAAGATGCTTCAAGTTCTTTGTTTGCCGAATCAGGCCCTTAAGTTCCACAATGATTATCAGAATGTATTTGTTGGCATCAGTCTCATCCCTTTCAGGTCAAAGTAGCAAAGAGCCCACTACTGAAAAGAAAGTACGAGAGCGGAGCTTGGCATAGCATGCGTTGCATCATGGTTTGACGGTTTGCCACGAAAGGTAGCTGAGGCTACCTGATTTCTGTGTACTTCAGTATAAACGCATTGCTGCCAGGGGCGTTGTAGATTTCTACTGTGTTTCCCAACAATTTCAACCCTGGTGAGTGCCTTGCTCCGGCGCATTATAGAGTTGAGTAGAGCATCTTGGTTCCAGCTGTTTCCCACAGATTGGCTTTGAGAGATCTGGGAACCAGTTGCATTACATTAAATTATATTACATTGTATCCGGAAACTTCACCACGTTTAAACCGTCTTTACAGTACTTCGGTCGCATTTACTTGATGTGACATGCATCGGTTATGCTGTTTGTCCTTGTGGGGTCTGATTGATAGTGGTTAGGTTGCTTGGGTGGCCATTGTGGTTAGTTAGGGACACTGGCCAATTGTATTTGAATGCTGCAGCGCCCTGTTTTCTTGGTGTGCGTGTGAGATTCCGTGAGTTGCTACATTTGGGGGCGTTGATGGAAGTGATTCCGGGGCAAGCTTGCAAGTTTGGCTCAACGATCCCTTAAAGATGATTTTTTTTGCAAGGAAGTGGAACAAAGAACGCCATGTCATGCCAATATTCGGCCTTATTTACGCGTTCTTTAAGTATATCGGCGTGCGAATGTCTCCGTGGCTTGTTACACACCCCCCAGGCGCTCTTGGAAAATGCAATGTCAATTGGGCCGGAATATATGCGGCAGTAATGTCCTCAGTATTGTCCAGGCAACTTAGTGGTGTTGCCTTGGAAATTCTTCCAGACGACTGCTTTACGCCAGCTCTTCTTACTTACAGCGCGCCAGGATGCACCGGGCACGCCGCTCCACTTGCTTAGAGGTTCTGTTGAAAGCGCAAAGCTTTAGTGAGTTCCGACAGGGTTTCCTTGCTACATGATTGAAATCAGAGATCACTTGTGCGTGAGTTACCTTGCGTTGGCCTTCATCTGGCGTATGGTGTATGTGTGAAATGCTGTGAATGGCATGTTTGTTGCTTGCGCAGGGTGAGGCAGGCTTTCCGGTTTGCCTGCCGTTCTCTCCACATGCATCCTCATTCATACGCTCATTTGGGTTCCATTCTACATTCTTTTCTCACCTCCCACCTTTGGTTCGTCCTTCTCCTTTTTCAACTCGATTCATAAGACGGCCCACTTCTTTGTTTGGTTTCATCACTACCCCCTTAGCGGGACCCCTGGCACGCCAAAAATGTAAAGTACAATAATCTAATTCCAACATCTACCCTACATATTACATATCCCTAATATACTATATATATATATATACAAAGATGGGGGGTCAATAAATTTGATATCCCCTTGCGGTATAGGCATATGGGCTTGGAACATTTTCTGGATACCCCCCATGACATCGTTTGAAATAAGATGAAGTATATGGGCTTAAACACAGGGGAGAGAGGCTAGAAAATGTAGTGTTGCATTGGGGCTAACCCCTAAGAGTGTTGGAACGTTATTTACACCGCCCCGCACATGAGGGGAGGGGGGTCAAGTGGTGGTACGGGGGAAGGGGGAGCGCATAGTGTTCCCAAAATGGAAGCGCATAGTGGTTCCAAAAGTTAGACACGTGGGATTGCTGGAATTTGGTCTGCTCTGTTGCAAAAATCCCGTCCTGATACGGTGCGCATCATAAAGGTAAGGAGGGCTATTTTTGGGGGGATTTTTTCCCGTTTTTTTTGGGATGTTTTCCCGTTTTCTGGTGGAAGGAAGGAAGGAAGGAAGGAAGGAAGGAATGGAGCCTGATCGCCTTTATATCTATGTCTATATCTATCTGTATCTATTCATATCTATCTATATCTAAATCTATATCTACATCTATATCTGCGTCTACGTCTATGTCTATATCTATATCTACATGTATATCTATATGTATATCTATATCTATATCCTTCTATTTCTATATCTATCTCTATATCTATATCTATATCTATATAATATCTATATCTATCTTTCTATCTGTCTAAAAGGTTTTGCCTTATCATCGAGATGACGTTCAACCCCCAAGCCAACCCTGAACCAAGCCAGAATATACAGTACACCAATGAAACTATTGTGCATCGTTGTGCCTTAACCTACATTTCACATGTTTCCAGGGTGCATGTTGTGTAGCATATACACCTTGAGTATCACGTTCAACCCAGCACCTTGCATGTGAAAATAGGTGTTTCCAATCTGCTTTGGGGGGAGGCGCTGCGCCCTTGTTTTTCTTTTGATCTAATACCTACAGAGGTACATGCATGAGTATTGAGCACATCTATATGCGCCCTCAAGGCTCAAGAGGTATATAGAGTAACCCTGTGGACACCGCGCTGACTGGCAATACGCCGAGAGTAAAAGTGTGAGCTGTCTTGGGAAGACGCCTTAGCTGATCTTGAAGTAGACGCTAGGGCCCCTCTTCAAGTGGTAGCGGAGCAGTGATCCTTCATTGAAGGTGAGCTCCAGGTAGAGCCCAGCAATGGCACGCCATGGTTATGATGATGATGACTTCGACATTGTCGATGCAGATGGATGGAACCAATATGACTCTTACGCAATGAGAAGAGCTCCCCAGCAAACACAGATTCACATGACGCAACAAATGACCACGAAGGTAGCTCCAGCATATGATGGGAGAACCGGTTTCTTTGCTTTTGAAGATGCAATCGATGACTGGTGTGACATCACGGAGTTAGAACCTGAGAAACGTGGACCAGCCTTGCGCAATCGACTGGAAGGAGATGCTCAACAATACAAGAGGTTATTGGACAGAGATATGCTCAGGGATCCCAATGAAGGAGTGAACTATTTCAAAAGATTTCTACGACCCCATTTCATCAAGGGTGCCCAGAACGTGTTCTTATACCGTTTCATGCAGTTCATGAAGTTCAACAGAGGAACCATGGATCTTCAGAAGTGGATGACTAGATCTCAACTGACTGGAAATAGACTTATTGAGTTTTGGATGGATTTGCTTCCAGAACCGTCGGTGACAAATTTTGAAGCAATCCAATTTGTTCAACAGAAGAGACAAGAACATGAACGAGATCAAACAGAGAAGGCTGAGTTGGCAGCAGCAACACCAGGTGCAGCTCCTCATGTAGTCATTCCCTGGTCGGATGAACTGGCATTGGTGGCAGTCAGACAGTAAAAGGAACAATGTAGACAATTACAAAGACAGGCATTCCCATTGGGTGAAAATTTGCTAGCATTGATTTTTGTAAGTCTAGCAGACCTGACTCAGGATCAGAGAAACACACTCACAAGTATCATGACACATCGTGGACGAACCCTCGATCAGTACAACATGCAAGCACTACGTGATCTGTTTTTGGAAATGTTTTGCGCTACCAAAACAGCAGTTGACAATCCAATGATGCAACCCTCTGGCATGGCACAGAGAAGATCTTTCCTCGCACTGGAAGAAGGTGAACTAGAAGGAACCGACGGCTATTGGGCCGAAGATGATGAAGACGGCGCAGAAGGATTCCTGGATGCTTTAGAAGATGTTTTCTGGGTTTATGATGACGCTGACTACACATGGTATCAGAGAAGGTTCCAAGGCAGACAGACCAGACGAGGCAAGGGTAAAGGAAAGAGAAAAGGAAAAGGAAAAGGCAGAGGAGGACGAAGGTTCTTCAGATCAAGGAAAGGAAAGGCCGCTCTCACATGGTGAGTGAAGAAGGTTATGAAGAAGATTGGCAAGAAGGAGAAGAATGGAATGAATCCTATGAAGGCTATTGGGCCGATGATCAAAACTGGAATGAAGGCTATTGGGCCTATGATGATCTGTACTACATGGATGAGTATGGATGCTTCCAGAAGAAAGGAAAAGGAAAAGGAAAGAAAGGCAAGAAAGGCAAGGATGATGATGGAAAAGGAGGAAAGCCAGGAGATGTAAAAGGCAAGTCAAACTATGTTCAACCTCAGACCACATCAACTCCTGCCATACAGAATCAACACCAACAACAAGCTCATTATTCTTCTACTGCATCAAGCTCTGGTCATGGTTTCTTTGTTTTTGCAAAGACTGAACCAGCACGTGTTGATGCTTTGGCATCCACGTATGCAGAACAAGAAGTACATCGACGCACTCGTCGTGGAGGACAGAACCAACGTGATGCAACAGCACAGCAAAACAGAGAAGGACTCAAGAAGTTCCCTGTTCTGGTTGGAGATCTTGATGCACTCCGACAAGGTGTACAACGACGTCCAGCTCGTGTGCCCAGGCAAGTTGGCCTACAAGAAGGTGAGGCTTCATGGAAGCCGTTGGCAAAAAGCACATCATTGTTTTCATATGGATGCTCTACAGAGATAGAGGTACCATCTCATTCTGAATGCTTTGCAGAGACAAAGGAATCAGATGAGCAGCAGAGTGCTTTTTCATTTCATACTGTACAGACTGATCTGGCATGTGAGAAAGGACTAGCTTTTCACACAGAGAATTCTGCACCACCAACTGTATGTATCCTGGATCTTGGATGCACAAGAGCTATGGGCTCTCGACGAGCAGTTGAAGCATTTTGCAGATAGGTTGACTCACATCCCAACAGTGGACTCTGGTATGAGGTTCAGCCAACAAGTTCAAGATTCTTCTTTGCAAATTCCCAACAATCCAAATGCACTGAGAAGCTCGTGATATTCATGTATGATCATGGATGGAACACTCAGTTCACAGAATTCGACATTGTCGAAGAAGGTGATGTCCCATTGTTGATGTCACTTCCACAGATGAGAAACCTTGGATTTCAATTTGAACTTACTCCAGATAAGGCTTATTTGTCCTGTGCACGTATTGGCATGAGAAAAAAGGTTTTGAAGACAGCCATCAGTACTCATCTCATTCTCGATCTACAAGATGTAGCATGGTACATGAGCCAAGTTCATTTCAAGACTCCCCAAGTCAAGAGTTTCTTCTCACAACACGATCACTTTGAATACAGCCAGATTGCTGTCAAACAAGATGTTCATGAAGAAGGAAGCTTTGGTGACTGGTGACTACTGGCAAGTTGATCCATTACGTCGTGAACTCATCAGGCACCACAAGGACAAGAGAAGGAATCTACATGAGATGAATCGATCAGAAGAGACTCCAATTCCAAAAGATCAACTTCTTGATGAGGGAGAGACACACATGGAGTACCAGAAGAGCAAGAAGAAGGTTCTTCACAAGGACAACTGGCGCACAGATAGGAAGAGGTTTTCTGAACAGAGTGAAGAGTTCTGAAAGGGCAAGACCATCTACAAGATCAAGGAGGACTACGTGATCCCAGATGATGTCGTCAGAAGTGACCTTGATCGAGCAAAGCCCTTTCGAAACATCGATGATCTTTTTCACCCTGAGTCAGCCTCTTCAGAGCCATCAGGTGTACAGAAGAAGCCACGCTCCTCACAGAAGGAGGAAGGCAAACCGATTTCGAAAGGACCAAGCTTGAAAAAGATTGAGGTAGGTCCTCCAGCAGCCAAGAGACACGTAGGTAAGCAGAAACCTCAAGTTGTCGATGACTCTCAGCAGGTTCATCAAGAAAGAAGGTTGTTGTCTCCTATCCCGAGCTTGATGAGGAAGATGAACTTGACAAAAGAGCTAGGGAGTTAGGTTTGGACAAAATTGATTCAGATGAACCTCAAGTCATTGAACCAAACCCTTCTGCACCTGCGAGCAAACGTGGTAAGCAAGATTCAGAAAGTCAAATCGAGAAACTAGGTAGTGATGCTCTTGATTGAGCCTAGGCGAGTTTCAATTCCACTGCCTGGTAGTGAAGTGCAAGCCATGACACCAGCATACAGAAAGATGCTCAGGAAACTGGAGGATAGTGTGGAACTTTACAAGCTTCACATTAAACACTATCACATGTCTCCTACTCAATTCAGACGAAGGGCTTCCATGTTGGGACTCCTGACTCTGTTTATGAAACGTATGAAGAAATGTACAACAAGTGTCGTGCGTGTAGTACTTCAATTGCACCACCGCCACGAACCAGAATTTCAGGCATACGATCCACCAACTTTGGAGATGTTATCTTTGTGGATCATGCTGAAATTCAGTTGAGGAAGAACAAGTACATGGTGTTGCTTGCTCTTGATGGTGCAACCAACTTACTTTGGGCTACGGCACAAAACTCACTGAACAACAAGGAGACCATTCAGGCTCTAAGGTTGTGGACTGATGAACATAATTGCATGCCGAAAGCCATCGTAGGTGATGAAGCATTCTTCCAAGAAGACTTTCTGACTTTTTACCGAACCATGGTATCAAGGAATGTCCCTGTGGTTCAAGAACCCCATGGCCTAACAGAGCTGAAACAGCTGTCAGACTTTTCAAACGACAATGGCAAATCATGACCAAGAACCTTGAAGATGATAGGCTCAAGGGAATTACCATTAGAGAAGCTGTGAAGCGTACTGTTTGGGCCAGAAACACTCAACTCACTGTTGGTGGTTATTCTCCTTTGGAAATTGCCACTGGTAGACGACCACCAGACCTTGTGGACATTGAGACTTCTGATCCTGCTCAACTTAGTGTTGATCCTTTACCTGAAGACAAAACCCAACTTGAGTTGCAAAGGTTAGCACTGAGGGCACATCAGGAAGCTAGACAAGCTGCTGACCTCAGACATGACATGGCCAAACGAACAATGCCATCAGATGGACCTTACAAACCAGGTGACAAGGTTTTCGTTTGGAGTTCCCCAGTCAATGCTAACTCTATTGCTTCAAAGGTATGGAAGAAGGAAAGATGGATCAGAGGTACTGTTATCTCTCAAGAAGGTGCTATGGTCAATGTTCATGTCGACAACGCAGTCATGCGTGTCAATCAATCAAAGGTGAGACGTGACCATGATGAATGGCATGATGTTGCTGTTCCTGGACTTGACACATCAGAACCTGTTCCACTTGCAGTTGAAGATGAAGATGACTATGAACCAGATATAGCTGAATATGCTGAAGCCTATTTAGGTGAACAAGCACCGGCTCTGTCAAACTGGCAAGTGTGATGTTGTGGAACTCTTCAGTAGCAACACTGGTCTCAGCTGGCATATGGCACGATTGAACATGAAGGTTGGTGAACCAATTGACCACAAGCATGGTTGAGTTTCAATAGCAAAAGAAGACAAAACCAAGTTTGGAAACAACTTGAGAAACTTGATCCTGAATACTCGGTATTCAAGTTTTGCCTTGATGTGATGAAATGGCAAGTTGACCGAGGAAAGGGTTTCTTGGTGATTGCTACACCTGATTCAGGATTTGCTCAGTTCTTGACTTGGAAGAAATGTCAAAATGACAGGATAAAGTACCACATAGGTTGTTTCAACCTTGACATGACAAACTACTGTCATTGTGATCCTTCAATCAAAAACTTGCGTGTGTTTTACAATCACGATGAAGACTTTGCCATGTTGGAACCACAGCATGCCTTCAGTAGAGAAGGGAAGCTTTGGACCGATCCACAATCAAAGGTCTTACCATCACACTTGTGCTCATTCCTTGCACAATTCACACAGCTTGTACCTTGGAAGTACATGAGACAGCATTTCTTGTTTGAGGATCTGTTGGAACATTTTGATGATGGAGCATTGTGTGGCACGTCAATGTTTTTGGACCGTGGTGCTGAGTGCTCATGTTTGCTGCAAGACTTGCATCATGTTGAGACCTCTATTCCAGTGCCATTGAAGCACATACTTCCACAGAGGTTTACCACTCAGTTACTTGTTCAAACATCGAGAAAGATTGATCAGCTGCCAAGGAGTACAGAGGCTAGTGTCAGAGAATCAACTGACCCCAGAATCATTGAATTGATTCCTGGACTTCAAGATGTCAGAAAAAAGACATTGCCTCAAATGTACTTTGAAGATTGCAGTGTGTTCAGAGGAACTTATGGAAGAGTGAATCCTTTGTTTCAACATCCTGAAGATCCTGTCTTACTCATTTGGAAACCTGGTGGCTATGATCATGTTTACTTCATGTTTGTGCCACAGTTGTATCCACATCATGAAAAATTCAAAATCCATGAATGGAGTATGATCGTCTTTTCACGTGAAACGACTGGTGCTATCAAGAGGATAGTTGAAGATCCTCCTACTCAAGGAAGCACACCACCAAATGGAGACGATCGCATTCATCCAGATCAGCATGGTGATGTTCCACCAAGCAATGATGATGAGATGCTGAGTGGTGATGAACCCGGAGATCTTATGGATGATGACAATCAACCTGACTATAATACTGGACCAGATCCAGATGATGATGATGATGATGATGATGATCAAGAGTACATCATTCCAGATGATTATGGACCACCACCTGATGATGATTTGGATATGCCAGGAATACAGGACTCAGGGGAAACACACCAACCAAGTTCACCATCAACTCCGTTTTCTAATCCTGAAATTCCAATCGAAGAGATTGCTGATCCTGGACAAGATGACGATTCTCCACCAGGACCTGATCCGACGTCAGAGCCTATCAGAGTTCAAAGGAAACAGAGACAGATCTCAACTGATTCTACTGATGCTTTACCAAAGGCAAAGGCAAAGGTGATTATCAAGAGGCCAAAGGTTCAATTACCAGGTCATGTTCAGCCAATTTCAGTTCCTACTCAGAAACCTCATGATGAAGAAGATGAAGAACCTTCACATTCACGCCAGGTGATTTTGCGTAGCCAGCGCAACAGCAGTCTTCACAAGGAACACCAGAATTGGTATCATCACAAAACGATGATGATGAAACAGAACCATATGAAACAGACGATACTCCTGTTTTGACTGAGGACGACATTGCTCAGCTGCAGGAAGAAGATGTGGACACTGAACCCTATACATCAGACCATTCTCACTTTGTCGACATTGATGGTACTGTTTTTGTTCCTTTAGGACCCAAAATCCAAGCTGCTCCTGATTTTGGTTCATACGATGTTACTGGGTTCAAACAGTTTGAACAGTATCTGGCCAAGAATGGAAAGAAACAGCCAAAGGCAGAATCAGTTATCACTCAAGAAGTCTTGAGAAAGTATGCTAAGGAGATCAAACAAGCCAAGCTTGAAGAATTCAGAAGTTTTCTGGATTTCACTGCCATGACCTTCAGAGACAAGAGACGTCATAAGATTGATAACTATGTCACTGGCAGATGGGTGCTTACCATCAAGGTTGATAAGGATGGACAGTTCAAGAAGTTCAAGGCTAGATGGGTATGTAGAGGCTTTCAAGATGCTCAAAAGTATGACTTACAGACTGACAGTCCTACTGCTACCAGGTATGGTTTTCGTGTGGCATCTCAGCATGCAGCCTCGATGTACTGGGATTTACTCCGTTTAGACTTGAAAACTGCCTTCCTTCAGGGGGAAACGTGCGACTTAGACCGACGCGTTATCCATGTTCAGTTGCCTACTGACATTGGTTTGCCTCCTTACTTGGTTGGTTTGTGCACTCGTTCCGTCTATGGACTTGCGGACGCACCATGGAGATGGTGGAACCGCCTTGACAAATTTCTGATTTCGCTTGGCATCCAACCAACAAGAGCGGGCAGGTGTACATATGTATGCTATGATGGTGCTTTCAAGGAGCCAAAACAGGTTAGCTTTGCTGACTCTGAGGCAACAGAACCGGCACCTGTGGCATACTATGTAAGCTCACAAGAGAGTGAGGAAACGCGTGATGAATCCTCCGACATTGCTGAGGAAGTTCATAAGGCTCTTTTGGTTGAAGAAGGATTGTTTTCAGCTTGTTATCAACAAACCCAAACATGGAAACAGAGAAAAGAGTTCAAGGAGAAGAAGGTTGAAGATTGTGCGTGGACTCCTGTTGTTGATGAAAACTTGTTGACGTTTCTGGAATCTGTTGAACACAAGTCTGGTTGGTATCCTTTTGAAAATGGTCATGCTCAAGTTGCTTATCGCGCAAAGGCTTTGAGAACTCCTGGTTCACACTATGATCGAAAGAAGTTTCACTTGAGGACTTCCATTGCGAAGAGGAAAGGAGTTTGGTGGTTACTTGAGATGAATCATGATTTGAACAAGGAAAATGTTTCCACAAGTTTGGAAGAAGAAGCTGAAGTACGGGTTTCAGTCTTCTTACCTTCAGAGCGTACCTATCTTGCCACGACACCACAGTTGACACCTGAGATTGTTGAAGAACTTTTGGAACACTGCATGGACCCTGTGAATGGCAGCAATGCCAAGGGAAGAAAACCTATTGGCATGTGTTGTTTGCATGTTGATGACTTGTTCATTACTGGAACTCCAGAATTTCTGGAGAAGCTCAAGAAAGTTGTCAAGTCACAATTCAAGATTGGTCATGAAGATGTGAATGCCTTGATGTTCACTGGTCAACGTGTGAAATGGATTATTGATGAGAAGACCAAGAAGAAATCTCACATCACTGTTGAACAGTCACTTTGTGTCAGTGAACTCACTGAGGTTGTCATACCTAAAGGCTTGAAGGATGAAGACAAATGTGACAAGGATCTCCACACTGCCTATAGGTCACCCTTAGGTAGTATCAATTGGTTACAATCAAGAACCCAATTTCAGTCATGTTATCAGTTTTCACGTTGTGCTTCTGCTGCTGCTGCACCCACCATAGGTGATTGCAAAACGCTGAACAAACTTTGCAGGAACTTATGTTCTGGCCACTTCAAGGTGATCCTAGATTAGTTTCTATGCCAGATGCAGCGTTTAGGAACAACAGCGACAAATCCTCACAGCGCGCGATGGTTATTTTCATGGCTGAACCAAGGAAGGAAAAGAGCAAAAACACCAAAGGTTCTCTTATTTTCTTTGAATCTACCAAAATCAAACGAACCACCTTGAGTACCACTGTTGCAGAGTTGTATGCACTGATGAAGTGTTCTGGTACATGTCAAATGTTGAGGGGACTCATCAAGGACATTACTGGACTTTCAAGTGAGATTCACATGAGGACTGATGCAAACAATCTTGTGACTACTGCCAGTACTACTCATGTTCCTGAACAACAAGAGACCATTCATATGATTCAGATGCTTAGGAAAGAAGCATGTTCAGGTTCAATTGCTGACTTCCCACATATCAGAACTCAATGGTGTTTAGCTGATTGTTTGACCAAAAAGTCTGCTAATCCTCAGAATCTTATTGATGTTGTTCGACAAGGTGTTCTTAAAGAAGTTGATGCTTATCCTCCATTCAGATCATTATTGGAACACAAGGCTTACCTCAGGTCATGGTTGCCAACAGCTTGCAGTCATGTTGATTTCAGACATGATGTGTTTCTGTTAGGTGACACCCTGAGGGATTCTTGGCTATTTTTTGAGTTTGTGCCTGCGGCTCAAGGGGTAGAGTCTCGAAGATCGTACTGTTTCTTCGCCATGTCGAGCTCTAACCGGTGGACTAGGACCTCAGCCGCAGAGTCAAGTACTAGGGCACAGGCAAGCAATCGAGGTCAAGAATATCAAGGTTACCAAAATGATGAGACATCTGATGGATATGCTCTGAGAAGATCAGAGGAAATCCCAGATAATCAATTTTGAACATCATCTACCTTACCAACAGAAGATCATTTAGCCTTCAGCAATGGCTACAGACTTCGAACAGAGTGGCTTCATGCTCACGAAAGTGTGAGGAAGAAGAGAAACAGGAATCTCCATACAGTTATGGGACCAAATGACATGACAGCCACTGACAGACATGAAATGTTTATGGATGTTATCTCCTGGATCCTCTATTGGGTAAAAGGCATGGAGAGTTTGATGATTCTCTCAGATGGATTGCTGAGTTTCTGAAGTATCTCTGTGGTTTTACAACCCAAGATGAAGAGGACTGGCTTGATGGTCGATGCAATGAGTTCCACGTTGACACGACTGGTCCACTAAGGAAAAGTTACTACATGCAGTGTAGCAAGTCACTCGCAAATGTCTTGAGACATTGCAGAGACCATAGGCTTTTCACTGATTCTGGAAGCATGAACATTTCGGTTCTGTTTGATCAGATGCAAGGAAACAATCCAAAGGAGTACCACATGACAGGGGCAGATTTTGCTGCCATGTTATTGTGCAATCCCAAGCAAAGATTCTTTATCGAGGTCTACATGAAGTGGACGTGGTATCCATACAGCCCCGCTGCAACATGTCCATTCGACGTTCATCTTGGTGCTTTTCAAGGTCATAGCAACCAAGTTGTTGATCCAATTGTTGCACACCATCAACTGACATATGATGAGGCTATGAGTTTGGGCTGGATTTTTCATGTCACTGATTCTCGAAACTTAGAATCCATTCAACAAAGTGGCCTGAAGACCAATGTGAAAGGAAGTGGAAAAGGTGGAAGAGATGCAGTACACTTCATGTATCACAATGATAATGGTCAGGGCTACATCAGGATGGCACAGGGCACTACTCAACCAAGATCTCACAGAAGACCAGTGTACCTAGTGTTGGATCCAAGTTTTATTGAGAACAACCAGCTCTGACAAAGAATGGTGTAGTTTTGTTTCATGGTGACATTCCTTTCCAGTACCTCCACGTCAAGGAACAACTCCCCACAATAGCGTGTAACGTTATTCATCAAGGACGTGGTCATTCACTACCTCCATCTGTTACAGGAGGCTCATGGCATTCAAACGTCACATGGACACATGTCGTGAAAGAGAAAGGCCCAGGTTTTATTCCTGGATCCTCAGATCTACCTGATGAAGTCAGAATCACAGCATGGCAGTTCATGGGTCAAGAAGTTCCACCAAACTATGGAAGATTGGTTTTTGGCACTCCACTGGACAAAGAAGATGAATTTGATCCAGCATCAGATTCCGTTTTTGGGGTGACAGCAGAAAGCTCTCATGAGAGAGAGGCATCTGCACCAAGCAATGCGCCAATGAGAAATCCATATGAACAGCCATCAAGCAGAAGTGGACGCTTCCCTGAGAGAGAGGAACCTCAAGATTCATGGGCGCAACAACGCTCCTCATCAGGAAGCTCAGAACCTCCACAAGATGATCCCATGGGTGGAGAAGTTGTAGATCTTTGGGAAGCAGAAGATCCACCAGATGATATTGAAAATCCTGTAGTTGAACAGGCAACACGTTCTTCTATTTCTGCATCAAATCCCTGGGTCCTTTATGACGCTGGTATCATTTGTGCACGACAAGAGAATGGTGAGATTATCAAGAACTCCTCAGGAGAGAAGGTCATTGTTCTCAGAGAATGGAACCTTTTGCTCGGACCTCAAAAGATAGCACTGAGGAGGCAATCCATTGGTCGTGCTGATTGGGAAAAGCTTCCATGGGCATCTATGCTTACTCTTCACCAGAGCTTTGGAGATTGGACGCATGTTAGCATATTTCAAGAAGCAAGGAAATATTGAGGCCATGAGGAACTATTTTGAAACTTGTCGTCGATTTCGAACAGACTGGATGCGAGGTCAAGTTGAACCACTCGGTTGGGATGACAGATAGAGACAATTGGCGTGAGGCATTTTTGCTTTATGAGCGTGATTTAGCAACTCAAGGTGATCTTGAATATCTCACAGAAGCCGTCTTTGTCTTTTGGCCAAGCATCTTGACAAGTTCATCAGGGAGAATGACAAGCTATGGGGAGATTTCTGCAAGAAGAGAGTTGACCGTGATGGAAATGTTCTGAATGAACTGGAGTTGAACACTCATGGGTATGACATGACAATTCCTGGAATGCAGGTTCCCATGAACAAGAAGACAGTCATTCCTGAACCAGAACGTCACTTCTCGTTTTCCACAAAGATGATGGTTATGGCAAATGATCTGTATGAAGAAGAAGCACCGTCTAGCTTTTGCCATTTTACAACCTTTGCTCTCAGGAAGCTCAGACAGTTTGTGGAAAGCAGAAAAGAGATGACAGCTCAATCCTACAGATTCTTTGTCGAGCATGCCTACAATCAATTCTTCCAGCATGAGGTATTTCATCAACCTGCCACAGCAAGAACTAAGGTGAAAGAGCGTGCTGCAGGTGAATTCCACACATCTACAAAGCTTGAGGGATATGTTTGGATATCAGGAAATGAAAAGCTGAAGCACATTCCCAAACGTCAAGCTGGTGATGTTGACATGGAAGATCATGATGAAGATGCTGATGAAGAACTTGATTTACTGCCAAGATTGCAAGTTTTTGTGAAGTCTCAGGAAGAAAAAGGTGTATGCTCTCAAGAGAGAGGGGAAACACAACCAGAAGAGGTGCCAGCAAAAGAATATGAAGATGCACTAGATGATGCAGCACCTATCAGAAGACCGGAGGACAGGCATGGACAATTCTTGGTTATGTAGCTCAAACCTGAACATCAAAGACTCCTCCATGAGATTACACTCACTGCACAAGTTGTTCTCAGAGGTCCTGATTTGGAAGGAGGTGAACCTCTACAGCGTGGTGACATAAGTTATTTTTCCTTGCTTTTGATGATGGAAGCTTTAGCCCGTGCTTCTTTCAAGACATTCATGGAATACTATGCACCAACGATGAATTTTGAGGTCTCTTATGATGACTATCATGAGTTCAAACTTGCAATTGGAAAGGTCCTTGAGGACAACAAGAACATCACATCCGACAACTTCCTTGATGTTGAGGAGCCAGAACTGGCAGATGATGATCCAGAAACTCCTCTTCCCGATCATCAATGGCAAGGTCGTGTTGATCCTGAATACAAGGGCACTATCGAAAGTTTGAACATTGAGAACAAGCATATCATTTTGGAATCAGATGATGACAATTTGGTTGAGTGTACTCTTCAGTGGATTAGCATGTGCAACAAGAATGTTCAGAAGAAGGTCATGGAAAGAGTCGTCAAAGAAGAGGCAAAGAAGGAACAAGAAGAAGAGGAAGTCGAAGTTGAAGAAGAACAACAAGATACTCAGGAGCCACATGTTCCACCTGGAAGCTCTTCTGAGAAAGAGGAACCAGTTCCACCTGAACGCTCTTCTGAGAAAGAGGAATCAGGGGAAAAGAAAGCAGACATTCAGAACGATGACACGGCTCCAGAAGAAAAACCTGCTCAAAGATTTTACTATGATCAGGATATCACTGGAAACGAAGATGATTCAGTTTTTCGAAAATTGAAGGGCTGTTTTTCAGATGATTACCATGGTGAATGGGCAGGATTTTACAACCAGGGGTATCCAGCTTCTTCAAGACATCGACACATGTTCTGGCACGTGAAGTACAGAGTTACTATGGCTCCACATGCAGACTACTGGTTCCATATCACAGATGATCAGTTGATGACAGAGTATGTTGCCGGACACAAGGATCAACAACCATTACAAGAACTCGAAGAACTCAAAAACGCAATTGAATATGGTTGTAGTGATCCAAGATTACATCCTCTTCATCAAGATCTTTCAGAAGAAGCCTCAAAGGAAGCAGAAAGAAGAATTGATGATGACTTCCAAAATTTGGCAGGGGTACTTCAAAGTTATGTTGAGGAACACAAAGTCTTACCTTACTGTGTGATCTTGCATTGCCTAGCTTCAAGATACTTAGGTGGAGGCTTGTGGGACCCAACATACAGAGATGAAGAGTATCCTTATCGCTCCTCTCCACAGTTCTCATTGATGTTTTGCAATCTGGGAAACTGGTGCAGAAACAGATTTGACAAATGTCCTGTTCCAGAGAGACTTCAACACTTCATTCCACACATCGATTACACTCTGGATGAAGACCACAATCAATTTGACCAGGACAAGTCCCAGTATAACAACTATTTCATCAATGTCATAAAGAACTTTGGGGGACATCTGTTCATGAATTGTGAAGATGGTTCACTATATCCTCACAGAGATCGTCTAGAAGAGGCACAGATAAAAACTTGCTTCAATGACTACCATGATCTGATGGTCGCTGCTCGGATTGGAAAGGAAGGATATATCAGGCAAATTGCCGGATATTGCACAGATGAAAACGACACACGAGTCCGACAAGTGTCTTGGGCAATCTTTGAGGTCTTCTGGGGAAAGACCAAACATCGTGACACAGAGGAGATTGAACCATTGACAAGACCCAGGATGAAGATGACACGTGTGTGCGTTTATCATGTTGGACAGAAGTATGCTTCAGACTCAGCTGGTATTGTTGGTGAATGTATAGCGGTTATGGCTTTTGAGTGTGCCAGGTATCAAGTCGACGTGATCGCAGGTGATGGAAACAAGGCATGCTATTTCACCACGCCAAAGACACCAGGAGCTCCCACATACCAACACAGCTGATTGCAGTTTTGGATCAACAGAATGATGAATGTTGCAACACAAGTTCAACGCAAGCATTATGACAAAACTTGCCCTCCGGTCAGGGTCAAGCATTTCATTTCTTGCAGTTATCGAGATCTTGATTTTCTATGATTTTCTTGCAACACATCTGGATGGCATTACAACAGCAAAATACACCGAAGAGTTCATGAAGAAGACGACAGACAAAGGTGGTTGCTGTATGCTTTCAACTGTTGAGTGGGGACATTCACGTCTGGAGTATGAGGAGAACCTAGCCATGTTTGAAGATGAAGATCACATGAACTACGTGGGTGAATTTTACTTCAAGGTAAATGAAACTTGCTTGCATGGTGATCATAACATCTTCATGGTTGCGCCCAATGATCGAGATGCTCACAACCCTATTCTTGTTCACTTGAATCCTTCTGGTATGTCATGGAATGAACGACATCAGTACAGACCTAGCCAGATGAAGATGAAGACTCATGAAAGAAGGAAAGAGAGACAAAAGGCGAACAAGAGGAAAGCATATGAAGAACAAGCATCAAACTATCAGGGCAACACTGGTTGGGGTGGATCCTCATCTTCTTCGTCCAGAACATGGAGAACAGGCTATTGGCGATGAGTGAGTGTATTACTGCTTTAGGCTTTAGTTGAAGATAACACAGCATGAGAGGCCTTGTACAGTTTTCTGTGCATCAAGCTTGTTTTTCACACGATGACATATACTCTTTCAGATGGAGATAATGTCACAAGTGACAGAATTTCAATTTAATGTATATAGATACTCTTGTAAATAGAGATACTATAAAATTTGTCTCCATGAACTTTCCGCTGAGCAGAACACCTCCGAATGGAGCGAATCAAATATACCAACTCCGAATTTTGTCCATTGTTCGCTTGAATGAGCAACTATGGAGATCCGCGATTTCCGTTTATTTTGTGATTCGGTCAACTGTTTTTCCTTCTGACCCAAAAATTTCTGAATCTTGCGAATCCGAACATGTCAATTCGAACCTTCACCGGTAGAGCGAAGCACTTTGCTTGGAGCGACCGTGCACGACGCACAATTGGTCACTACTGGAAAAATAGTTAGCGAATCCGCTGCTCTCTTTTCGACATGTCCTTAGGACATTCGCTACTTGCAAGTTCTTTTTGATTCCACTGCGTAACTCCAGCTCGTTTTTGCCGATTTGCCATAGTGGTGGCAGTTGCGCAAAGCTCGCGGCTCCAGCTCGCTCAAGCGGCATTCTTTCATCAGAAGCCGACTCGCCACCCAGTCGATGTCACGTGAAACGCACGTCGATGTCACCAACAGTGCCATGAGTGCCACGCCTGCCACGCAAAACGAAGGTGGATGTGAGATTGTGCCACGCCTGCTGTGTGAAACACACGTCAATGTCACCAAGTGCCACGCCTGCCACGCAAAAGTGCCGCGGCGTCACAGGCGACTAAAACCAGCCCAAGCGCGCCACCCAGTGCCATAAGTGCCACGCCTGCCACGCAAAACGAAGGTGGATGTGAGATTGCGCCACGCCTGCCACGCAAAAGTGCCGCGGCGTCCCGGGCGACTAAAACCAGCCCAAGCGCGCCACCCAGCACCATAAGCGCCACGCCTGCCATGCAAAACGAAGGTGGATGTGAGATTGCGCCACGCCTGCCACGCAAAGTGCCGCGGCGTCCCGGGCGACTAAAACCAGCCCAAGCGCGCCACCCAGTGCCATAAGTGCCACGCCTGCCACACAAAACGAAGGTGGATGTGAGATTGTGTCACGCCTGCCACGTGAAACGCACGTCGATGTCACCAACAGTGCCATGAGTGCCACGCCTGCCAAGCAAAACGAAGGTGGATGTGAGATTGCGCCACGCCTGCCACGCAAAAGTGCCGCGGCGCCCCAGGCGACTAAAACCAGCCCAAGCGCGCCACCCAGTGCCATAAGCGCCACGCCTGCCATGCAAAACGAAGGTGGATGTGAGATTGCGCCACGCCTGCCACGTGAAACGCACGTCGATGTCACCAAGTGCCACGCCTGCCACGCAAAGTGCCGCGGCGTCCCGGGCGACTAAAACCAGCCCAAGCGCGCCACCCAGTGCCATAAGTGCCACGCCTGCCACGCAAAACGAAAGTGGATGCGAGACTGCGCCACGCCTGCCACGTGAAACACACGTCGATGTCACCAAGTGCCACGCCTGCCACGCAAAGTGCCGCGGCGTCCCGGGCGACTAAAGCGCGCCACCCAGTGCCATAAGTGCCACGCCTGCCACGCAAAACGAAGGTGGATGTGAGATTGTGCCACGCCTGCCACGCAAAGATGGTTGTTGACAGATGGTGTGTGACACAGTTGTGTGTGAAGTTACTGTCTGTGAAAAATGGTATGTGACAAGATGGTATTTGTTGTTTGTGAAGTTATTGTATGTGAAAGAGGGTATGTGACAAGATGGTATTTGACAGATAGTATGTGACAAAGTTGTGTGTGAAGTTATTGTATGTGAAAGATGGTATGTGACAAAGTTGTGTGTTAAGTTTGTGTGTGTGAAGTTATTGTATGTGAAAGATGGTAAGTGACAAAGTTGTGTGTGTTAAGTTTGCGTGTGTGTGAAGTTATTGTATGTGAAAGATGGTATGTGACAAAGTTGGGTGTGTGACAGGCGGGAGGAGGAGGCGGGAGGAGGCGACCCGGGATCTATAGAATCAAAACAAGAACCCCACACAAAGTTGTGGGGAACAATCAATGAAAACAGGTGAAAACTTAATGAAAAACACACAAGTTGAAGAAAAACATAGAAAAATTGAAGAAAACCATGGAACAATCATAGAAAACATAGAACAATTGAAGAAAACCGTGGAAAATTGAAGAAAACCATGGAAAATCTATGAAAATCATGGACAAATCAGTGAAAACCATGGACAACTCGACAAAAACCATGGAACAAATTCTGAAACCAGTGGAAAATTGGTGAACAGTGCGAATGAGAGATTTTAGCTACAAAATGCAGCGATTGAATGCGATTGAGAGATTTTAGCTGCAAAAAACAAGGAAGGGAACCTGGACTACAAAAAGAAGATGCCAACTTAATTCCGCCCCCGACATTTTGTATGTTTTCATAACCTATGTGTATCTATTTTTTCCATTTCCCTACCCCCTTCAACTTCTAGCTCATCTCGTGACCACTTTCATCATCCCTGGTATTCAAAATATCACGCGCCTGGGGGATCCAAACTCCAAATGTAACAAACACCATGCAAATCAGAGAGCTTAGCTGCAAAACGCTGCAAATACCAATGAAAACCACCAAACCCCAGAAACGGGAAAAAAAACAAAAAAAAAAACACACGGGAAAAATCACCCAAAAAATGCAACTCTAAAGGTAAAGGCCCAATGCACAGCAAAGTCTAGTCAAGAACCATATCTGAAATAGCATGGTGGATGCAGCCGCCAGGGCCGTAGCCAAGGATGCGTTTTGAGCTAAGCTCGAACCTTTGATCACAGTGGCTGTGTCATGGCAATGCGATATCATTGCCACGCTAAGTGAACGATGCGCGTGCCAATTTTTATGCCAGTCAGACCAACTTCCCAGTAATCCAACCCCTTCACACCTTTTTCCTGAGCAGTGTAGCAGTGAATTCTTGATGCAGTGACAACAGGACCGTCCAACCGAATGATTTTGACAGAGTCTGGGATGCGAAACTGTCGGGATTCTTTCACCCCTGTCATTGTTCATGTTTTCTCAGCTGGACCAGTGGGATGCGAGGGCTATAGGTTGCAGAATTACTCCGGTGAGTATTTCCAGGCTTTGTCTAAGTACACTCAGGATGTCCGTCTAAAGTTGTTGATCAGCAAGGGCCAAAGGTCCCGTGGGTCTTCTTTTTTTTGGTAGGTTGTTATCCAGATCCACCTGAGTGGGCTGACGGCAAGAAAATTCAACATTTTTCTAAATCAATTCAAGACCCGATTTCGTCCACCCACAAAGTTGCTTACCTTTGTGTTCACTCCTTTGCTCAATTAGCACTCTTTTGGTGGGTCTCCCTCTGGTAGAGGTCCTGCTGTGTCCTGTCGGTCGGTTGACATCCCTTTCTCTATTTTGAGATCGTTTCCTGCTTTCGCTGATTAGTTTTGCTTTCATTGCCTTGTTGAGTTTCGCGCGCGTCACTCAGAGTACCAGGCTGCAAAAAAAAATATGGCGGTCCCAAAATGGAAGCGCATAGGCTATGTTCAGCCTATGTTGGGCCAAGAACGGCGTGTTCCTTTACTTGATACCGCATTTTTTGGGCTCATGTTGGGGCTATGTCGGGCCTTATATTGAGTGTTCATCTGGGTACCCATGCCGGTACCCAGATGAACACGCCTTTTTGGGGCATATCTTGGGGCCATGTTGGGCCTATGTGGGGCCTATGTTGGGCCTATGTTGGGCTCTATTGAATGATGCAACAGCAACATGATGCAACTTTGGGCAGCTTAAACATAAACAGCGCAGAACAGCTCAGAAGAAGAACCCAAGAAGATCCCCAAAAATGCTCGGTACATACAGCTTAAACCATGCAGATCAGCTCAGAAGAACACCAGAAGAACACCAACAAAAATGTGTGGCGCATTTTTTGGAGACATCAGAAGAACCCCAAGAATGTTCGGTACATGTTTGGGGCGCGTCACACATGTAGCGAACATTTTTGTGGTCATATTCGTACTTCAACATCTGAATCCCCAAGAATGCTCAGTACATTTTTGGGTTTCTTCACTGGCTCTTAGATTGCGCATAGACCCTAAAATGACCAGTCCATTTTAGCAATCTTATTTGTGTTTTCCCAAGTTAAGGGGAGTTATGATGGCTATCGCCAACCTTTGCGTTTATCTAAAATGCAGGAAAATGTACTGTACATTTTTGGGGCCTGGGGGTGTGAAGGAGTCGTGATTTTGATATTGTTTTTTCTCGCATCTTCTTTCACTTCGCTGCATCAATTTGGGTTGCCTTAGTCCATGGTCATGCGCATATTTACAATGCCCTGCAAAGAAATATATACATCTATTCATGAAAATGAAAGAAAATCACCACCTCACGGAACCTATCTTTAGCCCGCCCCTTCTCGAGTTAGACAGTCTGGTTGCTCTCCAACTCAAGAGCTGAGGAACTATTCGGAGGCATTCAAGGTTGGCAGTCGGGTCACGTTCGCTGCCTTCACTAGCCTATCGCTCGCTGACAGCACCGCCGAAAGTTTCGGGGATCGCATACTCTTCCAGGCGTCAAGAATCTTTTCTTCCAAATTTTGTGGTTGTTCAATTGTAAACTTCCATCAAGAAATTCAGACCATCTTCAGACCCCTCAGTCTTTGTGTTGGGGCATGCTCGGGCATGCTTGGGTGCAACCCGCAACATGACATGCCTTTCTGATCCAGCCTTGGCAGTTCACTCGAGTTCGGGGCGTCCGCATCGCAGAGCTCAGCGCAATTCCATCAGAACTCGAGATCTTAGTGGAGCCACCGGCTGTGTTCAAGGCCGGCGCTTCCAGGATGATAGATCCGCGTAGAGATCTAGAGCCACTATTATCAAAGGATGCAGGGGAAAGAAAATGGAAAGAGACAGAAAGAAGAGCAATGCAAGACGTGTGATATGAATTCCCGGGGCTGCCAAACTCTGTCTACTATGGCTATAAGGTGACCAGCTGTGCTAAATTCCATGGAGTATTGCGCCAAGCTCAGTTTTTGGCACCCACGCACGTTTTGTCAGTTTTGCGAAGGTGAAGACGTGGTGTATGCTTTCTTTGTCAGGTCGTGTTTTGAAGCTTCAGGAAAGCAGTTTTAGCCCAGGGTGGGGCGATTGCTTCATGTCCCATAATTGCACTTTCGCGGATGCAGTTTTCCTCGGTCAGTCTAAGGAGCGTAGTTCTGGAGGCGGTGGAATCTCCCCTGAGGTATTTGTAGTTATTTAAAAAACGTACATACATACATTCATTCATTCATTCAATCAATCATTCATTCATTCATTCATCATTCATACATTACTAACTTAATACTTTAATACGTTTATACATTAATTCATTAATACACACATACATTAATACATTACTTACATACATACATTGAATACATTAATTACATACATACATACATGCATCCATACATACATACATACACACATACATACATACATACATGACATGACATGCCATGCCATGACATGACGTGACGTGACATGACATGACATACTTACATGACATACATACATGACATACATGACATACACGACATGACATGACATACATGACATACATGACCTACATGACATACATGACATCATATGACATACAGGACATACATGACATACATACATGGCATACATGGCATACATGACATACATGACATGCATGACATACATGACATACATGTCATACATGACATACTTGTCATACATGACATACTTGTCATACATGACATACATGTCATACATGTCTTACATGTCATACACACATACATACATGCATACATACATACGTACGTAGGTATGTACGTACATACATGCATACATACATCTGGGTAAATTATAACGACCTCACTGCGACCTCACTGGAATCATGGTTAATAAGGGGAATCATCCCCAAATGGCCAATGGCCTTAATTCGGGTTGGTGACATATTACAATTTACCCAGATACATCATACATACATAGATACATACATACATACATACATATATACATACGTACATACATACAAACATACATACATACATACATCATACATAGATACGTACTACGTACATAGATACATACATACATACGTACATACATACCCACATTCATTATCATACATACATACATACATACAGACATACATACATACATCATACGTACATACGTACATACATACGCACATACGTACATACATACATGTCATGACATGTCATAGATTACATACGTACATGACATACTGACATACATACATACATACATACATTCATACATACATACATACATGAATACATGGCATACATGACATACATGACATACGTGACGTACATGACTACATTCATACGTACGTGCATACCTACATACGTACACACGTACAGACATACATAGATACATACATACATAGATACATACGTACACACATACATACATACATACATACATACATACATACATACATACATACATACATACATACATACATTACATACATACATACATACATCATACATAAATACGTACGACGTACTTCGTACATAGATACATACGTACATACATACATTACGTACATACATACCTACATACATAATCATACATAATCATACATACATACATACATACATACATACATACGTACATACATACATGCATACATACATGCATGCATGCATGCGTACGTACGTACGTACGTACATACGTACATACGTACATACGTACATACGTACATACGTACATGCGTACATGCGTACATACGTACATGCGTACATACGTACATACGTACATACGTACATACCTACATACCTACATACCTACATACATAGATACATACATACATACATACACACATACACACATACACACATACACACACATACATACATACATTACATTACGTTACATTGCAATACATTACAATACATTAATCATTACATCACATTAATCATTACATTACATTACATTACCATACATACATACATACATACATACACATGCATGCATGCATGCATACATACATACGTACATACGTACATACGTACATACGTACATACGTACATACGCACATACGTACATACATACATACATACGTACATACGTACATACGTACATAGTTACATTCATACATACATACATACATACATACATACACATGCATGCATGCATACATACATACATACGTACATACGTACATACGTACATACGTACATACGTACATACGTACATACGTACATACGTACATACATACATACATACATAGAGAGAGGGAGAGAGACCATGCGGATTTTTGGCGCCGGTGTTTCGTGTAGATGTACAGTTTCACGTTTTCAGCGGTCTTAGTTCAAAGAGATGTTCAAAGCTTGGGATGCCGGAGTTGGTGCGAAGGAAGGTTGGGCAAGCTAACCTTTCCATGCGGTTCCACGCGCAGCAAGGGTACGAAAAAGACACCGACTGTGCCCCTGTTGGAGTTCTATTGCTGGCATTTAGTGTGCATGTCACAAGCTTTCGCAAGTCAGCCAGAGCTCGAAGCTGGATTAAAACAGACAGGATGACATGCTGTAATTAAGCCCCAAGAAGCCCCTTGCAGACATGTTATATACTAGACACTTCTCACATCTTCTCTATATTCCTCCATGCTTCCAGGTAGCGCTACTCCTTCAACGGTCACTTCAACCCCAAAGAGTCAAGGTCAGCTGGTGATGATTATTGTGTGGGCTGAAGTTGGTGGCATTGCAACACAGTCCTATATGACATCCATCCATCAAAGAGCGAAAGCAAAGCAAGCAATCGTCAGTTGCCACTTGGACAGTGGTCCAGTGCACTGATACCCGTTGAAGTTGGGATGCCAGTACTACTTCTTGCGTGAGATCGGGTTTCATCTCGTTTGGGCAAGTCCAAATGATGATCGAGGGCTCTCTTGTGATGGGTTCCATGAGGTCGTTCATTTTCGCGAGCGCAAACTCTTGGATCTCTATTGAAGAACACTGCAGGGCGGCCTAGGTTGGATACTTTTCCCTATGCTGTTTGCCCAGCGGAGGGGACGCAATAAAGATTATGGGGTATAATATATACCGTATATATTTTCCAAGGGAAGCTTACAAGTCAAAAACTTCCGAGTTGCGGACAAATGTCCAGGGGCAATTGTCATCATGTCAACAACATAGAGGGATGAAAACAGTCTTGGGTACGAAACCCTGCGTTTTTTTCGGGCCCCTGGGGTCGCCGACGTAGGGTGTCAGAATCCGCGGGTGCGGGCTTCGATCTGGGAAAGTTGTCAACAAAAAGTGCACAGGACTGGCGAGAGCTCGGTTTCCATGTCAAAATGTTAAAAATTTGGCATGCTCGGAGCACTTTTGGAAGATCAGGTCGGAAAAATGCGCACGAGACTGCAGCGAGAGATCGAATTCAGAAAAAATCGTTTTAAATTGAGGGCCGGTGGGCAGCCTAAAAAAGTCCGCACAGTTGACATCTGTTGACGCCTGACGCTATGCGAATGTTGGTCGAATGTTGACGCTATTGGGGTTTGCAACCGGCTGTGGCAAAACGCAATGGCACGGCTGCGCACAGGAAATCACTTGCGATGCTCCTGCTTTGCTGGATTGCAGCTGGGATTAGCGAAGTGCATTGCAACAGCTGAGGGTCGTAGTTTTTGACCATAGGGCTACTCTTGTGCTATACGGGATTGCAGCTGGGGTTACTAAAGGCATTGTAAGAGCTGTGTGAAGAGAAGAATGGGGCTGCAGAGGCCACAGCAGAGGTAGCTCAGAGAAGAAGTAGCTGGGAGAAGAGGTGCCCCGGTGAAGAGGTAGCTTAATTAGCGAAGAGGTTCAGGGAAGAAGCACATAGTTCAACAAAGAAAGCTCACTCATCCCACTCATCCATCCATCCACCCATCCATCCAGTCATTCATTGCTCATTCGTTCATTCATCAATTCATTGGTTTATTGATTCACCGCATCGTCGATCCATCAAGTCATTGATTCATCGATTCATTGGTGCATTGGTGCGTTGGTTCATTCAAACAGTTGTGCATGGATTCTTTTCTGTCATTTCACTGGCATCATCTGGCATCTCAATATAGCCATTTGATCCCCCATGTGTAGCTCCCTATAAAGTGGATATCGTTTGCGTCTATAAAGCGGGATTCCGGTCGCCACTTGATACACCAACCATGGGGGATAAAGCCGTGTTTTGCGCAAAAAAACATGCCCTTGGACCTAGCAAGTTGACTTTATACAACGTTGGTTTTTCAGTTTATACCCGGCTGGTTTCCCACAAGGACATGACTTAGTATATGCGGTAATGCACTTTATAGACCGCTGGTTCCCTTCAAAGAATGGCCACAACATGTCACACCATCAATCAACTTTATAGAAACATGTCTTCCCAATGATTTCGGGCCAATATTTTTTGTTGAGCTTTTTACATGGCAAAGCGCTTTATAGAGGGAAGATTGCCCTTTAAGAAGGGAACTTTTGCTGCAGCCAGGGCATTTTATAGAAAGAAAGTTGCTGCAGAGCATTTTACTTGTAGAACAGTTTATCAACACATATCATCATATATGTAGAGCGCAGTCTTGGACTTCATTGCTCATGGGAGAAGAAGAAGAATTATATATCATGTATATCATCATTTAATACCGTAAAAACCATCATATGAATCATATACCAGATATAATTAATTATAGCGCAATTGGCCACATGTTTCAATCTATCTAGAATATATATATATCTCTCTCTCACATCAAATTTCCCCTTTTACACAAACCGACCAGTTTACGA
>CAMXCT020000489.1:61053-244512 GCA_947184155.2 Cladocopium goreaui | reverse complement strand
GGATTTGGGGTTGCCGTAGACCTGGGATTTGGGGTTGCCGTAGACCTGGGATTTGGGGTTGCCATAGATTTGGGACTTGGGTTTGCTGCCAACTTCCGACAATCCTATGGCAACTGGGAGTTGCCGTAGACCTGGGATTTGGGGTTGCCGTAGACTTGGGATTTGGGTTTGCTGCCAACTTCCGACAATCCTATGGCAACTGGGAGTTGCCATAGACCTGGGATTTGGGGTTGCCGTAGACCTGGGATTTGGGGTTGCCATAGATTTGGGACTTGGGTTTGCTGCCAACTTCCGACAATCCTATGGCAACTGGGAGTTGCCATAGACCTGGGATTTGAAATTCAAAAGGCACCTGGCTGCCAACCGTAGGATTCTGAGGTGTAGGCAGCATGTGCCCCAATCCTATGGCAACTCAGAGTTGCCATAGGATTTCCCAGGGTATATGATTTTCTGTATTTCAATATATTGGGATTCCTTCACTGCCAAATCCTATGGCAACTGGGAGTTGCCATAGGATTCTGGGTAAGTAGCTTCAGAGTCCAGAATCCTATGGTCTGCAGCCCCTGATTCAATTTGTGAAAACACTGACCCAGAATGTTTTGGTTTGATTTTCTTTTCTTGGAATCTTGGAACACCTTGTGTTCTTTGACTTGTGGTGTCCCCTTGGGCCCGTGTGATGTGTTCATGACCAGTGGCTTTTGTGCTGAACCAGTCATTTCATATCGTCTCTGAACATGGCAGCCGGCAGCAGCAGTGAGTTGCCGCCTTGGTGTGAGTATGTCAAAGATCAGATCTTGAAGTTGCATGAGGACAGATTTGGTTTTTGATGGGTGTTAGTTGGTGCTTTTTGGTCCGTGCTGCTACTTTGCATTCTGGATTTGTTGCCCCTTTACTTGGCAGGAAGCCAACAATGACCGTGAGTGCTTGACGCCCAAGATAGCAAGCCTGCCGTTGCCAACGGAGATGTCAGATGTTGTTGAAGAGATTGCCCAGATGTATGCTGTTTTGTCTGGGAAAGAGCCTAGCTGCATTTGGGCTTGAAGTTTTTACCCACTAACCCTTTGTGTTCAATCCTGTGACGGAGTCGTGTTACTGGAGACTTGCTAAGGATGAAGATGTAGCGCTGCAGTGGGCCAAGCTCAAGGTCAATGCTGGCCAGCAGATGGTAGAAGGGGCAGTGGGAGTCACTGTCATTCATCAATGGCGTTGGGACTCAGCTTCCCTCTGGTAGCTTGGACGCATTGATTGTTTGTCAGTTGTCAGTTGTTGCAGTGTCAGTTGTCCTTATTCTGTTTCAGGTCGGGGCACTCTGCCGAAGCTAGAAATCTGATTGGGATTGCGCACTCCATCCTGAGCACTGGATTTCGTGTGGAGGAATCTTTGATTTCCCGGGACACTTTGCCTGGAATGTGCCAGTTGAAGTTTGGGCAAGGTATGAAGCGTGGCCTCAGTGTCAAGCTTGTGCGCCTGGGCCGAATTCTTCTCAACGCGTGTCATTGCCAAGTACAGTGCTTTTTCATCAATTCCTGACATTGTTTTTTTGTCAACTGGCTGAGGTGGTGTTTGATGCGCAAGGCTATCCGAGATGGGAAGCTTCAGGCAGATGTCCATGGCCTCTGCATTTTCCAGGGCCTTTGCGCTTTGCCTACCCTGTTTGTCGAACAGGATGATCTCATCAGCCAGGCATTTCGCCAAAATGTGAAATCTGCATATATCTCTCCAGTGAGCAGCCTTCAATGGACGCACATGGTGCTGGTGACGCACTTTGGAGTAGCTGCCACTTGGGCTGATGCTGAGGGTTTTCTCATGTTGTTTTGCCCCTTCAGCCGTTTGTAGCCCCATCATATCAAAATGTTCTTATTGAAAATGGTGGAATTTGATTAGACTGACAAATGTTGCTGTCCAGATATGTCCAGATGTTGTTTGCCACAATGTCTCAGCTTTCATCAGGACAAAGTTGGGACGGACTACTCGCAGATCTTCGCTTGGGATAACCCTGTGGAACGGAGGAGCAACGGCAAGTTGCTTTGCAATGTGCTGGACAGACTCTTGAAAGGCTACGAGACCAAGGTTGATGCAGAGGGGGTCGCAGTTGAACCGCCTTTGGCCAAAAAACGCAGGGGAAGACGCGCTCCATCCAAGAAGGATGACAGCCAGACTTCGCAACCTGCTCCAGATGGCAACCGTTCTGAGATCCGCATTGGCACAGTCAAGGTGACTGCCATCAAGAACCTGCTTATGTGGGTCACTCCGCAGGCTTACAAGATGATGATGCACCATTCCTCTGTTTGTGGAGGGGAGCGCCGTTCGGCCTTCACTGAAGCAGTGTTGGCGTGGCGTCATTTATGGCCAGGGAGCCCCCCAGCAGAGGGTATGATGCCGAATGAGGCTGAGGAATTTGCCAGGCGAGGTGCTGCAGCAATGCAAAAGAAGCTGTTGCCTGATCGGGTCACGTCGCTTGGCTTTGCGTTTGTGTTTAATTTTATGCAGTTTTTAGTTTTGGTTTTTGGTTTTGTGGGTCTTGTGCATTTTTTTTATCCAGCAAAGCTTCGCTTGTTAGGTCGAAGCCCTTGCAGTTCGGAATGGATTTGACACCAGAAGATCATGAAGCCTTGATCCTGAAAATTGTCAGCGTGTATGAAAGTGAGATGGAAACAAAAGGTGACTTGGCCAAGATCAACGTGGACCAGCTGTGGAGCTACCGCATGGTAGTGCAGGCATGGCGTCAAACAGTGATTCATTGTGCCAAAGCAGACCTTGATGAGCGAAGCTTCCAAGAGGTCCAGAGTGCCATTGAAACCGGCGACGCATTGGACCAGCAGCTCTGCCATTGCTTGAAAAGCTTTCCACTTGAATTTGGCCTCACAATGTTGCCAGATGTGAAGTGTTTGACAGATGCTGGTGAGATGCAAGATGCAGAAGTTGATGATGTCATTGAGAAAGCCGAGAAGGATGAGTGGCAACTTGGCTCAATGCTTACCCAACTGGCATCTTGTTTTTCTTGCTTTTGTTTCTGCATGTTGACATGACTGGTGATTTAGACTCAATACTGTCAATACTCACTTGGTGAATGTAACATGTTGAGCAGCCACTGACGCATGTCAGGATTTCCAAGTTGATCGCTGTGGAGGCGAAATTGAAGTTGGATTGGAAGCTGCTCAACTCAGTGTCAGATGGCTATGAGGTTCTTGGAGATTGCCTGGATTGGCTGTCGACCCAAAAGAAATTGAAAGTTGCACAGCACGCTCGGGACACAGTTGACAGGCACATGAAATTCTTCTGCCCCGTGTTGGCTGTGGAGAACAATGAGAGTTTGCCTGGGGACCTGGAGGGCTTGATGGCTTCCCTGCCGCCGCTGGCTGATCCTGATGGCAAGCGTCTCATGGTTTTCCATTTGGATTTCAACATCCCAAATGCTCCTTGACACAAATGAGTGAATATGTTTGCAAGGATCTTTTCATAAGAGGTCGCTGTCATTGAGCCGTGAATTCCCCAGGCCAGGAATGCTCTGAGTCTCAAAGGGCTTATCCCATCATTGGCCAATTGCTGCCGAACGCAGGGTGTCTTGGCAGTCACATTGTGCGCATTGTGAATGATCTGTGAATGACATTGAAAAGTTTATGATGGCATTTTTCCAGTCAGTCAATGCTTCTTCTTGTTGCAGGTGTGGGCACTACTGTGGTCTTGTGCATCTTTCCAAACCGCAGTCGAGAGGATAGTGAATGTGATCCCATGGAAGACGAGGTGGACATTGTCCGAAAGATGCGTGAGGCTGGATTCAAACGGCAAGTCCCTTTCTTCATGCCTTTGCGTGTGCCCATGGAGGAGTTTCTTGAAAGCAGTCATGTGTGTGTCACGTACTTACGGCAATTGTTGTGAACATTTTCAGTTGAAGTATTCATTCGTTTGTTTGCTAACCTTTTCAGTTGACAAGTGACTTGATCTGAGGACCACAAACCAGACGCAATGGGACTTTGGGATGCGGGGACGTCTCATGTTTTGGGGAGGCGACGACGCTGGGCCCAATGTTTTTGTGCAGTGCTCAGAGCTGGTGAGAACTGGAAAGTTGCCCGAGGGAGAGCTGTGTTCAGAGATGCTACCAATCACTTCGAGCGCAGCAGAAACGGAACGAGCAGATGGAATGCGTGTATGCGCTGCCACCCGGTCGGCCCAGAAAGGTGGAGAAGTCTGGAAGATCGTGTACCAGCAACTCATGATGACTAGCAAAGCAAATCCAGCTGCAGCCCCTCCACTGGTGAGACCAAAGGATGAGATCGTCATCCTGGACTTTCACGTCCACAATGCAGACCATGCATTGGGGTCTTGCTTGATGGCAGCAGAGGGAGGGCCTGTGCAGAGGCATGTGATGCTGAAGTTTCTGCGGGACAAAAAGAGCCTGAGTGCCTGTGAGTTCTCACAAAAACGAGTTGGCGCGCACCTGGGCACGAAATGGCTTAAGCACGAACTTAAGCTTTTCACAGAGACTGGAAAAAGTGTGGCTCCCATTGAAGCCGATATCACCATTCTCGATGACAATGACAAGGCCTACCTCCGCTCAGTGCCTGGAGCCATGGAAGCATACGAAGGAACGAGAACGTGGGAAGGCAAGCTCCGCGTGACTTGTCTCAATGGTGCCCAGGTTTCTTTGCAGCCAACATTGAAAGCAGAGTTCGCACATGCACTGCCGTCAGTGAAAGCGCAGTTTGATGCCATGGAGAAACTGCACAATGACAAGTATGGCTCCTTGTTGGTTGGGAAGCTCCAATCTGTGCGCGGTGATGCACGTGGAGGCACTCCCGCTGCAGACCCAAGGCCTTCGAATTTGACAAGTGGAAATGCACAAGAAGGCAGTGGCGAATCGAATCCAGGGCCCGTTTCTTTGACTGGTCCAGAGTCGGATGCACAGCTTCGCCAACAGTACAAGATCAATGTCGACGTGAAGGCCTTTGATAATCGTGGTGTTGGATTTCTTGTTGCTGACAATGGCCATGCGTTTATCATTGTGAAGTCCGAAGACTTGATCTTGCGGAAGGGTACCAAAATCGCTGGTCTTGGGTCTGGACGGATGACCCAGGAAGCTGGTGGTCATGCCTTGCAACTGGGATTTCCTGATGGTGACAGGACACTCACTGAGGCCTGGTGGGTGACCGTTTGGGGTGTGTGTTCATCTCACAGGCTGCTTGATGTGACATCTTGCATCTCGCATCCACAATTTCAAGTGACGTCTTCAACTGACAAACTCAACTGTCATCTCCGTTGTTTCCATTGGCATCTTCAATGTGCAGATTGTGCTGATAGTTTCCCACTCTCTTCTCACATGACCCATTCAATTAATGTCTCCACAGTTTCGAGTGACACCTTCAAGGTAGGCTGTGCTGATATTTCCCCTTCTTGTAGGTTTCACATGACACGTTTAACTGACATCTCAACAGTTTCCATTGGTATCTTCAAGGTAGGTTGCGACACTAAATTCTTGAGGTTTCATGTGACACATTCAACTGACATCTCCACAGCTCTCATTGACATCTTCAACTGGCACCTTCCACCCTGCACCTTTCAAGCTTCGTTTGGTATTCAACTGACATTGTACAGTTTCATTGGGCATTCAACTGACATTGTACACTGGTATATTCAATTGACGCATAGCAGATTCAACTGATTTTTGGCCTTGCCAGGTGATCGTTGGGAATGCCGGTGCGGATGAAGCTGATCAAAGGGTGCAAAAGGGATCTTTCTACATTGTGGTCAAGGAGCTGATGAAGACTCACAACTTGGCAGACATCGCAGTGACAGGACACATGGTATCGGTTCGCCAGCCATCCTCAGGAAATGGCACCCATGGGTTCGACATCAAGGTTTCAACAGATGCTCAGCAAGGCAAGCCGTGGTTCTTCCTGCCCAAGGACAAGGAACCTACAAGCTACACCCCAGGCAATGCAGCCAGGAACTTGATCCTCATGAATGACAAGATCAGCTTGCACCCAGCATTCTCATGGATGTGGAGGTTTGGATTCGACAAGGTACATTCGAAACTCACGGCAAAGAAGGCTTTTTTGATTTGCAACCAAGATGTTAGCATGAAAGCCAACAAGCCAATCAAGTTGACCCGTGACAGCAGCTGAAAGATGGAAGTTGATTACGCTGCTAGATGCCAGATTGCACCTGATGTTGCCAGATGAATTTGAGTTTGAAGATGCCACCTGTGAATGGCAACGTTTGACGGACTGAGTGAGGTGGGCTCATTTTGTTCTGCTGCGCTTTCTGGAATTTTGGTCATTTTGATGGCGTGGAAAAAATTAGAAAAGTCTGTGGGCAATGCTGTTGTGGTTGATGTTTTGGCACTGTTTCGCGGTGATGTTTTTGCACTGTTTCACACTGATATTTTGGCACTGTTTCACACTGATGTCTTGTCAAGTGTCTATTGATGCAAACTGAGGCAACATTGGCACAGGCAGCATTGAAGCAGTGTTGGCAGGATATGATGTTCTAGCCTCAAAGAATGTCTTGAAATTTGAAAGTTTCTGCGCTGGGCTTCAAGTTGTGGCAGTGATGCTTCTCTTGCCACCTGAAAAGCCATGAGCTCCACAGATACAGAGCCAGACCCGTACTTCGTTGTGCCCGTACACCCGTTGCCATGTGGGTCTCGAAGAGGCAACAAAAGGAAGAGTAATCCACAGACCAAGGAAACCTCCCAGTCGTCTAAGACTGACTGGTTTGCCAAATGGGCATTGTTTTTGGAGAAATTCAACCGCAGCTTGGGTAGCTGCAAGACTGGTTGCGCATTCTGCCTGCACAATTGCTTTGGGCTTTTGCAGCCATTGTTAGATGAAGTCAAGAAATGGAGAGAGGAAATGTCACATGTAGTTTCTGAAGTTCAAGACCAAGAACTGCGCTGGATATTCAAACCTGATCCGGACTCAGCCACCATCACTCCGAGACAGGCGCTGGCAAGACCTTCCAGAGGTACAGGCGATGGTCAAGGTTCAACAACGTCAACCTCAGAAGTGGATGATGCTGGCCAATCCACAAGCACCTCCAATCCAGCTGATTCAGATTCAGACTCTGGTCATGAGGAAAAAGTAGCCAAGCAGACGTCCCGACACTACAGCGTCAGGCAAGGGTCAAAAAGACCATCTGTCAGAATTGGCCTATTTCTTCATGGGGCAGACAAAGGGATGCGCATTTGCCAGAAAGCGGCTGTGTGGGCTCTGGGCATTTCAAAAGCACGGCTCCACAGGGCAACACGTCAGCATTAATGCTTTGGTTAGTTTTTATGTGCCCGTTTATTTGTTTCAGTTGGTTTTTCAATCGTTCATTTTTCAATGCAAGTCTTGGCCTGGCATGACATGACCTCCCACGCCAGGTTCAACATGGACTTCCAGATCGTCGCAAGAGAGCCTTCCGAGTACAGAATGCAGTTGCAAGGCCCCAGCTGGATCTCTGTCATCGGTTCTTGCAGCTGCGGTACCACAACGAGGGTGAGTGGTTGCCTGACAGATTTGATTTTGAAGGGCTGGGCCGCCCAACATTGGTTTTCGCTCCCAAACACAGGTCAGAGTCAGCTGATGGAAAATGTGATGTCAGATGTGAGTTGCCAGATTCAGATTCTGAAGATGAAGAGTGCCAGATGTCAAAGGATGATTGGAATGAGGCAGATTCAAGAAAGCTTGCAGCAATGGCTACAAAGGCCATCGTCACATCCAATCCCTTCCAGAACGCCATGAAAGGGCCGCAATTGGGTGATGCTCCGAGAAGATACCTAGGGGTTGTAAAACCTATTGTGCTGTATCAGATGTGCAGAGCCTGGTGTGAGCAAAACAATTACACAGAAAAACCATCTTGGACAACATTCTTGCGTGCACTTCGTGCTTCGAGGAAACACATTGCCTTCCGCAAAAGCACAGGGCAGCATGGAGTTTGCGATGAATGTATGTGGTACAAAAAACAGCTCCAGCGACACATGGGAGTAGCTGAGCGAAATTCCACAATGGAGGACTACGCAGGGCACCTATTGCGCAATTGGCGCGATAGACAACTTGACAGCAACTTCCACGCACAGGCCGGACAAACAAGGGCCGCGATGCTATCAGGGACAGATTTGAATTTGCTGCAGCACAGTGTGATGTTTGTTCGCAGTGATGGGCTTGATCAAGCCAAGCACAAAGTTCCTCGATGCCAAAACTTCACCAAGGCATTCTGTGACTTGATCAGGCCAGCCATGCATGTCCAGATGTGCTGGTGCCATTTCCATTCAGTGGAATTTGCAATAGCGGATCCCGACCTTCCCAAAGACTCATGTTCCCACCTTGAATGCCTCAGCCGGCTGCTCACTGGAATTTACGACAAGCACAAGGCACTGGCTCGGCATCTTTGCTTGGCTCTCGACAACACAAGCAGAGACAACAAAAATTCAGTTGTCTTGAGATTTTTCATCAAACTGAGGCTCCTCCAGGTTTTTGAATCAATCTACATCTGCTTCCCCATCAAGGGGCACACGCACACGTGTCTCGATGCCCTCGGGGGGCAAGCGGTGGTGAAAACCTCTGCAGAGGCTTTCAATACAGACAGAGAGCTGGTCAATTTGTATGAGAAGTTCCTCAATGGCTGTTCGTTTGAAAACGGAACCTTCAAGACAAGTTGTTGGAAGCATGACCAGTCAGCAGACTGGCGAAGTTGGGCTGAGGAAATTCCTTTGAAATTCTCATGTGTTACTGGCCCACTCGCCCCACATGGGTTCCGGATCGTTCAGCGACATCAAATGGAAGACATTGGGGACGCAGAGATCACTGCTTGGCCAGGGGCCCCACCTCCTCATCCAAATGACTTGGTCATGGGCGTGCACAAGTACATGTCAGATGCCCAACCGTATCAGGTTTGTTTGCTGGTGCCTGCAGCTGAAATTGATGATGTGAGAAGATCATTATCGTTGCAGCCATCTGGCAACCAGTTGAGGAAGCACATGCCAGTGAAAGAGCGAGAGGATATTGTGAAGAAAGCAGAGCAATGCCATCTGAAAGGGGGCATACACAAAGATGCTTTGGATTTTTTGATTGGATGGGCCAAAGGAACAAAGCGCCGTGACCCAAGGTTGCAGCATTACAGTTTTTTGGACCATCGGTACAATTCCACGCCAGAAAATGCTGCGCCAAGACGATATCTGCAAGGCCAGCATCACAGGCTGAGACATATTGTCGTCCTGCAGCATGACTTGTCGCAATCCGTGCCTTGGCTTTTAAGCTTCAAAATGTTTTTCTTGGTTAAAAACTTGTTTCTTAAAAGGCACGTTTTTCAACCAAGATTTGCTGTGTTCAGATTTGGCTTGATGGTGTGTCCTGGTCTCCCAGGCTGAGCGTCCAAATGATGATGAGAACGATGACGATGTCCTTGAAATTCAGCCAGATGTTTGATGCCAGTTGGTATTGGATGCGAGTAGTAGATGTTTGATGTCAGCTGCCAGTTTGCTGCGTGGAAAACGGACGTCGCGCAACCTTCTAAGCAGTCAACTGCTTCGGATACCTTCTTTCTCATGTGTCTTTTGCATGTTGAACTCACTGTTTGCTGACTTTTCTTCAGGGTTTGTCTTCAGGATCAATGCATTGTTTGTTTCGACGGCTGATTTGCGCACTAAGCATGTCAACTGGCATCTTGAACAACTTGCAACTGACGGCTTGAACAACTTGCATTCCGAACTGACAGTTTTTGCTGATATTTTCTTTGTCAAATGACATTTCCACAAATCGAATATCTCGTTCGCATTCTCAACTGACAACAAGTGCAAACGTTTCCAGCTTTGTGTTGATTCAGGATGCTGGGTGGAATCTGCAAGCGGGCAGCTGTCAGATGACACTGGTGCCAGTTGTTTGGTTATGTTTGGTTGCTCTCTTTTCACATGTGGGCTCTGTTTGGCCACATGCAGGCGGTGGTGATTCGGATGCCAATAATTTGGCTCAAGTTTCTTGCCCCTGAGCTGGTGTTTTTTGACGCTCAACTTTAAACATGGCTAAAGAATGGCAGGTCATGATGGTGACTTTCATTATGTCAAAAATGCTGAAGATGAACGATGTGCAGCGAGAGGACTTCTCAGAAGAGTTGGAGAATTTGAGAGAAGTGATTCGTTCTGTTTTGACTGTTTGTGGAGAACGCCTGGTGTGTCTAAGTGACCTCTGGACCTTGCTCACAGCCTGCAGATGCCTCCAGGATCAGGTTAACCTGGCAAAAATCATACCATCTGAGGGCCAAATCAAAGTGGTCTTGGACGGAAATCCAAGTACTGGAGCTGCCCCAGCTGCTTCGCTTGGGACGTTTGATGAACTTCGTCTTTGCCCTTACCGAACAGTTCTTCATGCTGACATGATGGCCGCCATCCAGTGTGCAAAAAGCCTGTGCAAGCTAGAAGTCCAATCAGATGAGTTTCAGCAAGCACTACTTTTCCTCCAGGACACCCACGCTTTCCTTCGCATTTTGTTGCAGCTGGAAAAGAAATCAGGTGATGGATGCTCAGACAGTGAGACGCCATGAATGATTAGATTAGTTGCCTGAATGTCAGTTGGTTTAGTGCCAGATGTCGCTTACTTTTATCATGGGAAAAAGAAATGGTGCTGCATTTTGTTGTCTAGTTGTGGAACGTCATTTGCAAGACTGACTTTTCCATGCCCTCTTTTAAGTTATCATGATTGTTTGCAAATGCCATCAAGCAAAATTTAAGATCTCAGCATGTGACATGTCGCAACCTAACATCATGCAAGAGATGCGTCAACAGTTTTGTTCACTTAAGGTTGTTCCCTCTGAAAGTTTTCATTTCACTGTTGATCTGTTTCGTGCGAAAAGCTGTGAACTGCAGGCAACACATTGTACACTCTTTCCAGACTAAAGGTCATTGCGTCTTCAACTTGGATCAATGCATTGTTTGTTTCGACGGCTGATTTGCGCACTAAGCATGTCAACTGGCATCTTGAACAACTTGCAACTGACGGCTTGAACAACTTGCATTCCGAACTGACAGTTTTTGCTGATATTTTCTTTGTCAAATGACATTTCCACAAATCGAATATCTCGTTCGCATTCTCAACTGACCACAAGTCCAAACGTTTCCAGCTTTGTGTTGATTCAGGATGCTGGGTGGAATCTGCACTTCAACCAGTGAAGGGCAAGTTGTTCTTCTGTAGGCTGGCAGCTGTCAGATGGCACTGGTGCCAGTTGTTTGGTTGCTCTCTTTTCACATGTGGGCTCTGTTTGGCCACATGCAGGCGGTGGTGATTCGGATGCCAATAATTTGGCTCAAGTTTCTTGCTCCTGAGCTGGTGTTCAACTTCAACATGGCTAAAGAATGGCAGGTCATGATGGTGACATTCATTCTGTCAAAGACCCTGAACATGGGCAATGTGCAGCGAAGGTACTTCTTAGATGATTTGGATAATTTGAGAGACGTGGTCGCTTCCATCTTGACTTATTGTGGAGAACGGCTGGTGTCACTATCTGAACTCTGGAGTTTGCTCACAGCCTGCAAATGCCTCCAGGATCAGGTTAGCCTGGCAACAACCATACCAGCTGAGGACCAAATCACATTTGTCTTGGACGAATATCCAACTACTGGAGCTGCTCGAATGGCTGCGCTTGGGGGTCTTCATGAACCTCGCCTTTGCCCTTACCGAGCAGCTCTTTGTGACGACATGCTGGCTGGAATCCGTTTCGCACAGAGCCTGAGGGATCAAGGATGCAATTCACATGAGTTTCAGCAAGTGCAGTTGTTCCTTGCGGATGCCCAGGAATACCTTTTCGTTCTTGGACAATTGGACACTATGAACGATTAGTTGTCTGAATGTCAGTTGATAGATGCAAGATGACATTTTTGAGCAGCCTGGGCTGAATTTTGATTCAAGGAAAAAAGTGCCACTGCATGTTGTTGTGATTAGACTACTATAGGATATTAGTTGAAGATTATTCCACATGGAAAGGCTATTGGATTGGCTGGCCTCAGGCATAATAAACCCTGTGATGATGCACTGACCTTAGTTAAAGTCTTCTTTCGTGCAGTCATTGTGTTTTTTCGAGGCATGCCAGACATGTTTGCTTGCCTGAGGTTGCCCCGTTGCCCCGTTGCCCCCTGTGAAGCCTGAGCTTGAGGTCGCTGTGTCTTCGACTCAGGCTCATAGATTGCCTTTTCTTGATATCCTCAACCACTGGCACATTCCCCTCTGACACATTCCATCTGACACATTCCCATCTGACACATTCCAACTGGCAGTTGAAAGTTTGTTTTTTGCAGTTCCCTGAGACCTTTCTCAAAGCTACTGTATTCATGCTTTGCCTACGTCATGTGAAAATGATCAAACACCTCCTTTTCAGTCGATGCCCTAAAGTTCTACCAATGAAAACAAAAAAACGCAGTGTCTACACTGTCCCATTCAGGTTCCACCCCAAATCTGGTCATCTAAGGAACTGCATCCTGGCGATTCCCGAGTGGTGGGGCCCGTGTGGCCAGGTGTTAGTTAGACGTCATCATATAATTGGTCCATAAACTAAATGCATCACTTGGTACATCAAGTGTTTGTTCACTTGGCTGTCAGCCAAGGACACGTTTCACCATTCATCCCCTTGTTTTGCGACGCACGATCTGACAACATGATCATCTGACAACAAACACACTATCAACTTCATGCTGTTCTGTGCATGAAATCGAATTGCGAAGCAAACATCAATAATTCTGGTGTCAGATTAGCATCATGTGGGTTCACAATGAAATCATTCGCTGTCACATCAAAATGCATTGTTTTCTTATACAACTATCAACCATCAACCAGCTGGAATGGAATCATCTCATTCAAAAAAATCCTACAGCTTCTATGTGGAGATACCGAATGTTTCAGCAAACGAAAATATCTCGACTATGATGACGTTTTAACGCAAAGTTGTTGTAATGCAAAGTTGTTGAATGCAGAGCAGATTCTGCCAGTTTGTGAAAATTGAATGTTTTTGCAATATTTTTCCTGCTCGTTTAAAAACATTTGAGCAGGCGCAAAATGTTTTTGAACACTGAAAAAAAAATTGGTATTTGAAAGACAGTGCTGATAAATTTGAAACATCGATTTGGATTTGCTTTATTTGAAGAAGAAAGGTTCTGACATCAGAGCACTACTGCAGCTGATAGCATGATGAAATCCACAGAATTCAACAGGGGGTAGCCAACTATGAAACCCCTTTGCATTGCAGCAGGTGGGAGCAGTCAGTACCACAGCAGGTGGCAAGAAGAAATCCATAGTATTCAACAGAGGTAGCCAACTATGAAGCCCCTTTGCATTGCAGCAAATAGGAGCAGTCTGTGCCACAGAAGGTGGCAAGACGAAACCCATAGTATTCAACAGAGGGTAACCCAACTATGAAGCCCCTTTGCATTGCAGCAAATAGGAGCAGTCTGTGCCACAGAAGGTGGCAAGAAGAAACCCATAGCATTCAACAGAGGGTAGCCAACTATGAAGCCCCCAAATGCAAATGAAACCCCCAAATGCCATGCCCATGGCTTAAGGTTCGCCGTGCCCAAATGCTCTGTGGCTGGTCGTGACTGGCTGGACGAGGGTTGGAAGATCTTTCAACCTTTCATTTCAGACAGAGACTATTTCATTTGGGAGCTCGAGAACGAGAAGCGGTTCACCAAGGCAATCACCTACAGCCGCAGTTTGGCATGGCTCAAGCATTTCATGCTCAATGCTTTGGGGCAATCAGTGCGCTCCAACTACATCGACACCAATGAGGTCGACGAGATTGAGAAAGCTATCCAGGAGATCACCTGGCACTCTATGCGGGTCACGATGCTCGCACAAGCGGTCAAGGCCAATGTAGACGACAAGATCGTCGGGCTACAGGCGAACTGGAAAGACCCAAAGCAGCTCGTCTTGAAGTACGCTCGACAGAGAAAAGAACTGTCGGTCGCAATGGTGAAAGATATGGCCGCCAAGCTCCGTGACAGTTGGGTGCCAGATCCTGAGAAGTTCGTCATCGAAGACGAAGACGCGGAGGTCTCTGAGCCCTTAGTTCAGGAGTTCATCGTGAAGGCTTCCATTCCTGAGCGCGCTCTAGTCACTTGTGATTTTAAGTGCCATATTTTTGATCGGAAGTTGAACGAGGAGGCCTCGATCTGTGGCAGGCTCAGATTCCAAGATGCAGTATCAGTTGGCAGCCAGGCTCCTGGCATGATCTGCCAGCTCTGCAAAACAAGAGCCGGTATGTGACAGATCCTTTTCATTTTCTATCAATCATACATGCAAATTAACAGGAAAACGGCTGCTCGCCAGGGGGAGGGCTGATCCACCGCTCCATCACCCCGGGTCCTAGTGTGGTCGTGAGTGCACGTGTTCACTCAGCATCGCATTGGTCATGACCTGTTCTTATTTCATTGTGTTTCTTTTAGCAGCTCGTTTTTGTGCTCAAAATTTTTCCAAGATTTCTTTTCGGAATGGTGGATCGCACCACATATGCCGATGCAGATCACACGCCGAAGATCGCCCTCAGGCAGATCTTTGGGCGTATGGGGCTGCGCGAAGCCTTGTGCCGCTCGAGCGCTGACAAGGGTCTCCTGTCAGTTGAAGTGTTCGCCATGCTCGGCGATACAGCCACGGTGGTCAAGAACACACTCAAGACCATGATCCCGTCAGCCGAGCTCGGCACCGACGAAGCAGCTCGGGAGCTTTCTCTCATGCAGCTCGCGGCAGTTTGGCACGCGTGTCACGCTCTACAAGGTCAATTTGCGACAAGACGTGCCCGCATGGAAGAAGATCCGAACAAAGTTCCGGAGATGGCTCAAGAGGACCATGCGGAGTTCCGCACAAGGTTCGTGGCAGCTCATCCAGATGTGATCCTTCTGGACGCCAAGGAGCCACACAAAAAGTTTGTCGAGAAGGTCAGCCGCGACTTCCTTGTTCATGGAATGATGCCGTACTACACGGTTGCCGAGATCAGGACGCGTGCCGACAGCATCGTTCAGAAAGCGGGTCTCAGCAAGAACGCAGAGGATCTGCTCACGATCTCGAAGGCAGATGAACCTGATCAGGTGACGGACGTTCAGACCTTGCTCAACCGCATCCACGCCCTGTTCATGGCTATGGAATACCTGAACATTTGTACGTACTCTCGTGCAGCAGGTCCATTGCGATATCTGCAGGAGCTCGAGCAGTTTAGGTCAGAATGTCCAGGGCTGCCCAATCTCATGGCCGCGGACGCCCTGATCAGGAAGAAGATCCATCGCTTGCAAGCCGAGCAACGGCAGCTCTATCCCACTTTTGAAGATGCTCTCAAAGAGGTGCTCAACAACCACAAATATTTGTGGAATGACGCTCGCACCAAGGCGGTCCTCTCCAAGTTCGATCAGAAGAAGAAGGAAGATCTTGAGGATCCCCAAGACAAGGTCGAGATCGACCAACTTGACAAGCCGTCTCCCAACAAGAGGAAGAAGCAGCGGCTTCGAAACAAAGAGCTTCTCAGAGAGGCCAAAGAAGCCAGGCTCGTCAAGAAGGAGCAGTTCGACAAGAAACCAAAAGCCAGCTCAAAGGATGCAAAGATCGACAAAGACAAACGCATTCCGGACACTGAGTGGAAGGCGATCGCCCAAGCGGCCAAGTCGGTCGCAGGGCCGAAGAGATGCCATTATTTCAATTCCTCCATGGGGTGCGCGCTCGCCGACAAGTGCAGGTTCAAGCATTTGTGCATGGTATGTGGCGCCTCCCACCCCATGGTGGGCAACCACTGAGCCGGCTCACACAAGCGGGATCCCGCGGCAGCTGGCGTCACAAATGAAGTTCATTCTTTTGATCTGACAGTTAAGCCAGCACCGTTTTGGGGATCCCTGGAGATTCCGACTGGCAGTGGTCTTTTTCTGGAAATTTTCGCGGGGGAAGCGGGGCTATCGCAAGCAATCAGTGCTCGCGGCACCAAGATCCTCCCGCCCATTGAGATTTTGCTCAACAGTTTTGTGCTAGAAGCTGTGGACGTGCTGGATCCACAGGTCCAGGATCATTTGAAGAAGCTCATTGTCCATGGCTTTATTGTTTTTATTCATTTTGGCACCCCCTGTTCGTCTTTCAGCCTTGCTCGGAAGAAGGACGGGGGACCTCCACCACTGCGTGATCAGCAGCACTTGTGGGGCCTTCCACACTTGTCAGACAGCGATCGTCAGAAGGTTTTGATGGGCAACAAGTTCATGCAGTTTACGGCGGACATCATCCAGCTGTGCCACTCTCATGGTGTCGGCTGGTCCCTCGAGAATCCAGCGGGCTCTTTCCTTTGGTCAATGCCGCCCATTGTGGAGATAGCTCAGCTGAGCGGCGTTCGCCGTTTCGAACTGGATATGTGCCGTTTTGGATCAGAACATAAAAAGCCTACGGCAATTTTGTCGTCGGCAGATCTGGGTCCAGTCGCCCTTTGCTGCGATCGCGACACAAGGCCACACAATCATGAACCGCTGACGGGCATGGTGGAGATCCAGGGGGCAAAAGTGTTTCGCACCAAACTTGCTCAAGTTTATCCTGCAGCTCTGTGCGAACTCTGGGCTGACACCATTGTAGCCAAGAGTTCTGACCCGCTTTTCGCGACATTTCGGTGGTCGCAAGCTAGCGGCGATCGCAAGAGGCCTGTGGGACAAGCTGTTCCTTGGAAAGCTCACAAACAACAATTGACCGCTCAGAAGGCGGTCGCTGCAGGGTATCAACTGAAGAGATCAGCGATGCCACCCTTGCTCCAGACAGAAATGGAGCCAGGGACAGCTGTTCGCGCCGCCCTTGATCTGGTGCATCCATTTACCAAGGATCCGGCTCTTGAACCGGATCTGCAAGAGGCTCTTGCCATGGTAGTTTTTCATCCCCACAAAGTTCTGGGACACCGCGAAGGAGCTCTTGCTTTCTGGTCAGCTCAGGCGCATTATTTGCTCCCGGAGACTGATCGCGAGCTCAGTTTTGTGCGGGATCCGCACCTGCGGCGCCTCTTGCGCGGAGTTCCTGATGGGCAGCCGCTTCAGCTCGGCACCTGCACACATGTGGCTCTCTGGAGGCATATGCTCGCCGCTGCCCACTGCGTGGATCAACGTCTGGTGGATGATTTGCTTTTTGGTTTTCCAATTGTAGGTGACATCCAGCGCTCGCAACGGTGGCCTCTGCTCATTGACTTGGAAGACGCTCTGAGTGAATCCGAGCTCTGTGAAAGGGCCTGGGAGTTCTCTTCCAAAGTGATCAAGAACGTGAACAGATCGGCGGTGACTGAACACACGGCCAAGGTCTGGGAAGCCACTATGGAAGATGTCGAAGAGAAGGTCACGCTCGGGCCATTTTTCTCCAGACAAGAAGTTGATGAGATCTTAGGGGTCACTGATTGGATCCCTACCCAAAGGTTCGAGGTGGTGCAGAAAAACAAGGTCCGCGGAGTTGACAGTGCAACTACGAATGGGATCAATATGGCATCCAGGATCATGGAGAAGCTTGAGCTCCCGTCCACGGACGTCAATGTTGCAGCATTGAGGTGGTTGAGATCCAATGTATCTGAGGACACAAATCTCCAAGGTTGGGTCTTGGATGAGCGGAAGGCATATCGCCAAATCCCCATCCGGCCCGATCACCGCCGGTGGAGCATGATCTCGCTGAAGGAACCAACCACTGGAAACATTTCTTTCTTTGTAATGATTGGCCACTCGTTCGGTCTAGTGGCGGCTGTTTCTAACTACAACCGTAGATCTGCGGCAATCACTGACATTTTGAGAAGGCTCTTTTGGGTCGCGGCTTTCAACTTTTACGATGACAAGTACGGGTTCGAAACTGTGACCACATGCGGCTCCGCTCATACGGTCGCACAGAAAGTTCACTGGTGGTTAGGAGCTCAATTTGATCGCAAGAAGTTGCAGCTCTGTAGCGACCCCACTATTTTAGGGGTCACATATGACCTAGCAGCTTTCTGTTTGAGGATCAAGCCATCCAGAAAGGAGGAGCTGACTTCTGAGATCGACACTATTTTGGAAGTTGGCTTGCTGCCGCCAGGTCAAGCTGGCAAACTGAGAGGGAAGCTGATGTTCGGCGCTTCTCAGCTGTGGGGAAAGATTGGTCGCGCTTTCCTCAGGGTGCTTTCAGAAAGACAGTATTCCTCCTTTCACAGGTCCGACTTGAACAAAGCTCTGGTTCTGGCACTACACCATTGGAGGACGCTTATCAGCGACGGGCCGCCAAGACCTATCTCTTTGCTCGGCGCTCGCCCTGCTGACTTTGTCATTTTTACTGATGGCAGTTTTCCTGACGGCACTAGTGCTCTTTTGAAACCATGGATAGGCGGGGTGCTCTTCAAGCGCGGGATGCAGCCAGTACAGTTTAGCTGCGAAGTTAGTTCCAAAATGATTTCTAGGTGGCTCCCTAGGAAGTCTCAGATCGCAATGGTAGAGTTCTTTGCCACAGTAGTAGCTCTTGAAACGTTTAAGCCTTGGATCCGTGGCTCCTGGACTTTGATGTTCGTTGACTCTGAACCAGTTCAGGGCTCCTTGGTCAAGGGCTACTCTGCAAAAGAAGACCTTTGCGAACTGGTAGGGATATTTTGGAAATTAGCTCTTGAGCTCGAAGTTTTTCTTTATGTTGATAGGGTTCCAACTGACTCCAATCCTGCTGATCCACCGTCCAGAGCTCAGACGGAGGTGGGTGAAAATTTAGGCTGGAAGTCGATTGAGCCAGTGTTCCCTAACTGGTAGCGGCGTGGGTCTGTTTTCATTTATTTCAAGGATGGATCATTTTTGGATGTCTGAGTTGATCAACACTCAGCCGTTTGCGATGCACAGGTTGATCTGCCTGATTTTTGATTCTGTATTCGGTGGGAACGATCTCCCATCATACATCCATCCTGACTTACCCACGTCCTGCAAGGATGGAAAAACATTGCAGCAGCTGTGTGCAGTGCATTGATCATATGCACGTCGTTGAACTGAATTGGTTCACTTATTAACGGTTTGGTAGGCTAGGAATAAGTGGGTCAATTTGGAGTTCTTGGCACCAGTTGCGTTTCCATCTTGTTTTGTGATGTTCAGTATTTTGGAGATTCCTCGATCGAGGGAGGGACGACATGGATCAGTCTTACCCGATCGGGTTTATTTATTTTATGATCTTTGCCATTTTGGGTCAAGATCTGATCCCCTTTTTCCCTGATCTTTGTTGTCCCATCCCTCCCAAAAACCCCCTTGATTTGTGCAACTTGATCGGTTGCTGTGTGGAGCTCATATATTTTTCTGATGCTCCTGGATCTTTCAGACTCAGGCGATCCTATTCAGTATCGGTAGTACTGATCTTTTGAGTGATCATTGCTTTTTATTTCAGGTGACCTAACAGGCTGATTTGCCTGTTTACAGGGTCTGTTTTCATTTATTTCAAGGATGGATCATTTTTGGATGTCTGAGTTGATCAACACTCAGCCGTTTGCGATGCACAGGTTGATCTGCCTGATTTTTGATTCTGTATTCGGTGGGAACGATCTCCCATCATACATCCATCCTGACTTACCCACGTCCTGCAAGGATGGAAAAACATTGCAGCAGCTGTGTGCAGTGCATTGATCATATGCACGTCGTTGAACTGAATTGATATATATATTTATGTAATATCATAAAATAAAAAAGTAATCATATATAATAGATTACTGTAATGATTTCTGGTGGGGCTCGGCGGGCTCGGTGAAAAAACATGAAAAATACATAAAAATACAGCGTCCTGAAGAAAAAAGAATGGTCACGACCACCCACATGTCAAACAAAAAATCAATGTGTTCTTGCGAGGTGTTTACAGCTATGGACGAGCCGTCCGATCGGTGGGGTTTCCCAGCTGCTGAACACAATGCGGCAACAGCAACAGGAGTGGGCAATGCTTGGGAAGGGCCAGAAACACTGTTTGTTTTGCAAAAAAAGGGATAGATGATGATAGATGTTCTCTATTGTTCTCTCATGTCTTCCCAGATCTCACACTTGGATTCCCCTGAAGCAGCGCCAAGAGGATACGGTGAGGTTCTTCAAAGTGTCGCTCGCCTCTAGCCTCCAGCGTCCTCCATCTCCAGCTCTAGCCTGTGGAATAGGGATGCCGTGGCATGCCGTGGCACTGTGACACCGAGGTGTGCCTTGTGGGGGGAGCTCTTCAAAGAGAAGGCAACTGCGTTCTCCGCGTTCATTGGGTTCACTGCGTTGACTGCGCTGTGCCATTGATCGCCACTTTGTTGTTGACCTGCTTCATTCTTAGATGCCATGGGTCATGTAACATGGCCCCTTACTCGAAAATGAACTGAATATAGAAGAATAGCGCAAATACTTTCCGGTTCAACAAGAGAGGCAATGCAACAACTTTGCGGAGAAGCATCACCCTTTTTCCGGCAAAAGTGAGTGGACATGTACTGCAGGAACGTCACTTCTACCGCAAGGCATGGCCGAGTGTTTTCGACCATAGCAGTGCCGTAGCCCCCTGAAAGTCCTCGACACTGTCCTCATGGCAGTAGTCTTCCTTGAGAACAGTGGTACACTGTGATACACTGTGATACCAGAGCATGATCCTTTCAGGAACTGAGCACTGAAACCGTCTGCTTCAGCATCAAGGACTTTGTCGGAAAGATATCGAAAGATCTGTTTACGGCGCTTTACGGCCGATTGTGCACATTTTTTCATCATTTTCCAAGACCGAACAGTAGGGAATCGAAGTTTGATGGGCTCTTGGGTCTTGGCTGTAGCTCTGTAGCTCTGGCTGACGGCAAGTAACTACGGCAACATTTCTTGGCCTTGGGCCTTGGGGCAAAACGCCAAAGGACACTTTTCAGATCAATGCTGCAAACTCAGAGAGGCAAAATGATAAAATAGCACCGTGAAATACCATGAAGTTGGATCAAGTTCGGTTTGGTACACCGGAGATGTCTTCCTGAGAAAACATGTTTGCCGCAGAGATTTATGCAGAATCTGCTACCTAAATCTACCTAACATATCCACTACATATCCTAAGATCATCTAAGATCATTAAGATGTACCCAAGGGCCTTCCTGTGGAAGTTGTTGCATCATTGGATTTTTTCTGGCTGAGATCCGATGCCTGTGGCAGCCACAAGCCAAACAGCTGAAGACGAGGTGTCAAAGCGTTTATTGGAGGTACATTATATATATTTATATTATTATATATATATTATATTATATATATATGATTTATATGTGTATGCTGATAATTGCTGATACATTATGAGCTAAAATATGACAGGTATACTAAAGCTATCATATTCATAGCATGTCTATAAGAGCAGTGTTGACACTTGTATATTATATGTATATATATACTATATGTATATTTTATATATATAGTATTATGAAATATTATGAAATATTATGAAATATTATGAAATATTATGAAATATTATGAAATATTATGAAATATTATGAATATCATCAGTAGATTCTGTACAAGTCACTGCAGTTCACTCGAAGGCAAGGTCCCTTCGCGATGCTGCTGCATGGCCTGGAACCTCCTCTCACCAGTTCCTGGACGTCCTGCTCCTCAGACCGAAGATTGGGGTTTCACGATATAAACAAACTTAAACAAGCTTCGAAAATTTCGAAATCAAAAAGCAAGTTGAATTATGTTGAATTCTTGTAAGATCTTATCAGATTTCGGATTTGTTGATGAATCCCGGATTTTAGTTGATGATGTTGGATTCTAATTTGGATGTGGCGATCACAGTCTGCTTTGCAATCCCATTCCAGCTTGCAGGAATTGTGCATTCACAGTCAAGAAACTATTCTCCCTTTCTCCCATCAGGGTCCAGACAGCTCATTTTTGAAGGAAAACGCATTGACAAAGGCCACCCAAAAAACTAGGACAGAGCCGCCACGTGCAGTGTTCACAGATTGAAGTCTCATGCATCAAGGTGGGTAAAGCTAGGTCGACCTCTCTTCATGAAAGGTTTCTCCGTAGTTCGGCAGCTCAGTTCAGTTTCCAGCAGCCCAGCAGACCTGTTGCCAAGCTGCTGCAAAGTGTTGCTCATTTGAAATTTGGCGGCGGAAACAGGCTTGCGTTAAAAGTGTCTCCCATCCCCGAAGGACGAAGGTCAGAATATGTCAGAATTTACATTGAGGTCCATTGGTTTTTTCGAAAAAAATATGTCGTTACCAGCGCTGTCAGTCCTCCAGGTCATGATCGATTTTCCTGGCTTTGGGAGGCGGTTTGGGGGGAGGTCTTGCACTTTCTGTCGGCTTCAACATGGCAAAGTTCACAACATGTCATATTAATATATGGGCAGAGTTGAATCAGGGCTGGCAAAGCAGCGAGTGAAAGAAAACTATGCTGATATTTGCTGATTTGTGGACGTTGCCAGTGCACCGATTCACTGATTGTCCAAATTCGATCCAGGAGCAAAATGAACATGGACTCAGCAGTAGGTCTAGATGCTGGGGCTCAGGAGCACTGGACATCAAACTCATCAAACCATGAAACATGCCGATGCCGGTCATGGCAATGCGAGTCACTGCGGACATGTCGGAACTTTTGTAATTGTGTGTTGCTCCTTGGATGTCCAAAAACACATCAGCATGCCTTGAGTGAAGAAGTTTAGTATAGTTCAGATAGTTCAGTTTACTTAGTGTTTTTGCAGTTTTACTTTTTGTGATTTTTGTGTCTGTGATGACACATTTGGACGACTCAGGTTTGGTCCTTCCAGGATTGGCATTTGATTTGCCAAACTTTGGATGAGTTGAAGTGCGGACCCACGGGGATGGTCTCATTGAATGTCAAGCTGGTGACCAAACTGGTACCGATGCAGAATAGATGAAGTGATATGAAGTGATGATGAAGTGATGATGAAGTCATATGAAATATGTTGAACTGATGAATGTGATTGTGCCAGCAGTCCCAGTGCTCAAACTATGGATGCTTTGATGCTACGTGTGTTTTTTTTGACTTCAACTCTTCAGTCATTGATATCACGATTGGGCTCTGCGCTTTCTGCCGAATGGTTGAGCGGAAGGTTTCCCAAGCCGATAATCAAATTCTGTATCTTGCTGCAGCAAACATGTGTCATCAATCATTTGCTGCGCGTTTGCTCTGCACACCGGAGTGATGAACTGTCACCAGGGTCCATTCTGCCCATATGATCGCCTGTGGCCACGCGTGTGGCGCTGTCTTGCGAATTTTGCTGCGTCGGGGGCTCTCAGCTCTTGAGCATGTTCAGATCCACACTTAAGATTGCAAAAAATCAGGAAATCAGGAAGACAACAAAAGCAAACAAGAGTAGACAAGATATCCGTGCAGAGAATGAGACAGAACCAGGTTTCGTTCAGAAGATTTAAACACATCAACATCATTCACTCGTGTAGACATCCAAGGGCATAAACCTGCTGACTTAGGAAGTCCTCACTCTGTAGAGAAGGACCTTGTGTTTCCTGTCCACATTTTGTCCATAGAACACCAATGCATTATTTGTTGAAGCTAGGACCCAGAAACATCGGCTCTCTGGAAACCAAGCAGCTTCAGGGGCGCTAGTAGAGAGATGTAGAGAGCTTCGCTGATGTGGAGGAAATGATTTGGTACAACCCAAAGTTCAACATCGATGAACTCTTGGCCGGCCACTAAGACAGTTTGATATCTGCAGAAGTGGCGCTCAGTATTTTTGCCTTGCCTGGTACAGGACTATACCATGTCATGTTGGTTCACCATCTCTATAGAAGATGTATGAAGATGTATGAAGATGTTGGAGAAGAAGTGCACGAAATTTTCATGAAATACATACACACGGAATAAAGGGAGCAGGGATGAGCAGGGGACAGCTTGCAGCATGATTTGCCTAGCTTGCAATGTCTAGTCGAGCCCGCACTTTCTGACACTGGAGATTTGATACATTTTGATACATTTTGATACCATTGCATTGTGCACTCTTCACATTTCTTCACATTTCTTCCCCGCCTCTGGCCTCTGTCCAGATCGACATGGTCGGCCCTCCACCACCAGGAGGAGGGAAAGGGTGGCCTGAAGCCCTAGATATCCTAGATTCAAGTCCGATACAATCACAGATATCACAGGAATCGGACAGTGTATGGACACCAGGAACCATACGGAACATTTTGTTTCCTGCTCCAACTTGTTTCAACTTATCGGATTAGAATGGAGAAGGTTGAAGGTGCGCCTGACGTCAAACTAAAACGAGAATGTTTTCCAGCCTTTTTGTTCATTTTTTGTCCTAAGGCGCGAAGTTTATCGTTCGCAGCTGAGCCAAAAAGTGTACCGAAGCCACAGGCCATCCCAGGCGCCATCCTCCCAGGCCATCGGCCCCGAGGCCTTTGGGCCTTTGGGATGGGTTGTTCACGCCGTTCACGCCGTTCACGCGACGCCAAGGCCAGAAGCAGGTTGATGCCATGGAGCGGATCTTGAAAAATACAAATGCTGGTCCTCAGTGCAGAGCGAGGTCACAACGGGAATACGAAAGGTATCTAAATAATTCTAAATATATCTAAATTGTATTTGATATATTTGATTGAAAAGGTGTAGGTATTAAATTGTATTTAAGTGTATCTAAAGATTAGTTTTTTTTTGAGTTAGCTATCACCTTGGGAGCCACCTCCCAAGAATTCAGTGTGTCAAAGGATATCAAAGGATTTGATTTTTGTGGTGACAGAAACGTTCGATGCATTGCTTCCAAGGCACGCATTTGGTCAATGCATGACAAGGACGGTGATCAACTGCGAGCCTGGGAGGTTCCGACATGATCAAGGCAATTGACTGTCGGGACTGTCAACTGCAAGTCACATCAAGTGAGGATCATCTAAGTGCTGAAACCATCGATGTCCAGACTCTGCTGGTCAGGGCCACAGAAAAGAGTAGCAATGCGCTGCACAGGGTTTGATTTTAGGGATGTCATGAGGATTTGGCGCAACGTTGAAGTCCTAGACAGCGGACTGTCTGTGAAGACGACGGTCATCTTATCTCCTTGTTCTCTCATCACTACAGACTGGGCAGACTGGGCTGGTGCAAAGACAGAGAGAGAGAGAGAGAGCATCCTCCTAAGCTTCTGTTGTCAGAACCTGTCAGTACACGGAACAGAATCTGGATATATCTGGATACTGTAGATGAAATAGAATGAAATAGAATGAAATAGATTTAGAATGATTTACAGTAGATGATTTTTTTAATGATTTAGATCATTTGGTTCAGGGCATGCCAGGCATGCCATGGCGGCTGTGAGAGGTGACACGTTACCCGACGTTACCCTGAGGTCTCGGTGTGCCGCCATGCAGTCCTGAGGACATGGACATGTTTGACCCATTTTGACCCGGATTAAAAACAAAGGAGGTAGAAGATTCTTAGAAGATATTAGAAGATGGTAGAAGACTTGATAGGTTTGAAATGTTTGAACCATTTTGAACCATGACGGCCATGATATGATTTGCTTTTCGACTGGTCTGGGAACACATTCAGGTGAAGGTGTTCGGACTATGGCTACATCAGACTTTCATAGTGGGCCATCCAGATACATCTCATGCAAATCGCTCGACGTGGGGCACACCTATATGCATATAGTATGCCAAAATATTTCAAAATATGATATCATTTCCATTCATTGCCTCCAGATCTTCCAGGCACCGGCTTTTGATTCAAGATGTATCCCCCTGCGATTTGTGCCTTGGCATTGAGGTGCTCAGGAGTGCTCAGGTCAGAGCAAATTTTCTGCAGTCAGTGCTCACCACACTAAGGTGTCCAGTGCATATGGGAGCAGAGCTGCCTTTCTACTTCCTTTTTATTAGCAAGTCCAGAGCTTATGCGTTGTAGAGCCACTGATTGCTCATTGTTGCCTTGTTTGTCAGTTGTGGTGGGTTTCGGTGTTCTCGAACAGTTTCCTGAGTTTCTACAATGCGTCCATGCCACATTTTGACATGCGCAGATGCGACGGACTATGCAAACTGATCTGATAATGTTCAAATAAAGAATCATAAAGAATCATAAACACCTGTAATGTGAAACTACATCTTCAACCCACATCAGAACCTCTTGTTTCCGTGACATTTTTTCAAGCTGCGGCTTTGCAAGGTCCCTCACCAATGCCATGGTGGAGTACTTCCAGAAGAGGGAGCGAAATGGACACTCGTTTAAACGGACATGTTGGACATACTTTGAATATCCACATTTTTTTTGCGGCTTAGATATTGAGTTTAGATTAACTTACTCTTGTTATGCTGCCACTATTTGCCACTTGATTTTGTGCTTTTGGAGAAGCACGGATTCATTCTATGTCACATTGCACGCTTCATACAAATCCAAGGCTGTTTGTGGATCCGTTTCGCAACGGCAAACTGTCATCATGACATCCCAATACATCCCATATTTACTATCCCAGGACGGTTTGATTCAGAAACTGAGAATTTCTTTTAGAGGATTGAGTCGATTGAGATTTGACCGGGGCTCCATGTCAATGGATGTTAATTGATTACACGAACGCATCAAAGTGTGGGGTCCAAGAGGAGCACAGTCACTGAGGACAAATGCTGCTGGCAATGCCGCAATTTGTCTCGCGGGGAACCATAGCATCCATAGCCTTGGCCATGTGGTCTTTTCTTTACTGGAACTTTACTAAACTTTACTTGTATCCCTAGATCATTGCAACTTAAAGTCACATTCAATGACTTTGCAATGTTGTGGGCCATTTTGGAAGAGCTTGCACAACATGTTTGGCTCATGCTTTGAAATCACCAAGATCCTAATCTCAAAGAGTGACACGTAGTGACACGTAGTGACACCAACTCAAAGAGAGGTTTGACTCGGTTTGACGGTTTGACGAAGCTGGGCAGTTTGCACCGTGACCGCAGAAGCCGCGAAGCCCGAGGAATGATCCGTCCATCAAGCCCTTGGGGCCAGAAACCCAGGGTGTCCAATGATGTCCAATGCAAACACACTGAGAGAACACTGAGAGATACTGAGACATGGCCGAAAGCAGAAAATGGTCGAAATGAAATGGTGGAAGCACCAACAAAATGACGTGATCCTGTACAATGCAGAGACATCATCGACTTGCAGTATTGCTGCAATGCAATACATTTCATTATATTTCTATGTATTTTTCATCTCATCTCATGTACCATATGTATCTATGCTTGGATTGATTCCACTTGCAGAAAAAAACGGAATTCAAGGCCAGATGAAGTGTGGTCAGCTGCAAAGCGTACAGAACGTCCCGTGGCATCAGTTTGGAAAAACAGTACTGCAAGCATCCATCGCAATCCTTGAAACTTTGGGTTTCTTGCTGGTTACCTTCCTATTCCCATGAATCAAATTCCTATCAACGCGTTTTTTTGATGCCAGGATTATTTCAAGGTGGATCTTCAATGATTGTGATTGTTCACAAAGTTCACAATATGATCTGTTTTCAAAAAGCCTCGTGTTGTTGGATACATTTTCTTTGAAACGAATTCTTGAGGATCTCGAGTTCATGGGGTGCATTTGACAGTTGGATATGTTGCATTCTTCCATATTCTTCCTCTATTTGACGCTGCAAGATCGGTGATCCCGATTGACTGAGTATTTGAGAGCGGAGATCCATGCTGAGGAAACTCCAGCCACTTCATTGTAGAATTTTTCTTTCCAGCAGGAAAGAGGTGAAATCTATTGAAATCAATTGAATCCCCTGTGTCTCTGTGTTCCGCTGAGGCAATCCAGCAGCCAAAGGTGGCTTTGCCCATGCGGATCCGCTGAAGTGGGGGTTCGCGTTTTGGCTCCCAGGACATTTCAGGGATCTTCAGATGATGTCAGATGATGTCAGATGATGTCAGAGTTTTGTTCACGATGTGTTTTGTCGCTGTGCTACGCCCGAGGTATGGCCCCGGCGGCGAATCCCTGGTCGACACGAGGCCACTTCCCGGACTTGGGAACGGCGAGAGCTTGAGATTCTGAATGCACCGCAAAAATCCGCAAAACCCATAGAGACGGAAGCAGATGCAGCAGTTGGGGTGCCTAACATGTGCGGGGAGAGATGCTGCTTGCGATAGATTGTGATAGATCCATTTCCCCAGGCGGCCATCACGGAGCGCAACCAAACTGGCACCATTGGTGCCCAAGTAATGAGCTCAGACCGAAATGGAGACGGGAAAGCATGGGATCACGGAGAGCCTGCGATGCTGCGATATATGCAGTCCAGTCGGTTCAATTTCGCCTTGGGACCAAGGGAAGAAGAGGCACAGCGGGTGGAGTTTCACAGTACTGTCTTGAGTCTGTGGATGTAGGAAGTCTTCCGATCAAACAGCAGCGCTATAGTATCTTCCCAGCCAACAATCGCAAATTACAACGTTTCACAAGAATTCACAAGAGAGATTTGTGTGTTGGAAGTGGATGCCAGACATCTCACGTTGTTTTGGTCCAATGATTAACAGTCCTTTGGCATTTAATATTTGTAGCTTGGTTGAGCAGAAGAGCAAAGCAATCTGCAAGGACGTTTCGCCAGAAGAGCAAAACAATCCTTTGATCCTTGGCAAAATTAACGAATCTGCTGAATGCACAGCAGCCACAACCCCTTGATACAGTACCCCTTGGACATATTTGGCTTCTTTTTCCACGTCAGACTGAGTCAGACTCATCTCTGGTTTGCAAGGAGACAAAGGCTCAAAGGTTGAATCTCAGGGCATCTCAGGTCTGTTGTCACGGCGTTTGGCATACTCAGTTGGAAACCATGCTGAGTTCAAAGTTTGGATCCAGTCATTCATCAAGTTCTTTTCCTGTGCAAGCTATCATGTCAAATTTCGTTTGTATCATTTTGGCTGCTCTGCATGAAAGGATCAAAATCATGCGAAAGGCTCGGCAGGGTTCATTCCACTGGCAGTGGCACCGGCCCATGATGCTTTGCAGTTTTGGGGTGGTACTTCTCATGCAGACAGTGTACCTAGCCAAGCTTCATTGGCCCATGATGCTTCGCACTCGTTCAAATCATTAAAAATGCCAAAACCAGTTGGAGAGCGATTTCCACACATGCCCAATGTTGAAACATGTTGAAACTACACCTAGACACGAAACATCACGAACCTGTCCACTGAATTCCACTGATACGTGTGACAAAGAAATCTGGCCTTCACCTCCCGACCAGGCACGTCCGCAGACCACTGCTGCCTCTGTAGATGAGAGGCATGTAGTATCATGTAGTTGTCCAATACGGCATTTCACCGATTTCACAATGGTTTTGTTTGTCCGTGTTTGCACTATGTTTGCTCCTGCCATTTCTGCATAGAAAAGAAAGACGTGGAAAGAACATGAAAGAATATTTAGTTAAAATTAGTTCTTGTACATTGCAGCAAACGAACTTGTTGTCCGCCAGGGGTTTAGCTGCCCCTGTGGATGTCTATGGCTGTCGCGTCCTTCTCTCAGCTTGCAGATGGGAGAGTCTGGGGAGAGTAGGCACTGCGACAGGAGGGAACTTGTAAGTATAAGTTCCAAAGCTAGGCACAGTCGAGCGAAGTTAAAACAGGGTTCAATGCGAGCCCTAAGTGCCAGATGATGCCAGATGATACCAGATGATATGATTTGATGTCAATCGATAGATTCCCCACTCACCATAGTGCAAAAATGTGCAAAACTAGTCACATGCAAAACATGATCCGTACCTGGCCGTACCTTGATAGGCTGCCACTGCTGGAGCTATGGGCGTGGCCATGGCACGCCGCAAATCAGTTTTGGGCAATCCGGTGTTCGATCGCCTCAGAAGGCTTATATTTTTTCATGTTTTTTCCTATGTTTTTCTTATTCTTATGTATATAGTGTGTATACATACATGTTACATGTATATAGACTATAAAATCCTGGAGAAGAATCGTTGTACATTTTTAAATGCATCTCACATACATGGTTGGTGTGCATGGGAACGTGTCCGCGGTAACTGGAACTGATGGTAAGGCTTCATGCTGTTGTAGGTGTATTCTGTTAGGTCCATATATGCCATATGTTTATCAAGTCTTGAAATCTGTCATCCTGAGTCAAGCTTTCAGCCATTTGAGTCTGTGTTAACCACATTGCAGGCTCGTTGGCGAAAGGGCAAGGATGCATACAGCCATGTCTGCGACCAAGCGATCATGAACGTAAACTCACTCTCCAATCTTTGAATTCATTTGAATTCAAAAGCTTACAAGATGTGGAAAGTTCATCAAGTATCTTGACGTAGTGATCTTAGTGGTCATCCAGCTTGCTTTGCGTGGTTTGCGGAAGTGAACCAACAAACTTGGTCTCAAAGTATAGGCCAAAAGGAGATAAAAGGAGCATGTGTGTGTTTTGCCAAGCAGAAGGCACAAGCCAATGACTTCACTTCGCAGAACACGTCTTCAGATGCGTCCGAGCATTGATCTAGTGATCCTGTCACAATTGACTCCAGAGGTGAATTTTACGAGTTGTACGCAAACCAAGTGCTGGCCTTGGAGTCGCATAAAATCGGCAGGGTTTGGTCGGGAATGTTGATGGCAGATGTGTATTTATTTGATCGATCTGTTAAGAGTTTTTTTTTTGTTTTATTTTCCATGTGGTTCCTTTTCTTGTGCAAAAGCTTCATCCAGTTTCACCCTGCCATCCCATCGTGTGAAAGGCACCCTGTTCGTGCCATCGAAGATCGGGACCAAGTCTCAATGTTGTCGGCATCACAGGAGCGACATGGAAACTCATCATCAAGTACCAAGTCCTTGCACTAGAAAGCAGTTGTGGGAAGTTTCAAGTTGAAGTTTCCCATGCTCAATTATATATATATATATACATTCCATTCACTTCTTTTGTATCAATGGTACCAAAAAAAACAAAAAAACCTCTCAGGGACTCAGTGTCTTCAATTCACATGCATTTTTGAAATTTTGAAACATATTGAAACCACTGAGAGAATTTGAAAGCCTTGATAAAGCAGCCTCAACTTGGACAATCTTTGGACAATCTTTAGAGAATCCGTCCTGTGTCCTCGCAGTCTTCTCACAGTATTCTCACAGGAGGCCTTCAACCTCACAGGTGGAAAGGATCAGGCACACCACTTCAGGCGCGGCTAAGTGGCTGACCGTCGGCCAAGGTCCCGCAACGCACTGTAGATTAAAAAAATGAGATCTGAAAATTTTAGATGCATAGTCTTACAGATCTTACAGCAGAGTTGCAAATCTGTAGATTAGACGTATTACAGCTTCTGCTGAAGCACTCCTGGAATCTCTTGACAAAACGTGAAGGATTTCTCTCCTGAGCAAGCTGAACAACCGGCAGCGGAAATTTGTCATGGTCGGGATCCAAGTGAAAGCTATCCCTCGAATTGGCAGCTCAGTGTCAGTCTTGCAACCTGAGAGGGGCAATCCACAAATTCACAAATGGAAAAAATTGATCAGGTGAGTCTAAGTTGCACCCTGTTTCAAAGGTAGAGCCTGGTCCAGTCTTGTCGTTCTCATGTCGGTGGCCTTTTGCTTCAAGCTTCTGATTTTCGCTATGTGATCTATGTGAAATGCGAACAGGGCGTGGATATGGCAGAGGCGAAGCAGCCGAAGCCCCGGAACTCGCTTGATGCCACGCCCAGTTGGGACATTCCGGAGGCCTTGATCGACAAAGCCGAAGCCAAGGAAATCAATTTTTTTCCGATGCCGAAAATTGACATGGAACTTTCACCCAAAGAACAGGCTATGAGAGAAGAGTACAAAGTAAAGAAAGCCAAAGCAATTGAAGAGGCTTGGGCGCAGAAGGCACGCTTTGCTGGTAAGTTGAGGCCTGGTCGAAAGGATGCACTTGCGGCAGGTCGCTTGCATGACATGAGGTTCGACGAACAACCGAAGCACGTGCAAGAAGCGATTCTGTCGTCTGCAGCACACGACAACGCTTTCAACCCTGATTCTCAGGTCATTCAGCTGGCACTTCGTACAAAACGTGCAATGGCCGAGCATGGAAGTCTTCCTGAAGAGCAGGTGGTGGGCTTTGGTTCTGCCTCGAAGTTCAACGGTGGACAATTCAACAAGCGGCCGGACTTTCCAACGCACACAGGAGACTTCGTGTGGACCTCTGCCGAAGAATTCAAGGAGCTGCGGAACGACTTAGATAAAGAGAAGACCAAGAACGGCAAGAAAGAAAAGACTGAGAAGAAAGCAAAGACTGAAAAGACTGAGAATAAAGATAAGACAAGAGAGATAAGAAAGAAAAGAGACCAAAGAAGTCGAAGAAACCAAAGCTGACCAAAGAGGAAAAGCTGGCGTTGAAGGCAAAAAAGGAAGAAAAGAAAGAGAAAAAGAAGCTGAAGCAAGCTGAGAAAGATGTGAGAAAGGTCGAAAGGACCTTTCAAAAGCTGAAACGTGGGCGTGTTAGTGATAGCTCAAGCAGTAGCAGCAGTAGCAGCAGCAGTTGATCTGTCAAAAGGACAGCCGGGCATTTCGTCCTGTGTTGGTCCTATGTCCTCAGCCAACAGCTTGAGGATAGCTTGAGGTTTCAAATGGTTTCAAGGATTGAAATCACAAGTCCTGCTTCCAGTGGCGTCGCACTCCAAGAAGGATAATACGATAATACCTGGGCAAACACGGCAAATATAGCATCACAATAGCAGCTATAGCATCACAATGGACATGGAAATGAGAGAAGTTTGGGATCCAACACAGGTCAGCCTTGCCTGAATTTTCAATCCCCTAGGGCCCTAGGGTTGGTCAAAGTCACCAGCCGATTCGCTGTCTCAGTGATTACAAATGTGCAACAGTGGCTGAAGTCCTGGCATATGACTCCGTATGACTGATCATAAGTTTTGCTGGACATGATACTGAAATGATGCTGACAATGATATACATATATATATATATAATGATATATATGCGTATATTATATATATACACAATCATATGTATATATATATACATGTGATATATATATATATTGTGATATATTATGATATATTAATATGTTATGATTTGTTTGATGCTCGGCTTGGCTTCGCCCTGGCGCCCAGGCACATCAGAGTCCAGAAGTTGAGGCTTCAGAGAGTAAATTTGGCAGTGAGCCAGAGCAGGATGAGGATCCACGAGGCACATTGCGGAGGTGTAGAAGTATTGACAGTATTGACTGGTGTTAGTTGTGTCAGTTACGTATAGTTGTATTAGTTATGTCAGATTACATGATTACTTTTCAATTTCAAATTCGTCGGATCAGATGTATATGTGCAGAATCGTCGTCTTGTTTTGGAGCTGTTTACGGGCAATTGCTAGAATCTTTCGAACCGAATCATATTCCTAAAATCTGGTCACCAGACAAACCACTGACACATTCAGTCTTCTTTACGAGTGACACTTGTTTGTCTGCAAGCCATCAGCCTGACTTATAGCGCCAGCGGATTGCCAAAAAATATATATATATATAAAATAAGAAATATTAAGAAATACTCCAAATTATATTTTATTATGTTTTATTCTCCAATTTCCATTCCTCCATTCCTTTCTCAATCTTCAACTCTGCATCAGTTGTGTTCAGGCTCGCCAAGCAGCAGATCGGAGTCAGGCCAAACTGCCAAACTCCGATGTTTTCAGTTTGTCGGATGGTTCTTCTGCGTGCTCTCTATCTCAAAGCATTCGAGCACAGGCTCGAAGCCGGCAAGAAGCGTCTCCCGTACTTAGCCCAGTGTTTGCTTCATGTTTCTTTTCATCATTTGTCTTTCCAAGTTAAGACACATGCACGCCAGCAGGGATGTTGAACTTAAGATGTTGCATTGCGAGAATTCTTGACCGTTTAGATCCGTTTAGCCCCATGATTTGATCGATATTTGATCACTTTATATCTTGACCATTCTTGACCGCATCCATCCGATTCTGTGGCCCCCATGCATGGCCCAAGGGCAAAAGGTGCAAAAATCTCCATCGCAAGGAAGCCGCAACCTAAGAGGATTCCCTTATATAAATGGATGTGAATGATAATGTTTTCCAGCTTCTAGCTTGCAGCGCAGGATTCCAAGAGCATACCAGCAATCAACTACCTTTGACAGCGTGAGATGCATCATACTGATGTAACATGATATCTTGCAGTGATAATATTTTGATATATTTTGTAGTCACAAACACGCTTGTAACATTTGTGTAACCTCATTGCTGATCTTATCAGCTCTGGTTGCGCCATTTGTGAGGCGACCCTGCGCCATCTCCTGCATTGGGAAGGAGTATCAGTGCTACAGCTCTTAAGCCTGGTGCCGCAGACAAAATGCGAAGCACATGGCCGGAACGGTGAGGCTCATGCTAGGAAGGGAGGCAGCTTCAGATTGGAATGACTTGGGATGTGTAGGAGTCTCAAAGCCATTGCAAGCCCTGATGAATATTTTCTAGGATCTGGTGTTGAACTGGGGTGAAGTGAAACGGAGGTTTTCAGCTTTAAGTTTTGCAATCCTTCATAATTGGCAAGACGGCATTCTGCTAAGGGACGCTGTGCGAAGTGATGGCCTCAAAATTCACACAATGAAGATCAACATGATCAACGAAGATCAACGAAGATTGAAGCTCCAAGGAGTTGCAGCTCAAGCTGAAGCTGTTCCGTTGACTTTCGATAAGGTGCATCACGGCAGAATGCCATCGAGAACAAGGAGACAATGAAGAGTTCTTGCCTTGGTTTAGGAGTCAGAATAGACGAAGTTGCAGCGGATCCAGGAGAATCAGGGTTTCTTCAGTTTCATCAGTAAGCCCTTGTCAGGGTCAGAATATGTATCATATGAACCTGCAATGTCTCTGACAAGTGACATGCTCCGTATGCTCCGTATACTCCGTACATCAGCATTTTCTGTTCCAGATATGCTCTGCCTTGCCGGATCTTGCCGGATGCCGGGGAAGTCAGGTTTGCCGGGCCCACAGCTCCAGCCTCAGTGGCTCAGGTCAGTAACACATGGCAACACAGATCTTAGAAAAAACATGGAATCTGTGTAAAGCCATGTTAGTGAAAGATAATGAAAATTAATGAAATATATACTGAAACATGGAGAAAAAACTTGTGACCATGCTGTGACTGTGTATCTGCGTCAGGAGCATGCGCTCGAAGAGCAATTTGTCGGCTGCGTCTTGTCCTCAGGTCCTTGAATGTATCAGAATGCCACAGCAGTAGAACAAGCCTAGAACAACAGAATGCAACACAGGATGCAACAGTAGGACGACTGTGACTGGAATGAAACCTGGAGCTTCTTAATCTTCTCACACCCCAACTGAACAAAAGCTCTGGATTTTGACCATCTAAGGAGCGGAGGCAAGAAGGGCCCGCAATCTGGCGCCATTGGGTAGCTTAGCTGAGCTGCAAGTGGGACATGACGTGAAGATGACATGAAGATGACATGAAGATGACATGAAGTTGACATGAAGTTGACATGTTTTGATGTGAGTTCTTATGAGTTCTTATGAGTTCTTCACATTTCTTGGCATTTGTTTGGCCACGGAGTTGATGAGTTTGTGTGAACTCATTTCGTCACATGGAGATACGTGGATTTCTTGGACCACGAACGTTACAGTGTATTTGAGATCTTATGAGATCTTGATAGATATTGAATGATATTGACATATTGTATGATATTGTATGATATTGTATGATATTGTATGATAGCTATTGATCTTCTGCAATTTCCGCAATTCTCTCAGGGAGCTTCGATCTGAGATGGTGAATCCTCCAGCGCTGTAACGGAGCTCAGCGAAGTTTCCAAGCACGCACAGATCATTTTGATGCAATCAAGGGACAGGTACAATATGTATCAATAATATTCAATAATTGTCTATCATTATTGGCATCAATCCGTTCAATGTTTGATCTCTTTATGGTGATACTCTTGTAATTCAAGACTTGTACCCATCCCCATGCCTTCTCAGGACTGATGGCTGACAGCTCACAGAACCGTATTTTGTCAGAGCAGCCGCCTGGATGCAATTAGGGACGACAGGGTGGAAGGTGTGGAAGGCATTTGTAAATATTTGTAACATGTTTTACTGGCAGAGCTTCTTTTGATCCTACCTACCTGTCCAAAAAGTATCTGATTTTAATACGATGATTTACGATGATCTCTCTGACTGTGATGAATGATTGAGCTTGAAATTGGAGCCCTGCAGGCCACAACTGAGATCCTTAAGGGATCAAAGGGCGGTGCGGCGTAGGACCCTGAGTCGGCTGTAGAAACACGACATCCTGGGCTCCATTTTTTTCAGATCTTTGAGCTTGGGGACAAGGACGACTGTGTTTTACGACACTGTGAGATATTATACATATTATATGACGTATGACAATGTAGACTTCCTGAGACCTAAAATACATGCAGTTTTATAATGTTTTATCCGTTTTGAATCATTTTGATCCATTTTGATTTGATGTTATATTGGAGAGAAGCAGGGATGAAGCAGATTTGAGATGACCAACTGGTAATTACAAAGTCAAAGAATATCCTGGAAAACAGGAATGAAACCACAGAGGAGGCTGGAACGCAACTGGAACCACACAACTGTAAACAAATAAAGCTAGACAGCTCAGCCAGATAGCTATACAGCTACACATTGACGAATTTCATCGAATTTCAATGTCTGATGATTCTAATGAGTCAATGAGTCAATGTCTATTTGAATTAAACTGATGCGAAGAGTCCAAGCTTTGCAGCATTTTGCAGCAGTGCTCAGAAGAGAACATGAACATGAAGCTTGGACATGAGCACTCACCATTGTGATGAGAGACACCCTGTATTGCACGGATCTTACAATTACTGTGTAACAGGAGGACTAATGAACTTCTCAGTCGTTCAATTCAAGCCTTCACAGCTTCACAGGCGCTGCCAGGTGCGGAAGCATCTCAGCTTTTTTTTTACGACGCCGAGGACGCCAAGAGAAATAAACCCTACAGATTCTACAGATCATGATCTGACGTTCAGAAAAAGGGGCGCTTTCAAAGATGGCATTTTCACTTGTGAAGGATGTAACATTGCAATATCATGTTTTAGGTGCGTCAGTAGAGGGCAGATTGGCTTTCAATTGACACTGGCTGGTTTGTGTGGATGCCATCGTGTGAGAACGAGAAGAGCAGACCACAATATCACATGGCTGGCATAGGCGCTAGTGTGTAAAACTTTAGGTCAGAAGTAGGATAAAGGGATGTGAAGGGCAGAGTAAAAGGTCAAATAGTGTAAAGTAAAGTGTAAAGTAAAGTGTAAACTCATGTAAACTCATGTTGTGTCATTGACATGCTGTCAGCGGCGTGTCGGATCAGATGACATAGATATATTTGTTGTATTTTGTTGTACAGATGGTTCTCCCATGAAATGGCGAGATCAAAAAAGGCTGTGAGAGCCGATGCCGCCGGCTGCTTTCTGTTTCCTATAGATTTTGAGAGAATTGAACAATGCAGCTTGATGATGCTTGATGTACTTGCTGAAAAATTAAAAGACAAATCGAATCCATGTCAGTTCTTTACATCTCGGCATTTATCGTACTGCATCTTACTCGCAAGCCCAGTGGCGGCAACAAAGTTGTTTTGTGTCCTACTGTATCAGCGCTAGATACATGCTGGGTTCGACCCCTGTAATGTTAGGCTGCGATTGAAACGGTTCAAGCTTTTAGTGATAAGAGGTGTCGACACAGTTGCTTGTAGATCATGAAACACGACTTCTGCACAGAGGTGGGGATAGGCCTTAGACCATGTCATAGCTGCGAGAAAGAATGTGTACCATTCACAAAATCTAGCATATGTATGCATGTCTAGCGTTGCTGGAGCATTGCTGAACTATCTGAACTGCACATGGTTTACACAGCTCATTTTGCAGCTGCGCTCCGCAGAATCTAGTCCTGTGCCATGTCACAGCGACCCGCCTCTGCACGTGGTGGGGGATCCTGGAACACTGGATGAGTCGTGGCCGAGACATGGTGCCAATTGGTGCGGCCAAGCAGTTTGAGCAGTTTGAGCAGTTTGGGGTGTTGTGAGTTGGTGTGATATGACATGATATTCTACAGCGACAGTGGTTTGAAGATTTGTAACGGTGAACTGGGCGAGCGAAAGTCAATTCTCGGAAGATGTTTTTTGTCGTCAAGTGCGCACAAGTTGATTTAGTCTGTAATGAGACAACTTCTCAATTTGTTGGATAATTTTTAAATATTTTTAATTTTCATTGACCCCACGCAACCTTTTGAGGGCTCAGTCATGCTGGAACCCGAGGACGCCTAACCAGAGAGCCCAAAGAGGCTTCTTTGGTTCATGGCTGCAGCGCACCACCTCCGGATGCAGGCCGCGATACATCAACACACAGGGCAGAAACTGACAGAACCATCAAGAATGAAATTGATCATAATCGATCCATCAAGAATCTTTTGATAAATTGAAATATTCGAAATGATACGCTCCGAATGTTATTTGGAACATGGCACAGTTGCAAATATTTTCATAAGCCAGCCGTGTCCTGCCAATTGTTAGAATGGAGAGATGTGCTTTCTTCGCTCTCTTCCCTTCTGTGTTCTTTTTAAAATGTGTTCTTACCAATTCTTACCTTCTATCCTCCTTCCCGAAGCCGCGAAGCGAAGGCATTGGTGCAGGTCCGGGTCACTTCCGGCACTTTGTGGCCTCCGTCTCGGCCAAGCACCAGTTGAAGGCTCCAAAGTCACGTTGCCTCAACACCAAAGCAATTAAGTGGTTTGTCAACAGTTTTTTGAAATGCAGATCAATTTGTCAATACATAAGCACATGGTAGCACTACTTCTTTTCCAGTTGACTGTTTGGCTGCCGTCCAGTCTTTCCCATCAATGACAAAAATTGATAAAAAAGATTGGCCGCCACGGACCAATGCACCGCAATGCAACTACTACAAGTTGCAAATAGTTACAATATGTTACAATATTATTACTAGTTACATCTAGTTTGTATGTATATAATCTAAAAATATTGTTATTGTTATTATCATGGAAGATTCATGGAAGATGTTGCTTTCAACCTGCATCGGAGGATCCACTACGGCAAAGAGGAGAGGATTCTCAGGAAGCAGAGCAGGGGTCCCTGACGGGGAGAAGAAAAACGCAGCAGCTTTAGGAAGGCTGTCACACGCAGACGTTTTCGGAACTGCTAACCAACATGGCCTTGCTTGCAATGACGTAATGAATTGCAGTAGAAGCTCAACCATGTGAAATCATATATTACAGTTGGAATCACAATGAATCACACCTGTCGCTTTGAGGTTCTACTCCATGTCCCATAAACAGCCAGGTGAGGGGCGTGGATCCACTGAGTAGGTTGCTGGGTAATACTGGATACAAAGCATGTGTAGAGCTGTATGTTTACAGCAAAACAAAAGTCATGAGTCATGAGTGTAAATATACATGATATACGATAATATACGGTATGATTCGGTATGATTGCATCACTACATCTGTTGACACATATGTATAATTCATATTGTGACATATTGTGATGTGCATTGTGTAGCTATAGCTATATTGCTATGGTGACATTTCTCTGCGAGTGAACCATGTCGTTTCGGCAGGCCGCGAAGGCGGAGCCATTCGAACGTTGGACATCAGCCGAGTGAACCAAGAGCGCCACAAGTGGCAACGCATCGACACGTGGGCAGCTCAGCGCTTCAATGCGCTTCAGCTCGGCCGACTCCTGGGCAAACTGCATCACTACCCGATTTTACCGTGTCGCGAGTCTGGGAAACGAGTCCGGAAAGTCTTTCAGGAAAGTCTTTCAGGAAGTGCTGGATATGTTTTGGATTGACCTACCACGCCCAATTTGTTTCAAGGGGGAATCGGGATAACATAATGCACCTGACCTTTGCAGAAAACGTTGTTTTCCCGCATGTTGCCACAGTTTGCTGCTCCTTTCCGGCCCTGCCGTACATCTCTTGCCTCCAGGTTTCAGACGCCTTATGGGAATGGGCAGGCGGGCCGCTTGCCATGGCTTTATCCGGAAGACCTAGACCCATGCCATTTTGTGCAGTTGTCTTCTGAGGGTTTCACAAACAAATCAAACTTTTTTGCGGTGACACTGACTGAATCTGACTTCCCATGTGTCCACATTCTGCCTCTTTCAAGACTTTGGAGATGTTTGGAGGCTTCCTATGACGGCTCATCCCAGAGAATGGGAACAGCTTCGCGAGAACGCATGGGATCACAGACTCAGGCAGGAACGCAGAACGCAGAACGCAGAAGAATCAGAAGAATCGGAACAACGGGTTCGTGCAGTAGAGAGAACCGGTGTAGAGAATTGGTTCAACAAAATCTGACAGAGACAAGCCCTGTGCAGTATGGCATGATTAAGCCGTGTCTGTCTTGAACAGTGTGACTTGCATTTGTAACAGCTGTCACCTAAGTGAGCATTCTTGTTTTAGTGTCTTGGTGAGCCGTGCCAGAGGTCCAGCATGGTCCAGCAACATGCAATGCTGCTATCTCCACCAGAAACCAAACCTCACAGCCAGGTCTTAGCAGGGCTTGGTCTGGAAATGGAGCAGCTACGCTTGAGCCTCAGCACATCACTGGAAGAGACTGTGCAACAAGACAACGCACGGAAAGCACAGAACGCATGGCCAAGTTTCCATTGTCCAAGTTTCCATTGTCCATCGTGGCACCTTGATCTTAGTACTGTCTTACTGTCTTGAGATTTAAGAATGCCTGTTGACATCGGACATCAGCTGATGTAATGCTGTATATATGTTTAAAAAAGAATGTACAATTTGACAATGGATTCTCCATGGATTTAAGACATGGCAATTGTTGGTCAACCGCCACGAACGACCGCAGCATTGCATCAAGGCCTCGACCTGAAAACGACCCTGGCTGAAAACAAAGAGGACTGCGCCTTGAATACATTACATATACATATAATATATGTATACATATATGTATATACATATAATTATATATACATATACATATATACATATACATATATATATACATATATATATATATTTATACATATACATATACATATATATATACATATTATAATCATATTTACATACCTTTCTATTTTCTTAATTTGTTCATCATCATGTTCCTGTTTCGCACAAGGTGGTGTGGGTGACTTTTGTCGTGTGAGACCCAATGTAAAACCGGACTGTATATCCGCAGGAATTGTGTGTGATGATTGCGGACGCTGTGAACCAAATCATCTCCGAGCTGCGCTCTGATGTTGGGAAACTAAGAGATCTTTCTTGTTGAAACTTGAGAGATCTTGGGATTGTAATTTCACGCTTCCACATGAAGCTGGCATTTCCGCACGAAAGATTAGAAAAGGATTTCAATGGATTTAACTGTGAATAGGGGGGCCAGTATGATTCATGTTGTGACATACCCTGTATGGAAAGCGACTCAAAGCAATGGACGTAGTTTGAATTTGCAAATCACTGCTTTGAGAACACATGAGTTGTGTGCAACTTGTCTTTGGCATGTAGCATGATATGTGGCAAAATCGTATCCCCTAAGTGTATAGTGTGGCCGCTCCGGCTACACACACACACAAAAACACATGCGGCTCTTTCAGCTACATGTTCAGCTCACTGGATTTCAAACGTTTCAAACAAATGTGTTCGAATATTGCTCAGGTTTCAAAAACTATGAAACATGTATAAACATCTTAACATCTTAAAGTTCATTGAAGCAAACTTAGTGTTGGAAAAGCGATGTTCGACATTAAGTAAAGACAAAAACATGAGCTAAAATTGTTTCATGCAACAGGAAAACGATGGCGCCCTGATTCAAAGGATGTTAAGTTGAGCCGCTTCGCGGTTGTAGTGTTGATACTTCTTCAATAGATCAGCATTGAAAGAGATGTACACCAGATAAAGTTGCGGGTTGCAAGAGGAGCGGACAGATGCGAACAGGATGAACATCAGATCTGGAGACGCACAGGGCGTAAGACAGCTGTATTGGAGAGCGGCCAGGTCCGAACGGAAGTGGGCGGCTTGCGTCGGGGATCTCAAGTACCCATTTCGTCACGGAGCTGGGCTGTCCAACTTGTGACTGCCAGAGTGAGAGAAAACATCGGCTCTACTTGGTGGATCTTGGTGCTATGTGACCATCAATTCTACGCACATTGCAAGACCTGAAGCCATGAAGCACCGTGGTCTACCTCGACCTGTTCAGCGAGTGTCCATACCAAGGCCAGCAGATTCACCTCATTGAAGAGGCACCAACTGCGATCAAACACTGACAGCATAGACTGCGTTGGACTACATCCACGGACTCACCTGATTTCAGAGTAACCAGTAACCCTGACTGATGACATCTGATGACTTGGAGCAACTTGGATTTGGTGAAAGTCTGAAGGGCCGAAGAGATTGGCGTGCCAATTCCGAGCCAGTCACCATCCAACAGGAGATTGCAGCGCACATCAGCGCACATGCTTCCAACACTTTGGGATTTTCAACAGTCCGCGAAAGACAGAGTTCTTATTGCATGTTATTTCGATATATTTCGACGTGTTTCCTTCCTTGAATTGTACTTGCAGATCTTACATGATCTTACAGCATTGATGTTTGTAGCCTTGCACCCAGGAGATAGAGCGGCGGTCCTCAGTATCAGAGGAGCTCCATTTGCATGAACCCACTACCGGACATTGTTTCACAATCGCTTCGACCATGCCTCCATAGACATCCATGCAACTTGAGCAGAATCAACTTCAATGTGTGTCCAAATTATTCCAGCAAATTGACACACACACACATATATATATATATACACATATTGTGACATTTTTTACCATTGCCGGAGACTGAAAACCTATCACCTCAGTCGAGTCGTCTCAAGTGATAGGAGCTGCAGGGCATCCAGGAGTTGCGCTCACTCAAGGCGCACAGTTTGGCTTTGGAGTTTGAAATTTAAGGAGAAAAACCAAAAGCACTGTGAAAACCGCAATGAAATTAATCAGTACCATGTAGTACCAACATGAGCACTTGTTATTAATCTTCACTTTATAAACGGATATAAACGGGATGAATGGCAACGGGAAAGTACGGCAAGTCTCCATTGCCAGGAGTCGATTGAGACTTTGATGAACGACCTCCGCAATTCCTCAGCCTCAGCACCATCAGCAGCACGGGCCCAGGGCGAACACCTCCAGGACTGAAGCACCAGCAGAACATCATAACATCGTCAGAACCTTTGGTGACTCATCCGGATACATCTGAAACCATCCTTCAAACCATCCTTCAAAGTTGATCGTCCATGAAATGTCAAAATATATCAACAAATCAAGAATGAAGGCCCTGACCAATCAGGCTGCTTCATCCAGGAAGACAAATTTGGGCACAGACATGTCCACCCCAAGACTCCTCAAGCAGGAATTGCGTGCCAACCTTGATGCGCAATTGCAATCATTGCTTGAGCCCATGCACCAGGTGAGAGACCAGGTGTGGCAAAGGAGTTGATAAGTTGGACCTGTTCGCTGGCTTGATGGCCATCCTAGGGACGAACCAGCTGACTATAGCTGACTAGTTCTTGCTGCCTTTGTTTGCCGCTAGGTGCATGACGCGAAACTATGATCAAATAGATCGAACTTGTGTTTGTTTTGATTGAGTTGTCCCCTAGCATGACAAGAGCTGAGTTGTAAACCTCTAATGCGTCTTGCAAAGTGTGCACAGATGTGCACCAAAATCATTGGGAGATTCAGAATGACAACATGCCAAAGCAAGTACAGTTGGTCTTTCTGGTCTTTGCATGTCTTTGCTATCTGTTCAATTCTGTTCACATATTTCATCTATTATATATTATTATTATTGTTATTATTGTTATTATTATTATTATATTCTTACCTCCTCTTTTTACCATTATCTTTGAACATCTTTGAGAAAAGGAGTCTGACGGTGTTCAGACCATTGCAGGTCTGGTCTCGCCTCGAGCGCTTGGACCAGTGCCAAGCAATTCAGATGGACCAGGACGGGAGTTGGAGGATCAATGAATCGTTGCATCGTCAATGAAATTTAAACGAAACTTTATGCTTCAAGATGCATCAAGATTAAGATATTTTAAGGCGGACTCCCGACTATCCTGGAATTCTATTGAATTCCACTCTTTCTTCAAACAGGCTTCTCAATCGTGCCATCAGCAGGTTCATGCTCGCCTAGACCACTTGGATCACACTCAGTCTTCTCTGCTTGAGAAGGCGCAAAGCTGTTTCGATTTGTCCCAAAAAGCCATTTCGAAAAGTGTCGAAGATCTTTTCTGAGTGTCCTTAGAAATCCCATTTTCTCGCATTATGGTATTTGTATGTATTTGTACCATTCTGTAGCAACTTCAATTGGTCCTGTGTGGTTATCTGTTGCCATTCCCATGGGTGGATCCTTCTGCCACAGATGGATCTCTCCACCGTGCGGCAGATTACAGCGCCGAACCCAGAAAAAGTTTTGCACTGCTACTACGAACAGGTCCATAAGATATCATAAGGCTCTATATTCATCTATATTAACCCTAGTCACCCGCAGCTTTGATCTTTCACCCGACTGATACATTGAATTTGATCTTGTCACATCGCTTATCACTTTCAGGATTTGCAGGCCAGCTCCCGGCTTCTTGAAGAGGCCGGCAGCTCACAGCTTTGATTTCATTTTGCAAATGCTTTATGTCATGTGGTGTATTTTCACGTGATTTTCACAATTGTTGCATTTTGCAGTTCAATGTTTGGAAGAACCTTTCCTTCAGTTCGATTTCAGTTTAAGGAAGCTCCGCACGTCCGTTCCAGGCAGTGCGCGCCGTAGCAGAAGCTCAGCGTGAGCAGCAGCTGCAGCCACGGGTAGAGGCAAAATCGGACTGAGCTGGTCACGGTGGTCACCCCGCGGTCACCAGATCATGAAACTTCAACATATTTCAAGATATGCTTAAAGGCTTTACTGTTGTAGCTGCTAAATGTTCAACCCAAAGAAGTCAAAGAAGGATCCAAAAGTCCTGAAATGCCAGATGCTCGAAGTTTGAAGATGGTCTGGGCATGGGCGTTTTCAAGACCAAAGATCCTCAGCAATTTGTTTCATGCAATCAGCGGAGATCTGTTTCGCAGGCAACACAGCCAGTGGCCGAAGTGATTCAACAGATGGAGGTGCAGCTCTGCATTTTTGGAGATCTCTGGAGATATTTGGAGTTCCGAAGATGAAACAATTGAACACATCTCATATGACTCATATGATGATATGATGAAATCATTCGATGTCCACTGACCAGGTCCAGAAATCCTCCCCCTGTCACCTCATCTCTCCACCATGTCACATCATGTCACTAAGTGTGAAGAGTCGAAGCCCAGGAGATGAAACGGCTGACAGTGGAGGGCTTCAACGATCTGCGTGTCAATGTCTCGGGGTCTCTCGCCTGCAACCAGTGATATTCCATGATATTCCGTGGCCTTCCATGAAACTTCCATGTTGGAAAACCTTTAATTAATCGAATAGCCATGTCTAGCCGTATCTAGCCATGTCTGGTCAAAAAAGCTTTCAAACTCCTTGGAACGTTTGGCGTACTTGACACTGCTTGACACTACTTGACACATCTGAGTTTGCAAAGTTTGCAAAACTGGGCAGGTGGATCCATGCCTCAAACATTGCTACGCAAGAGCCACTGCGCGACGTCAGCGTGGAGCAAGGAACCTTGGCTGAAATATTACTCTCGAAATGTTTCGAGATTTTCAAGTGTCTCAGCTTAGAGTACCAATGCCTTTTGCAGGACAGATCCGCAATGCGTTGGAAGACATCAAGGTTTGGTGACTCAGAGATCGACGCTGTGTATCAACGGTATTTTTATATTTTTTTTATGTACATTCAGCATCATTCAGCCAGACAGTCATCTGTATTCATGCTACTTGAAGTACCTAGTACTTTCTTTGGTTCTATGTTTGGCTGTCTTCCAGATGCTTCAATGTGCCTAGACAAAACGCTTGCCGAAGTAATTCCAGAGCAAATCACTTCTGTGGGAATCCTCATATCGAGCTTCGAAACATCATAGTGAACGTCACAGGATATTAGTCTTTGGGACGAATCTGAATTTGCAAAGCCTCTGAAACATCCGAAACAGTTGTGTGAAAAGTCCGGACAGAGGCGAGGCAGTCTGCGCTCACCTCGCTGGGCACTCAAACAGGGGAGTGTAGCACTTTTAAATGATATGAAACAAATTGAAACAATGAAACTAGTTGTTACAGTTGTATACAGTTGTTACTGTAAATGTTGTCAAACTATAGTCTTATTGTTGTGAAACAATAATCAGAATTGGCCGAAGGGTTATATACCTAATGCTACAATGTCATGTGATGGACTGGCAGGCTCTGTCGGAGGTTCTAGTTTGCTCGTGTTTGTCAGGTCGCTTGTGCATGTCCTGTCCTGGTGCCCTATGTCCATGTGTTTCCCATTGTTTCCTCATGTATCCCCATTGTCCTGGTCCTTCACAGAACGGCATCGAAGTGTCTGTCAGTGTCTGTCTTTGTTCCCGGCAACAGAAAGACTCGGTTGTGTTTCCAGGCCGGACCAGCTGAAAGACATCAGGGAGCAACTTCAAGCGCTCTCATCTGTGGACGTGTTAGAGACTTGAGGATCTTGAGGACAAAGATGGACAATGTTGCCACATATTGGCACACGTCGGCACGGGCACAGACTCCTTGGGCTGTGACTGTGCTGAGGTCTGGGCAGCTAACTTTGTTGAGGGACATCAAGCTGCAGCAGGGTCAAGTGATCTCATGCCTTGACGCGTCAGTCGCTCAGAGAGCATCAGAGAGCATCAGAGAGCATCAAAGTATATGGGAAGTACATGGGATATATCGACGTTTGCAACGGAGGCCGTGCATCGTTGAACCAACGCGGATTTGTTTTCGGCATGCAATGGATCCAGTCTGACAAGATACAGTGGATGGGAAACCAGAAAGAAAGTCCAGTCCTTGCAGCCGTGCAGCTTGCCATGATCCCTGTCCAAGTTTTGATAAGGCTGAAGAGTGCTACAGATTTGCTTGGGAGCCCGGATGGAGAAATGCTAAGCAAGTCTTCCGGAACTTTAACGCACATTATCTTTCAGCATCAGATCTGAACATGGGCATTCTTTGTGTATTCCAAGTCAGTTTCTTGGGATGTGCTGTGACATGAGTCTAAGCAGTGTGGAAGCCTTGTGTGGTCATGTACTATTCAGGCTTTTGCATGCTTTTGCCTGAAACGCCCTGCCGTTGTCGTTTCTTTGAGATAGTTTCCCCTTGAAAGATCTTGAAAGTATGATTCCTTGTTTCAGGTCCTTAAGCATTGCTCACTATTTTATGAGTGTGTGGTTCCTACAGCCCTGTGCAAGATTTCATCCCCGCATCTAAAGTTCTGTGCGGTTCGCCTTGTTTGGGATATCTTGAGGCAAGGATCCCTTTGTTGGCATCCCCCAGAATGAGTTATGCATCATATCAGCATGTACAATCAAGAACGAATTGATTCATGTTATTTCACATTTCATACTTCTTCATGCTACATTCCGTGCCAACAGTGTGTGGCGTCTACGGAGCAGCTCACCTGTCACGTTTTGTTAGGTCAGGTGTCATGAGCGCTTTGCAAAAGCTTCACGACGACCAAGCAGCTTTGTGACCTCCTCAGCCCACGCAACTCGCGAGTGCTCGAACTCTTCTGACATCTTCTGACTATTCTTACCGTATTCTGACTCTGACTTAGGAATGATAGGAATGATAGGAATGATAGGAATGATAGGAATGATAGGAATGTAAGTAGTTTGTGCTTTGTTAATTAATTGGCAAAAGAATTGAAGTTTCCGGTTCAATGTGAGTTGTGTCACAATATGCAGCTGGAAGCATGCACGCACCTTGAGTGTTAGAAAGATAATGAAAGATATGACATTTCCACGAGACAAAATGAATATTGTCCTTTGATATCCATCGATGTTCACTGTAGAATTTAAAATCACCAGATATGTCCTGACCAGATTGAGCAAGGCGGGAGTTGCAATTGCGGCATCAGACCGAACAGTCTTAGACCCAGCAAACGCGTGTTTCAAGGTGAAAGAAAAGCTCCTGTACTTCCCATGACACCAGATGCACAGAGTTTGGCTGGAGAAGAGCATGAACTTTTGACAAGCATCGTCCTGTCACAAACTTTGAGGAAATTTGGGGTTGTGAAGATCTATGCCTTGATGCATTCGTTCATGCAGCATGATTGGCACGATCAAAGCAAATCAAGTTGTTTGCAAGAGAATCGGACCAGTGCTCGAAAGGGAATCGCTTTCCTACCTGGTTTGAGTCAAGAATAGTCAAGATATTTTAGTTGAAAAATCCACAAGAAACTGCTCGGACTCGGATCTGCTCGATACTGCTCCAGTTGTCTCTCTACTTGGATCTACTTGGTACCCCAGTGAGCCCCAGTGTCTCATGGTTTTGCCAGCCCCACTTACCGTGTTTGATGCTTGACAGGTCATCAGCACTGGCAAGTTTGGAGCAAGTGAGGCAAGATCCATCGCCGCACATGTTTCAATTGCAAAATGCTTGATTGATCTTGATACAGTAGCACTTCTGTTTTGAACGGATAGATTTTTGAAATCTTCTTGATAGTCCTTTGAGAAGCTGGATGAATCAAGGATCAAGAGTTCTTCTCACAGCCATGAAACTCTTTGTCCATCTTTGTCCCATTTTGTCCCTCCCTACGGTCCCTACGGTCCCTACCGCATGAAAATCAGGAAGATCAGTCTGGCCATGTCTTGGCAGGAAAGGACTCGCCTCAGTCTCTCAGGAGGTCGAAATGAGTCCGGTATCTCAGATTCTCAGGTAGACTCCAGGTAGACGTCAGACGTCAGCACATCTAAGAAGGCCAAGCCTGGCTGAGTTCGCTGATCATAATCAAAACCTTGAAATTCTGCAAGGAAATGGCGAAACAGAAAAGAGGACGTAGAATGGTATAACGTATAACAGCTGACCAACGGGACACGACGCGACATTTGCACAACGCTTCATCCTCAAAGGCTTTGCACCTTGCATGGGCCGAGAGAATGTGTTAACTCCAAGTCATTTGCAAAGCATGGAACTCCAAATCTCAGCTTTGAAGATCTTTTAAGTGGGAGATCACTTGCTACAGATTGTTGCAGTAGAATCACAGTGTGACGTAACCAATCCAAATCAACCAAAACAAACATCGCACTGGTCGCAGTGGCAGTGAATTTCGAGTGAACATCGAGTGAACATGGTGTGAACATCGTGACCAGGCCGTGAGATGGTGGTCAAGCGCGCCGACGTCACAGCTTTGTCGCAGACGATGCAAAATGTCGCCCTGGCTGTGAGTTGGACACGGTTGGGCACGGTTGGACACGGTTGGACACAATTAGACAATTGGACCTGAAAAGTGGGAAGTTGACAGAAGTTGACGGAAGTTGACGGAAGTTGATGGAAGTTGATGAAAGTTGGACCCACAAATTTTGACAAAGTACCTCACGTCGTAATGAGAAAGTCGCACTTTGCTCTCTGTATGAATTGTATGAACCAGTGGCAGCTCTGTTTTGCTCGTCCATTCCATGGTAGCCTTTGCACTCCAAGAGAGAATCCGCATTTAGAGTTGGAAGTACTACAAGAGACCTCGTTTGATTCGTGGCTTTGCTGGACTATGCTAATTCTTTGATTGCTCTCACGTGAAATTTCATTCCAGTGCACTGCACGGAATTCAGGAGCCATGGTACCGCGATCACAAAGTCACACAATGCCAGAATATGCCAGACACAATGCCACATCACGCCACCATCCTTTGCAGTTTTCGCCTCTGCCTTTTTTTGTCCATGTTTGCGTCTCAGTCCTCTTTGTGCTGTGGCTAGGCATGGGAGTTGATGACACAGACGAAGGCAGCCATCAACAAGGCCTCATCTGGTTCCCGGAAGAAAGCGTCAAAAGTTGACTACGACATACTAAGACTAACATGCATTTTGGAGACCATGGAAATAAACTCAAAAGTTGGGCGAAATCATGATGAAGACCAGTCAGAAACAACCTGTCACAACAATTATATAGGTCAATAGGTGCCTTATGTCAAGCAGGTCTAATGTAGCTGTAGGCCCCGTGAGAATCACTCCTTTGAGCCTGTGTTTGCGAGAACAGATTAGCCCGCAGGCGATGGTGTGTACAGCTGGTGTGTATACGGCGGATGTCAAAGTCAGATCGTGACAGGTGGACTTCAGCCCACTGCACAGTGATGTGCAACGTGTCAGTGGCCTCAGTTTCAGGATGTTTCAGTCCTGATGTGCCATACAGATTGCCCCCTCAGGGTTTGCCTGAGAAATTGCCTCCTGCTCTATGACTTTTGTTCTTTTTGGCAGAACAATTTGTCCATATTTGTCCAATCGTTTTCATACCTTGTCAATTTTTTGTCAATTTTTTGTCATATCTTGTCATGCGGCAAATGTGTTTGCTTCGCAACATGTGCGTTTCGTGCGCGTCGATTTTCGTCGTTTTCGTCCGTTTTCTACTCAGGTCCTGGAGGAGTTGCGCGAGACACGCGCCGAAGTGCCCAAGACTGTCCGGAATCTTGAGGCCAAGAGATCAAAAGATCAGAATGACAGACGTTGTTTGATATTTGATATGTTGAATATTTGTTTAATGTTGTTTGCATATCATTATCACTCACCATAGGGGACTCACCATCATGTTTCGTTATGTTCCTTTTTGAAGCTGGATTTTACAAGTCCAAGAGAGTGAACAAGTTGTGTTCAAGTTTCCTTTGGGACGAGAGGTGGACTTCACACCCATCATGCGTGCATTGCAAGTGTGAGCCTCAAAAATCGTCAAAGATCTGATTATTTTGATCATATGTGTATAATATGTTTTGATTGATTCTGTCAAATTTCACTACTGAGTTACAGTACATTGAATGAGCACTGTTCTCATCTGTTCTCTGCATTTTGGCCAGTCCTGAGAGTTCAGCAAATATGATGCGCATCATATCGGAGGATGTTCTAAGCGTGTCTTCTTTTGCATTTCATTAATGAAAGACTTTCGTAAACTCCACTGGCTTCGAATACTCACCCGTTCTGCACCGATATCTTTTGAGGACCGAAAGCGTGTTGATGAGGCTCCCGCAGATTTTCTGCACTTTTCAGCATGTCGTGACAGCCAAAGTGTTGGATCCTTTTGGTATGAAATATATGAAATATCAAATATCTCAATAACTACGACGTATGTTCAAATTACTAATCCAAAAACTACATGAGAAGGATGGAGTGATACGTAAATAGGCCCCGAGGGCCCATCATCGTGCAACAAACAGGTAGTATGTTCCAAGCTCTTACAGGTAAAATCAACACACCAAGCAGTCCTTGCATGTCCTTGCATGACGTTTCATGTCGTTGTATGGGCTTCGCAAATCTCTTTGTGAATTCTTCTAGATGTCATTCACTGTGGCTAGGAATTTGGAGAGAAGCTTGTGGAGGAGTGATGGGCCGAATGGTTTTTCAGAGGTCCTAGAAATCTAGCTCTGATTTGACTTTGAAAGGCCATGACACAGTGGAAATGACTGGGAATTTGTATTCAGGTTGAGGTGTGTCATTTGATGCCATTTGAATGGTTGTATAGGCTAAGAATAGTGGAGCCCCCACATGTCGAGGAGATGCACCGATTGCGTCGCGACTGTGACTTTACACATGTCACGCAAAACCTGGAGCAGGCGCAGCATAGCACACCGCACAACACCATAGCACAACAATGCACAACACCATATCAACATAGCACGGCCAGCGAAAACGCTGTGTCCCAAGCATGTTGCTTAGGTATGCTGAGGTAAGGTTACAGATGTTTATGATAGAGTATCAATCAAGAAGTAAAGATGTGTGTGTGTGCGGGTGTTGATGTGTATATCAGATAGTATGATTTTAGCAACGTTGGTTACATCAAGTCATCCAGTGAATGATTCAAACTTGGATTCATTTGGTTTCTGAATGTTCTATGAATGCGTATGATTAATCAATGAATTTGTGCAATTCGAGAAATCGCAGCGCATTGGCCAGGTGGAGCCGGCGCTTCGTGCACTGCGTCAGGCAGTGCGTGAGAACCGGGTCAACTGCGAAGATTTGGTGCCGCTGACGGAGGAGGCGCTACGACATGCTACGACATGCTGCGACGTCTTGCATATTTGGCACTGCATAGCTGGCATAGCCATGACATCCATGACCTGATACCATGACATACTCGTAGCACAGTTAAACATTACATGATGGTTATGGCAGTGGGTTCTTAGTTCTCCAGTGATCTATACGCATTCACGGCTTCACGTTTATTGCAATGTTCCCATGGTGCCAGCCATTGACTGTCAGAAAACTGTCTTCACCGCAGGTGCAAAGGCTCCATAGCAATTTCAGCGACTTCAGACAGACTAGGTGCTGCATGGCCACTCTGCAGATCTTTGCAGTCATAGGGCTCTGATGCAAATCCCAAGGCATCAACAAAGACAACAAATGCCAACACTCTCTGCGCATGTTGCGCTCATGTTCATGAACATGAGCGCAACATGCACAGATATTGATGTCGATACATGTCGATGCATGTCGATGCAGGGTGAGGGAGTTCTGTCAGCTACAAGAAGAATTGGCAACCGCTGTGGGCCCAGTGGTCTGCAAGTTTCCGCGCCTAAACATGTTTGATGTATTCGAGAAGTTGCTGGCTGTTTTGCCTTGCTTTCGGCATCTTTCGGCCATATTTTGTGTACCTTGTGGTTCAACCTTTCGAACCTTTCGTGGCCCCCTCTTCCTCTGGGTTAGGTTAAGACCTTTGTCATGTGGGAGCCAAAGGAAGTGGATTTGTCGCCCCTCCAAGCCATCAAGGACCAGAGCCTTTCAGATAGAGTCGACCGCGGAGCTTTGGACAAAGTCCAGTGTCAGTTACTGTTAGTTTGCTTGGATCAGGATTCCGATGGTTCGAGGTGTTCAACAGTGCAGATTTTTTCAGTCTGGCATAGCATGGCAATGCATGGCATATTTCACACATTTCTACCGAGAAAAGCGCAACTTTTCAGGAGCGACAAGAGCCGCTTCATGTAGAGGCAGCGAGACTTCTCCTGATTGGTTCAAAAGCATTTACTACAAACCAAGACATCTAACTACACTTCTCATGTAAGCCCTCTCTTTGTTGCTAACGGTCTAGCTTGATGTTCAAAGCATAGTCTTGCAACCTGACCGTCGCATGGCTCTTGCGAGTCTCAAAAAAACATCAAAAAAAATCATTTAAAAAAAACCTACGATCGTTTCTGTGTGTATTCCCATGAATTCCCCATAGGTGGGATGATTTCTTGCCATTGCGAAGTTTCGATTTTTGATCAATGTTGATGTCCAGACTCATCCAGACTCATCCAGACTCATCCAGACTCCATATTTCCCACAAGGTCATGCAGGAAGTGAAGGGTGTGAAAGAGATGCTCCACGGGTGATGTGCTCAACTTGCACGGGGTCAAATTCTGTTGAGGTGTACATTTTGATGCACGTTGTCACATTGTCACATCGATCCATGGTGTGAAGCGTTTCTGCCTAGCATTCAATTGAGCGAGATTCCCATCTGAATACATCTGAATCCCGAATCCAAGATAGCATCGAGTGGTTCGGTCTCTGTACATGGTTAAAATATGTTAAAACATGTCGAAATCCGGAATGTCGCTGTGAAGATTGTGAAGTGAAATCCAACATGACGAAGTGTTGGCTGCCTCTGCTCCCAGGCAGCAAGATGGGCTGCAGGCTCTTGGGATCTCGCCGTTTTGCCAAGACGTGTTGACGAACTCTGCCGGACTTTAATGCAAACGTATGGAAGTCGTGTGAAGTGTTGGAGGTATTTGACTTTATGCATCTTTATGCATCTTCCAGTCTCTTGCATGTATTACATGTCATGACGTTCTGTCAAGAAATCGGCCAGTTGGGTAGACAGTCAAAGCTCGTCAGTCAGCCAGGCAGAAAGGTTCTTCAGTGCAAGAAATTGTAACATATATAGAGGAATTCAGAACGGTTTCAGCATGTTTTAGCCATTCGCCAAAATTTATCTTCTAAGCAAAGATTAAACTATATTAAAATGATTGAACCTCTCTTACGAATATGGTCATTTTTAGTCAGGACAAGGTCCGGGCAGAAGAGCTCCAGGGAGTTGTTCAAGACCTGCGCTTGGCCTGGAGCTCTGGAGCTCGAGATGCCGAGTTTCATGAGACATGAGGAAACCAAAACCGTGAATTCAGCATGGAGAACACCAATATCTCTACCAATATCATCCAATATCTACCAATCGTCGGATGTCCACGGCTCAACAAAGTGGATCATTCCACGTCATGGGACGATTGGTATTACTGACACACCGATTCATGTTTGAGATGTGGAGTCTGTCCCGTGTCCAGTGTAAGAGTCTTTAAGAGGTCTTTGAAGATTTGGTCAGATTTGTTGACAACATGTAACAGCCTATTGCGTGGTTGTACTTGTATCAACTTGTATCATGTTGTATCATGTTGTAGCATAGCCAAAGAACATCACAAGACGGATTCGCATCTTTCAGGTGACGACAAATTTGGTGGATTCCATTCGACACGAGGTGATGAAGGTTCGCATGCGAGCGATTTGACAGTGCAGGGGATCAGAGCGCGTGAACACCGCTCAGCATCTAAGAAGCGCTTCATTTTGTGCTTTGTTTGGTTCACGGTAGTTTGTTTGCCAACTTTTGGTTTGGCCACCAACTGTACATCTTTTTTTTTCCGCGTATGCTAAGATTTTGGAGGTTGCTTCCTGTATCGGAGCTTCAGAAGCCCAAACACAGAAGCCCCAACACAACGCACAATCCCTGCCACACTGACTAATGCGATGTAGTGACTATGTAGTGGTCAGAATGTTGGGCTTGGAAGCATTGGAAGATATTGAAAGCACTTTAGGCCGTGGAAGCCTTTGACGACCAGAAATTGCAGCTTTGCGAAACCGGGGCTGGGCATCGAAGGTGGACCTTGCGCCTTTGATGAGCGAGATCAAAGACATTCGCTCGAAGGCCGCTCCCTTCATATCCATTCAATATACAATATGTAATACATAATATATACATATATATATAATATAGAGATATATACATAGGCTGTCTTCGCACCGCTCACGTTGAGATTTTTTACAGTGCAACATAAGGTACGGGACCATATGATACCATATAGATCATTATAGATCCATGTACAGAAGAATGTATATAGTTGTTAAGAAGAATATACACTGTAAGATTAAATTGATTGATGTTTAGATATGTTTAGATATTAATTATATATAAATTGCGATACAATGCGATACATATTTGCGCATAAGGTATGTAAGTCAATGCCGAAAGCTATGGAAACCATACGACCTCGACCTTCACTGCGTAGGTGGAAGTGTCCAGCTCCCTGAAGCCGACACCTTGGCAAAAAATTCTGGAGCACGGAGTGCAGGTCATGGCGAGTCTACACTGCTGATCACCCAAAAAACACCAAAAAACAACCAAATTAGGGAAAAGATGGAAAAGGAATGAAAAGGATGTGATATGTAAAATTATGATCTCAATGAGAGGCCAGTATTGGTTTATTATTCAACAAAGGAACCAAAAAAGGAAGATTTCAGGTGACCAGGATGTTGCATTCCTAGAAGCAGGGCATCAACAAAGTATGTCTAGCCTGGCGGAGCTTGTTTTTGCTGCATTTGTTTCTGCCAAAGATTAATAATCCATCAAGATAGTTCAGGGAAGAGATCGCTTCCATAGATTCAAGTGGATTCGATTGGACCATTTCACCATGCCACGTCATGTGTGCAATCTCCACGTGCAGAGAAATCCCCAAGGCGACAGAATGAGAACATGACCAAAAGCGACTTTGCCACAGCACTGGAGGCACGCTTTGAAATGCTTTGGGCCTGCCTTTATGGTGCTCAACTGTTTGACTACATGACGAGATATGTCGAGCGTCGAATTTTTCGAATATCAAATCTCAGTTTCCAGAGACGACATTCCGCGATGGGATAATTTATATAACCCTTGGAGATCCTTAGAGCTTGCTGCCGGTGTATAGAAATAGACACAAACCCACATCCAGCTTATATAATATCTTAGAATATCTTAATTATATCTTATAATACTTGCAGTGATAGGACTGGTAGGACATGTAATAAGCAAGTACGCGCCAAGATTGTTTCACTTTGAAGCTCTGTGTGGGTATAAGAGTTTGTGCCTACAGCTTGGGTTTGTGCCTGAAATTGTAAAGACCAGTACACTGTCAGGTACTGTCAGATTTACATTTTGTAGAGCTCTGACTATCACATCAATGAGTCTTTCTGTATCTCGTAGGATCACCTTTGTTTACCGCCTTGGAATTGCATGGAATTGTGTATCACCGCGCGTCACGGTGCAGGAATTGCGAGGCCACTTCTCCTTGCTGTTAACATCCTTTCGGGAGGCGGGCTACGCGAACCATGTAGGAAAGCAGTGACAGAATTTGACAGATCAAGGAGAATTTTCAATTTACATTTTCTTGTCTAAATTTGACTTGAAAAAATATATTTGCATTTGTTGATTTTTACTGTATACCTATATTTATGAATTTATGTATATATATATATGTACATATTTCAGTTCGTACTTGTATGTTCTTTTTTGATTCACAATTCATGCAGCGAATTGGATATGTTGGATGGTTTTTTCTTGGTCGGGCTCATCCTGGACTGTTGCTGCTGGGGTCCGCCACGCACCGATAGCTGGATGTCTAGCAATCCAAAAAAAAAGGGGAAAAATCCAAAAACAGGATGACTTTTTGAAGCTTCATAAGTTGGCTACACAGAAATGAGGTACCTTCTTATTTGCTGCAAGAAGAGGAACTGGTGGCAAACATGAGCGAGGCTAATGAAATTTTATGAATATCATTTTGTTTGCTTATTGGGTCTCTCTCTCTCTCTCTCTGTGGGGTTTACAATTGCTTGGAGAAAATCTGTCGGCAGCATGGCAAGAGTCAGCATAAGATTCAATACTTTTACGAACTTATATACAGTGTCCGCCAATCTGGAAAACAGCGTTGTTGTCAAGTCCGTACCAATTTCAACCAGACCTTTAAACTGTTCCTCGCATACAAACATGCTGTCAAAGTGGGCTGTACACACCGTTGGTTTTCCACAAAATAGGGTACAGTATTGAGATGTATTGAGTGCCTGCACAAACGCAAGGTTTGCGATCATTCGTCTGGTGTTCGATGCTCAGTCGCCTGCAGTAGCGAAATCTTGGCGACATCGTCAGGAATTGTCGTTGTTTCGGAGGGTAGCAGTGAGTACGCTGGAGCTTGATGACTCAATCATGGCAATATATGGCAATCATGGCTAGATCTGAGAAGCATCAACTCAATGACTTTGAATTGCAGAAGCCCTGTAGTCGACATGAAATTCTCATAAATTGTCCATATTATATCAGTTATATCTAATGTATAGTAGTAAATTGATATATGTATATAATATATATATAGTCTATTCTAGTTGTGTTTGTTGTTGGCATGGCTTACATGGCTTGGCTGAGGTCTCGGCGTCTGCTGTGAACAATCTATTGTTTGCGACCCAAGGTTCTGGTTACCACAGATTTACCACAGAAAAAAACCACAGATTGACTGGGGCATTTAGCCACTTTACCCACTGAACTGGGTTAGTTGACTGAGGCAAAACCTCCTGGAACAACGGCAACGGGAGAATGAGACCACTGCAGAGGCAGCCATTTTGTTGCCTTGAGCAAAGTAGAACAACATTATCCAGAAGTATACAGCATAGGCAAAATGTACAAATGTAAAAAAGAACTAGAACAATGAAAAAACAGGAAAAACAATGAAAGCTAATGTGAACTGAACATGAACAGTGAACCAATTGGATAAGTGGAAAGATGTGGAAAGTGTAAAGCTGAGCAAAGCTGAGTTGCTTTGACTTTGGGAAACTTTGGGAATTTTTTTTGGAACTAGGACCTTGACTTCTTACGTCGCAAGCTAAGAGACACCCAGTCGGTGATCGGCCAGGCAGGGCAGCCTAGACATGGACGTAAGATATGCAGAGGTTTGATGTAAACAACAGCATATAAATATAAGCAGAGTATTTGATAGTTTTGGATGATTTTTGATGATTTGATGGTAAGATAAGAATGTCATGCAGACATAAGCAGAGAGCAGACAGAAACCCCAGGAATCTCAGCAGTGCAGGACACTTGTCACTTTCCATAATGACACTATCACACTTTTGCAGGTTTGCTTTTGCTGGATCTTCCGGATGTGCGGTTTTCCAACGGTTTCCATGCTGTACGTGCAAATGCACATCATTGCAGCATATGTGTGTCTACATACCGGATACAAATCCAGCACACCTAAGTATCAAGTGCCTTCTTATGCCTTCTGAATACTGATGGTATTTGATGGTACAGTAAGTTGATCGAAGTTGCTGAAGCGAGTGAGAGGTGGGCAGCCGCCATGACGAGCTGAGAGGAAGAGTGGCAACTGGAAGGCTGGGCGATGCTAGGGGGTGCTGTCGATGTCCCCCATATCCTCAGGGCCGTCTGGTTTTGTGTCTTCATGTCTTAGGACATGTTTCTTAGCAACTATCATAAACCATTCATAAACCATTCATAAACCATCTGTTCTTTTGTTGGACAGAAACAGAAGCGCAGTGATTCGTCATTTCAAAATGCTGAACGGAAGGGAGAAAATTAGGCTGGACAAGCATTGAAATTTTCAAAGGACAGGATGGACAGGTTCATTCCATTTCATTCCATTTCATTCCTACATATGCACTGCAATGCACTGCAATCGTGCACGCTGAAACGTCATTCTCCCATTCCAGGCCACCAGAGCGTCCAGTTGAGCCACAGGCCGTCTCCGAAGCAGACAACTTGTTCTTGGTGTATAATGTATATATAATTATGTGCAATGTATGTATATACAGTGATTGTAAATATATTATACATGTTTGAAAGAAAAAGGAGGATAACTGTCTTTTACCTTATGTGACTCATACTTATTTGATCTTAGTTGTAACGAGTCTGTTCAAACTGTCAGCACAGTCACAAGATGAACATAATTTTGCTGGTGTTTTGAAGAAAGGGTCTTTGTTCATGTGATTTTTTTTTAAAAGAGTCCATATTCATCCTGAAAGAGTCGTGTGGTTCTGTAAAGGCCGCTTCATCTGCAGGTTCAGCTTCGGTTCCTGCACTGGTTGATATAGTGAAATCATGCTGAATCATGTTGAATCTGCAGAAAAGTGGCACAGGTGCAAGCGGTGCAAGCGGTGCAAGAGCCAGTGACTCGAATGGAGCAACGGCCCCCTTTTGAGCCTGTTACTCAGGCGCCGTTCTGACACAGGAGAGCACATGTTCCGCAACATATTCACAACTGTTCACAACCACGAGAGCAGAGTTCTTCTCAAACTCTCGATTTTTCTATATTGTAAAGCAAAATGCTGGGCCAAGGTGTTTCTCATGCATTCTCTTTTATCATAAAGCAGGGATATCTTTGGCTCCCAAGCTCACTGGCTTGGACACTGCATATCTAACAGAGTAGAAGAAGGCAAAGTCAGTTCAGATGTTTGCTTCTTAATTGGAGTATGTTGGGATTCTTGAACTTTCTTGACATGTGGATCATGTAGTGATATGAAGCACCACTCAAAAGCATGCACAGACGGGAGAACAGCTGCTGTGTACCTTCTCAGCAAACTCCTCAACAGTCAACAGCGGTCTTGTACACGGTCCGACACAGAGCTGGAAAACATAGCCTGCCAATGCAATACTTAATACTTCACATTGGCATGAATCCCTTCAAATTTGAGATTTTGGTCTCCCGAACTTTGGAACCAAAAAGTTCACGGTGTCATGACACATGATAAGAGTTGGTGATTATGATGATAACCTATGAATACCTATGATATCTACATATACATATATATATATACACATATTATATATAATAGATATATATATATATATATTATATATATATATATATCATACTGGTATATCTATATTATAATAACTATGACAGTGATCCCGCTGGTCCCGGTGGTCTCGGTGGTCCCGGTCCTTCAGAAAGGGCAGGTCTAGGGCAGTTCCAGGGCAGTTCCGGCAGGTGCATGAGCCCGTGGCTCGAACGGAGCCTCGGGCGACACCATTTGAGCCGATGACGTCTGGGAACTCAGTGATAGGAAGATTGGTGGAAGAATAGTGAAAGAATGATTGAACAAATTGAAGAATGTAGAAACTTGATGAATAATGTAGAAGAAAATGGAGAAAATTGTCGACCCGTCAACCTGATAGAACGTGAAGGATATGGATGGCAGGAATCCAGACGCGAGAACGGCATGAACATGGTGAAACATGGTGAAAGCTCCTATCAGGATCAAATCTATGCTATTTGCGTTCCACGAGTCGCCAAGTCGGTTTGTTCTGTTATGTTCTGTTTGTCCAAGGCGTTTACCATGGATTTACTGAGTTGATGTATCATGTCAGGTTTGCTCTGATCTGCGCTGACAATTGGATTATAGAATGAATTATAGACATAGAAAGTGGATAAATCATGACAAATCATGAAAAATCAACTATGGTTTTAGAATGATTTAGATGGTTTTAGTATGTTTTAGTGCGTCTCAATCTGTTTGCAATGTGTCTTGATTACTTCTTTGGCCTGTCTCTTGCAGGCAATCCGCCCTTTCAGCACAACGTCGACCCTGAAGTCGATGACTGCAGTTTAGCCTTAAAAAAAAAACATAAAACAGACATAGAAAATCATAGAAAGCTCCAGCGTTCCATCGTTCAATGGACGCTTCCTGCTGATGTCAGTTTCCTGGCAGAGCGGAAAATCTGATCAGCTCACACTGCTCAATAGCAGTGTCCTTTTGGTTTGGTGAAACATGTTACAAGATGTTGAAATAATATCTTCTAGACAGGTGAATGGTCGTGAAACATCATGAAACTACTAGTGGAACGATGTGGAACGTGCTGTGTCTCATTAAGGCTCAGTGGCTGGGCAAACACTGTCCATGGATCGATGGATCCGCTGAACCTCGCTGAAACCTAGCGAAGAATGTGCGAAATGTGCGAAATGTGGAAAGCTGTCGTTTTTGGATGTCGAATTCCTGTCTTCAACAGCTCTTACAGACTTGATCCGCGCTGCAACGATGGCGTACAACTCCATGAACCAAAGTAGGGTCGCACGCCATCTTGCCATGCAGAAAATCTGAGATAGTGTGTAAGGGAACAACCTCTGATCTCCTGCTATTGGCCAATACTGCGTTGAACACATATACACTTTTTAGTTGGATACCTTCAAGGACCAAAGTTTGCTCCCAAAAGAAAAAGTGGGGAAATGCGCAGGTGTGTTTGGTGGCTGGATAAACCCATGTCGAAATCAAAACATTGTCAGCTGAATGCTTGCTAAAGTTTGTTTGCGCAGTTTTTTTCTTGCTCATAGACAAGAAAGCCCAAATTTGCTCAAATCATTGTAGCAAACACCTGACAAACAAGGCGTTCAGATGTCTGACAGACCACATGAGATATGGAGATCACCCAGTCTGAAGAAGTCAAACCCTGTTGCAATTCCTCTGAAGTCTTGTGGAAGATGCACCGTGGACTCGTTCACATTCTATATCATTTTATATTATCTTATATATTATATATATATATATTCTTCCAATATTTTCGTTTTTTCAGCTTTTTCTGTTCATTCCAAAAAACTGGAGCCATGGTCTCAGTGGAGTTCCCAGCAGAATGGGACGATGAAGGTGTGCTCGGTAACCATGGAGTCTACAGTGAAGAAAGCTACCAAGAAGGCGATGTGGACGACACATACGAGCAAGACGAGCAAGAGGCGAACCGGAAGACACAGAAAAAACAACTTGAAATATAGATGTGAACAGTATATGAGTATACATATACATATATCATATATATATCTATACATATTAATATTTATGACATTTACAGGGCATTAAATTAAGGTGATTGTGTCGGAGGCTAGATTTCGATCCCAAGAGGTTACTGAGAGTTCTGTGAGCTCTGCAGGTCGTGTTGAAGCCATACTCAATGCCATACTCCCACATACTCCCAGAATGTTCAAATTGTGCAACTCAGTGCAACTCATCGTTCAACTGTTCAACCGGTGGTTTCTCCTCATTTCTCCATGCAGGCTGGTGATGGCACGGACGTCACGTTTGACATGCAGAATGAGAATGAGAACCAAGACCATGACGACACCCACGAGGATGCACAGGCTTGCCACAATAGGATGCTGTAAATGATGCAGTCTAAAAATGCCGAACCTTGTGTCACATGTGTCACAATGGGCATGTTCGCGACATTTTGCGACAATGTGATTTAATTGTTCAGCTTTCTGTCACCTCACTAGTTGCGAGTTTTCTTCACAGTTTTTGAAGTGCTTTGTCAGAGCGAGTGACAGCACTAAATTCATCATGCAGTTCGATTGTTGTGTCATTGATATTTTAGCGGTATTGAAAGTGATCCTGCCAAGAAAGCATCATAAAGCATCGATGGACCCAGTGCAGTCCTTGCAGACTGCAGATCATTGCAGGATGATCCTGATGAGTTCGAGGAAGTCGCTGAGGAGATCGAGGTCGGAACCACACTGTGGGTTAGACTTGACTTAAGACATCCTAAGAGATCCTAAGAGATCCTAAGGCAGGACAGGAAAGCATGGGAAACCGACATGTCTTGACAGCAGACCACATCGGACAATTTGGTTGGGGATGTTTGGTCTACATATTTTAGCTCTGCAGACTGCGGACCTATTCCTTGTTTCACTTATTTTCTCTTGGACACGTACATTAAAGACATCATAATGCATCAAGAAATACTTCAGCAATATTTATGATTATTTATGTTGTATATTGTTGTATTCATATGCGTACAGTGCCTCATCTGTGGCAGTTCTCGTTTCACGATCTCATCCTTGAGAGGATCAGGATTCCTACGAAGCACAGGAAGAAGATGTCGAACAGGTGCATTTTCCATCCTTTTCCAACGAAGAGACTACTGACGACCGAATGATCAAGTAAGTCAAAGCAAGTTGATAGTTCTGATTTTGTTGTTTGTGTTGAAATGCATTGATTCTTTGTTCCGGCTACTGTAACAGGCCGAGACTGACAGAGACAACCACGGCTGGGATAGTGTCAACTACGAGTCGCAACTTATCTTCATGTATCTTCATGTTATTAGTGTCGGATTCTGCAGTAGGAATCTTGAAGGTACATTGGAAGGTAGATTCACCGCAGACAAGCTAGCCAAGCTATACAGTATTTTTACCGTGCTTAGATTTGCTTAGTATGAATTTTGTGCTGGCGTATTTGCACAAGATGTGACGTCTGAAGTCTCGATGTAAAGGAATGGGAACAACGTTGCAAAACATGAAGGTGAATCATCCACGGTCCAGCGCCCATCGATGATCTTAGGTCCAGAAAGCGAAAGCGGAATAGAGCTGGTCAGACGTGGGGCTGGTGGCACCAGAAGCGCCAGCGCTGGCACAAGGAGCACACTGACAAGGCAAAGTCTTGCACACAGAGTTCGTGTTCAGTTTCGTGTGAGTAGTTTTGGCTGTCCACAAGAGTGGCCCTTTTCATCCCTTTTCATCCCTTTTCCACATGTTTCTTCCACATTGTATTTAAAGTCAATTTAAAGTTGACTATTTGTTCCTTCTGTCGATTCTTGTGCGGTCTATGCGTTTTCGTTCTGTCCTTTGTGGTGTGTGGGCAGTCGTTGTCCCTGCCCGAGCTGTGTGTGTGTTCTACATATAGTGACTAGATGTGACTAGATGTGACTAGATGTGACTAGTGTATGCACAGGAATTGCAGACATCCTTCCAGCGTCTCCCGACACAAGATTAGTTGACCGTTGAATCCATTTGAGCGATTTGATATCCATGGATTCGTGTGATGAAAGCCATGTAAATTGAGAGTAGTGGCATCAGTGGTATCTCAGCCACATTTAAATGTTTTTGACCTGCAGACTGTCAGACTATGTCAGACTCAAAGGAAGTGTCTAAGAAGTGACTCACACGTGTCACACAGCATCTTCGGTGATCAATGCTCCAAGTGAAAGGCTCATGACTGCCATGACTGCTCATGTTGCACATGCTCTTACCCAAGGGATCAGCACGAATTCGGCATTCGCATGTCACTGGTATTCACTCGTATTCACTCGTATTCACTCGTATTCACTCGTCCTCCCTTCGCCCCCGTGTCACTGCCTCTCCACTCCCTTGGGCGGCCTCTTCCACACTCCTTTATCTTAGCACTATCTTTGCTTTTCTAGTACACGAGCGGACTAGACATGACTAGACATGACTAGACTCAAGATGTACAAGTGTGGATGATGAACACCGCTCAGACTGCGGACCTATTCCTTGTTTCACTTGTTTTCTCTTGGACACGTACATTAAAGACATCATAATGCGTCAAGAAATACTCGAGCAATATTGGCAGTTCTCGTTTCACGATCTCATCCTTGAGAGGATCAGGATTCCTACGAAGCACAGGAAGAAGATGTCGAACAGGTGCATTTTCCATCCTTTTCCAACGAAGAGACTACTGACGACCGAATGATCAAGTAAGTCAAAGCAAGTTGATAGTTCTGATTTTGTTGTTTGTGTTGAAATGCATTGATTCTTTGTTCCGGCTACTGTAACAGGCCGAGACTGACAGAGACAACCACGGCTGGGATAGTGTCAACTACGAGTCGCAACTTATCTTCATGTATCTTCATGTTATTAGTGTCGGATTCTGCAGTAGGAATCTTGAAGGTACATTGGAAGATAGATTCACCGCAGACAAGCTAGCCAAGCTATACAGTATTTTTACCGTGCTTAGATTTGCTTAGTATGAATTTTGTGCTGGCGTATTTGCACAAGATGTGACGTCTGAAGTCTCGATGTCAAGGAATGGGAACAACGTTGCAAAACATGAAGGTGAATCATCCACGGTCCAGCGCCCATCGATGATCTTAGGTCCAGAAAGCGGAACAGATCTGGTCAGAAGTGGGGCGCGTGGCACCAGCGCGAGCACTGGTCAGAGCACACCAAGAAGGAGCCCACTGACAACCAGGAACAACCCAGCCAAGTGCAGATGTTTATTCGTTCAAAGCATGGAGACTACCATATTCAGGCGGGGTTTTGGAGGGTGTGGCCACAGAAACTGAAAATCAGTTGTTTATGAAAGTTTTGCCACAGCCGTCATATGGCCCCCCTTTTTTTGTACATTGAGGAAACGAAACATAACAGCCCAGAAATGTAGTAGTAATAGCACCTGTACCTTTTCGATCCTTTTCAGGTCTAAGTGCAACGGAAGGGTAAAGCACCCAAAAAAGGTATCAAAATGTGCCTTGCCTGAGGCCTGAGGTCTAGGGTTCTATTTCAAATGTTTCTTTGAGCAACTGTTCTTTTTGAAATCTTCTGGATCAACTGGCACCTGACACCGCTCGGCAGATGCCAGTGCCAACGCAACCTGCAGAGTCCTTGCAAACTGCTCCCAAGGTTGGATGAGATTTTGCGCATTTTTTGCGCATTTTTGTCATGTCCAGAGATAATTTGCCAATTGGATTCCTCCAAACACGCAACAGAAATCACATGAAAGCACCAGAATTGGGATTGCTACAGGGACACCTCATCAGGGCATATCAGGGTCACTAGGGGCGTACTGAATTCAACAGACATCAACAAACCATTCTTATCGTTTCTCAGGTTCTGAATCCAAATGAATCTATGACATTCTATGACATTCTACTGTATGACGTTGAAAACATGCCTGCATGTTGTGGTAACAATGCTGTTAAAGTGAGTAGGCTGGGAGGGTGGGTCAGAGCCTGATGGCCGTATGCCATTTTGGCTCAAGTCTCATCCTGCTCTCGAAGAACTGCAGGTGGGACAGTATCGCATGGGTGCGCAGTTGGGGGAATCCACGCCAGCGGAGGCTGAGGAGGACTTCTTCCTACTAGCACTGCTTGGAGCGGTGCTAGTGGGCGGGATACTCATTGGCTGCTGCGGCGCGTGGGTGTTCTTCCGACCGGGCCCCCAGCCTACGGTGAGGGGTCGCGGGAAAGGCTGGCACTCAGTGGTCCTACGGGCGCTCAGGTTCATCCGAAAGCGCCGGAGGATCGCCATTGCCTGGGCCAATTACCGCAACCACCAACTGAGGCAGTTGCCGACGATCCCGAGGGAGGCCGAACCAGCCGAAGGGCGGGTGAGACCTCTACACGAGGGACCGGCGATCAGCCATGGAACCATCCGCCGACGAGCTTAATCAGATTGACACTCTGGATTCAGCATTCGATTGTGCTGGGGTGGCAAACGACGTTCGTACGGCTCTGAAGGCAGGCCTGGGTAACCCCACCAAGATTCGTGACATCATATTTGTTGCGAGGCAGGTGTGGGATACTGTGGTCGCCCGCACGAAGGGAAAGGGCACGGCCGAACCTGACGGGACGGTACCCGACAGAGATCTGAGCGCGGTGGACTTGTCCCGCGTGGAGATCTTCAGGAGGGTATGCTTCCGTCGGGTAGGCGCAACTCCCGACACCCCAGGGCACATGGGACCACCCACGCCGGCCGTGGCGGCCGCTCCGCCTGCACCGGTGACGGGTCAATCCCCCAGCCGGAAGCTGAAGATGAGCTCAGTGGTAGACCAGACGCTGGATGCGGAGGTCCAACCACTAGCCATCGAGGCGATCAACGAGATGTACAAGGGTTACAAGGCGAAGTTCGGCGACGTGCCCAGCCCGGAGTCAGAGCCCACGGGCGATCAGCTCTCGGCAGTGCGCCAGCTGGTTCAATCGAAGGCTAACCCATGCATCGACTTCGCGGTGTTCGGACCCATTTCCCTGAACTCACAGGGGGAGTGGCAACGGAAGGAGATGCCGGGACCTCCAGGCTACGAGTCGTGGTTCCAAATCTTCCGCTGCGTGAGAACGACATTCCTCCTGCTGGAGTCGATCTCCGCAGAACGGATGGACGCATACGCGGAGCACATCCGCCAGCTGTCACTGCGCTTTGGACCAAACTGCTGGGACCTAGTGTACACAGCGGATGTACATATGAGATCCGAGCAGTTTGAAAGGATCCGCCGCAGGCTACACGAGCAGCCGCAGTTTGGGTATTCGGAGGCGGCGCCCTGGAGCGCGGTTGCAAGCTATCAAGGAAGATGCCTACTGGTCCCGCGAGGTCATCACACCAGCCACGCTGAGACTTGCTCAGGCCAGGTCGATCCCGAAACCACTTGCACCGGAGAAGGCAGGCCTGCTGGCGGAAGCAGAGGCAGCCGAGCAACCTTCCTCCAGGAAGAAGCGCAAGAAGGTGAGGGAGATGGACGACAAGTCGAAGCATGATGGCAAGGTGTGGACACACAACAAAAGGGGCCTGCCATGGAGGTGTGCGCAAACTGGAACTCAGGCAAGTGCGGCAAATCGGACAAGCCCCAGTCCATGTGTGGAAAAGGGCGGTCCCACCAATGCAATCAGTGCCTTGGTCCTCACCAGGGCATGAATTGCAAGAAACCAAAGTGAAATGAGTCGAGGGGCACTGCAGGAGCGCCACCTGCGGTATGCCGACGACCAGACTCTGGCGCAAAGCATCAACAACGCGGCGTAACTCCACGAGACCCCAGGAGCCGCTCGCCCTGATGGCCGTATGCCATTTTGGCTCAAGTCTCATCCTGCTCTCCCGCCCAGTCGCTCACTTGGTGAGCCCCACCCAGCAGGGATGCTAGGCAGTGAGTGTCAGCTGTGCTGATAGCACTTCTTAGCTGTCACCCTGCGACTCTGAACGGCAACCGTGTCTTAAAATGAGCTAATGCGCTTCGCTTGGAGGGTGGGTGGGTCAAGACGAAACATGACATGGCATTGTTATTCTATGACTATCTATGTTCTGATTGTTTTGGCCTTGGCAGGTGCAGAAGCTCCCAGCCAGGCATTCGCAGGCCGCGCAGGCCGCTCAGGCCGCGCAGGCCGTGCAGGCCGGCCATGGCCACCGGATCTCGTGGTTTTCAATGTCTGTTGCGGATTTGCATTGTGTATACACTGTGTAAACATGTGTAAACTACATATTTTACATTTCAGGTCTCTGCAGTCTAAAATTTACATATTCATCGTTTACATTATTTTTCATTGCCATTGAGCTGCACTATGCTGCACTTCAACACCATGTAGGTGGTTCATCCTTGGCATACGGAGGTGCGGGGAAATTGTGGTCCAATTCATTTCGATTCGATTCATTTGACTCGCATGATGCGCATTTTGAACGTTTGATTTTCTGTCTCAAAATTGGATATGTATAGATATGTCATTTCTAATGGTTTCTTGGACGCTTTTGAGCAGCTTGAGCATGTTGCAAGACCTGTAAAGTTCATCTGGCAACCTCTACAAGACCTCGACAAAAGCTTGGGAGATCTATGGAGATTTATGAAATCTTTATGAAATCTTTATGAAATTGCGATTTATCTCATTTTAATTTCATTTTATCTCTATAAATTTCTGATGTTTTCTTCCGAGAAATGTTCAGGTCACCAGCTCTGAGCCCGAGCAGCGCGAGCAGCGCATCTGGCCGGCAGGGCTTGCCTCATCCTTGAAGAAAGGTGGTAAGGGCAGCAAAACGAAGGGCGGCAAAGGCAAAACAAAGGATACCAAGGGATCCAAGGGATCCAAGGGATCCAAGGGATCCAAGGGATCCAAGGGCAAGGGCAAAACAAAAGATGCGGCAGGTAAAGGCGGGGAGATGCAGGGAGAAGAGGGAGCATTGGTCGTGAGTCAATACGACAATATGATTCATCGTGTTGTGATGTGTTGTGTCATATTATGTCATAGGTCAGAGCAATTTAATTCACTAAAATTTGCCCAACATGTCCACTGAATTCTCATAAGTTCTGTTTAAAGATCCAATGTTGCCACATTTGGACATTCACAGCTTCAGTTCTGCGACAGAATGCAGGAAAGAGGCCTGTGCTGCTGCCGGAGCCACTGCTTCCTGATACTGCTAGAGGTCCAGTTCTGATGCAAACACTTTGGTTCCCCTATGGTTCTGTTTGGGAAGCTGAAAAGGAAATAAGAAGCCCGAAGACAACTGAATGAAAGATAAGAAAGACAAGACAGATAAAAAGTAATTGTGACATGTTGTGACATGTTGTGAAGTAGAGTCCCAAAATCCAAAGACCCACAGCTCAGTTCCACGATGCAACCACTTTCCCAGTTTATCTCACGTCAATATCATTCCTCAGAAGCCTTTGCAAAACAAAACAAGACTTTTGCTTGTTACAATTTCAAGCCAGACAGATTCAGATTGGTGCCTGCAAAGCAAGCAGTCAAAAAAGAAAATGGCAAACTGTCACAAGCATACTGCCGTAGAAACATACACGTCAATGTTAAAGGAAATGCTATTCGCAGGTCAATCCAGTTGCTGTACGTGTTTCATGCTGATGAAAAGAACGGAGTCTAGAATTGTTTTTTCTGCAAAATCGCTGTGCGCAGTGAAGCGCAACCGGCATCGGCGTCCTGAAAGCTTACTGCAATAGGTCTCCCACGAGGACTAGTAGCCGGACCGCCCGCAGGTGAGGGCATGACTTTGTTTCTTTGGGCCACCACATATTTGCGTGGATATTGGATACCGATACTCATCACCGTGATCACCTTTGATTTTGTTCAGTTTAAATTTATCCCTGGCCGATTTCTCCAGGATTGCGTTACGGCGTCTCAAGCAAATAGATGTGAACAGATGAATAACAGATGCATCATAGATGCAAATAGTATCCACATCAGAATTAAGCAAATGTGTGTCTAGATTGTTTGCTCAGCCATAAGCAAGGAATTGTCCACAATAGCCCCTGTTTCCAACATCAGAAAAGTTGCACCCGGCTAAGTCATGTTTGACAGATCTTGCAGTGCCGTTACCTGATCTTATCACGATGCAACTGCTGTGTTTTGTTGTGTGTAAGGCCACATTGTTGTGAGGGCTCTTTTTGCACTTGCTTGCCATCAATTAGGGTTGTGCGTATGCTTGATGAGCATGTCTGACTAGAAATCAACGCTTTGATCGGAATATCTGAAGACAACTCTGCCAAAGGAAACAGGCAGAAGGGCCTTGACAATTTATCGCGCTGTTTGTGGATGATTGTGGCAAATGCGAATTTTGAGTAATTTTGAAAGATTTGGGCAGCAGACCTGATGTTTGCCCTGCACATCTTCTACATCCACATCATCCATTCACATACTTCACAAATTATCCCGGCAAGAGACTCCAAACAGTGTGCAGTTAGGATTCTAAAGGGAAATGCGGAAACGACCTAAAAGCATCAGTGGCTGCAAGCTAGCAGGACAAGAGCGACCCTAGTAGTGAAAAGAAAAGATACCAGATCAGATTCTGCAAGTTCCATTTGTGAAGATCTCCGTAGAAGATCGTGCGCAAGATCTCCTTGAGAGGATCTCTGTAGAAGCTGCTGTGCAAGATCCCTGTGTGAGGCTATCTGTACAAGGTGTCTATAGAAGATCTCCACAGAAGATCTTTGTAAGGAACCTTAGACTAAGATCTCTGTTCAAGCTGATTATCTTTGAATGATCTCCAAGCAAGACCTCTGCTCCCTTCACCGGATCTCTGCACAAGATCTCCAAAAGAGATCTCTTGGCAAGACCTCCTGGACAAGATCTCTCTAAGAGATCTCTTGGCAAGACCTCCTGGACAAGATCTCTATAAGAGATCTCTTGGCAAGATCTCTGTAAGGGACCTCTTGGCAAGATCTCGGCAGATCTCTACGCAATGTCTCTGCAGAAGATCTCTTTTTGAGACCTCTGCGCAAGGACTCTAGAAGAGTTCTCTTGGCAAGACTTATGTAAGCGAACTCTTGGCAAGATCTCTGCAACAGATCTCTATGCAATGTCAGAGTACAAGATCTCCATAAGAGGTGTCCTGGCAAGATCTCTGTACAAGATCTCTGTAAGAGGCCTCTTGGACAGACTCTTGAAGAGATCTCTCTATCAGAGATCTCCATAGAAGACCTCTGCTCAAGCTCTCTGTACAAGATCTCTATAAGAAATCTTCCGGCAAGATCTCTGTACAAGATCACCGTTGGGTATTGTTCTATGTTTTGGGTTGGCTTGGGCCCGGCTTTAATAGAACAGATGGATCCCAGACCACAAAGATCAAGCTATGCAATGTCTTAATTGTTTCAGCAGTAGCATTATCATGGCGAAACTGCGAGTGGATGAACGACTCACTGATTTTGATGGTTGGTTCCATGTTGGTTCCTGCTATAGGTAAGGTAATCGTTGCCATTCTAGAGCTAACACGTGTCAATGTGTCCAAGCTCGACTTCGAAGAAGGGTTGCGTTCATCGTTTAGGAGGTACAGAGCTGACCCAGGTTCCATCTGGTCTAGCGGTGATTTCCTGATAACTTGACCAACCGCACGGCTTTGCGTCATTCAAGTTTCTGACCTATCAGCTTCGGACGGTAACGTGTTGGCTTGCCATGGCTGTGAAGCAAATCTTTTCTGTTGGAGTGGTCTCCGTTCCGCCAACTAACCTGCTTCATTCTTTAGCCCTGCAACTATGGATTGGGTGCATATTGGCTTATTGCAGAATGTTATCTACATTTATACTTATATTTGCGCACATAATATGTCACTTTTCTTGCCTTTACAAACCAAAATTCTATTTTATGGGGATCCAGCGTCACCGCCAATACCCAAGGGTGATTGCACAAGAACTCTAAAAGAGCTTTGTTGGCAAGATCTCTGTAAGAGATCCCTTGGCAAGATCTCTGAACAAGATCTCCAGAAGAGGTCTCTTGGCAAGATCTCTGCACAAGCTCCTTATATCTCTTGGCAAGATATCTGTGCGAGATTTCTCGTTTTGTGCGAGCATGCGCACCCGTTTTCTGCGAGCCTGCGCAGTTGAAATGCACATGGACATGTCATAGGAGCCATTTTGAATGGAAATTGACAAAGAAAATGCCGGACGCGACGGACACCACCTCGATTGAACACAGGGCCGTAACACTTAATTACCGTAAGAACCCCTCAGTGTGGCCATGCTAATTGGGGAAATATACAAGATGCATTTTGCATCCATAGCATCCATTCACATACTTCACAAAATATAGCAAAATGAATTTTGCTTTTCTCGCTGTTGCATGCAGAATGACAGTTCCCTGACTTTTCCAGTCTGATCGATGTGGTGCAAACTTGCTGCAACAGGTCCCACAAGACCAAAACTAGTCGGACCACCCACAGGTCCAGGCGGGGGCATTTACAGCTTTGAGGCCTTGCTTTGCTAGGCCACCAAGTATTCCTTCGATTTCTAGGGTAGAATTGCCCCTGGCCGATTTCTCCAGGATTGCGTTACGGCGTCTCAAGCAAATAGATGTGAACAGATGAATAACAGATGCATCATAGATGCAAATAGTACCCACATCAGAATTCAGCAAACCGCTGAGTCATGTTTGACAGGTCTTGCACTGCCGTTACCTGATCTTATCACGATGCTCTTGGTGTGTTTTGTTGTGTGTAAGGCCACATTGTCGTAAGGGCTCTTTTTGCACTTGCTTGCCATCAATTAGGGTTGTGCAGGTGCTTGATGAGCATGTCTGACTAGAAATCAACGCTTTGATCGGAATATCTGAAGGCAACTCTGCCAAAGGGCCGCAACTACACGTTCCTGCACAACAAACAGGCAGCAGGGCCTTGACAATTTATCGCGCTCTTTGTGGATGATTGTGGCAAATGCGAATTTTGAGTAATTTTGAAAGATTTGGGCAGCAGACCTGATGTTTGCTCTGTACATCTTCTACATCCATACTATCACAGAATATCACGACATGCATTTTGCTTTTCTTGCTGTTGCATGCAGAATGACAGTTCCCTGACTTTTCCAGTCTGATCGATGTGGTGCAAACTTGCTGCAACAGGTCCCACAAGACCAAAACTAGTCGGACCACCCACAGGTCCAGGCGGGGGCATTTACAGCTTTGAGGCCTTGCTTTGCTAGGCCACCAAGTATTCCTTCGATTTCTAGGGTAGAATTGCCCCTGGCCGATTTCTCCAGGATTGCGTTACGGCGTCTCAGCAAATAGATGTGAACAGATGAATAACAGATGCATCATAGATGCAAATAGTATCCACATCAGAATTCAGCAAATGTGTGTCTAGATTGTTTGCTCAGCCATAAGCAAGGAATTGTCCACAATAGCCCCTGTTTCCAACATCAGAAAAGTTGCACCCGGCTAAGTCATGTTTGACAGATCTTGCAGTGCCGTTACCTGATCTTATCACGATGCTCTTGGTGTGTTTTGTTGTGTAAGGCCACATTGTCGTGAGGGCTCTTTTTGCACTTGCTTGTCATCAATTGGGGTTGTACATGTGCTTGATGAGCATGTCTGACTAGAAATCAACGCTTTGATCGGAATATCTGAAGGCAACTCTGCCAAAGGGCCGCAACTACACGTTCCTGCACAACAAACAGGCAGCAGGGCCTTGACAATTTATCGCGCTCTTTGTGGATGATTGTGGCAAATGCGAATTTTGAGTAATTTTGAAAGATTTGGGCAGCAGACCTGATGTTTGCTCTGTACATCTTCTACATCCATACTATCACAGAATATCACGACATGCATTTTGCTTTTCTTGCTGTTGCATGCAGAATGACAGTTCCCTGACTTTTCCAGTCTGATCGATGTGGTGCAAACTTGCTGCAACAGGTCCCACAAGACCAAAACTAGTCGGACCACCCACAGGTCCAGGCGGGGGCATGTACAGCTTTGAGGCCTTGCTTTGCTAGGCCACCAAGTATTCCTTCGATTTCTAGGGTAGAATTGCCCCTGGCCGATTTCTCCAGGATTGCGTTACGGCGTCTCAAGCAAATAGATGTGAACAGATGCATAATAGATGCATCATAGATCATCATAGATGCAAATTATCCATACCAGACTTAAGCAAATGTGTGCCTAGATTGTTTGCTCAGCCATAAGCAAGGAATTGTCCACAATAGCCCCTGTTTCCAACATCAGAAAAGTTGCACCCGGCTAAGTCATGTTTGACAGATCTTGCAGTGCCGTTACCTGATCTTATCACGATGCTCTTGGTGTGTTTTGTTGTGTAAGGCCACATTGTCGTGAGGGCTCTTTTTGCACTTGCTTGTCATCAATTAGGGTTGTACATGTGCTTGATGAGCATGTCTGACTAGAAATCAACGCTTTGATCGGAATATCTGAAGGCAACTCTGACAAAGGGCCGCAACTACACGTTCCTGCACGACAAACAGGCAGCAGGGACTTGACAATTTATCGCGCTCTTTGTGGATGATTGTGGCAAATGCAAAATTTTGAGTAATTTTGAAAGATTTGGGCAGCAGACCTGATGTTTGCTCTGCACATCTTCTACATCCATAGCATCCATTCACATACTTCACAAAATATCACAGAATATCACGACATGCATTTTGCCTTTTTCTTGCTGTTGCATGCAGAATGACAGTTCCCTGACTTTTCCAGTCTGATCAATATGGTGCAAACTTGCTGCAACAGGTCCCACAAGACCAAAACTGGCCGGACCACCCACAGGTCCAGGCGGGGGCATTTACAGCTTTGAGGCCTTGCTTTGCTAGGCCACCAAGTATTCCTTCGATTTCTAGGGTAGAATTGCCCCTGGCCGATTTCTCCAGGATTGCGTTACGGCGTCTCAAGCAAATAGATGTGAACAGATGAATAACAGATGCATCATAGATGCAAATAGTATCCACATCAGAATTAAGCAAATGTGTGTCTAGATTGTTTGCTCAGCCATAAGCAAGGAATTGTCCACAATAGCCCCTGTTTCCAACATCAGAAAAGTTGCACCCGGCTAAGTCATGTTTGACAGATCTTGCAGTGCCGTTACCTGATCTTATCACGATGCTCTTGGTGTGTTTTGTTGTGTAAGGCCACATTGTCGTGAGGGCTCTTTTTGCACTTGCTTGCCATCAATTAGGGTTGTACATGTGCTTGATGAGCATGTCTGACTAGAAATCAACGCTTTGATCGGAATATCTGAAGGCAACTCTGCCAAAGGGCCGCAACTACACGTTCCTGCAAGACAAACAGGCAGCAGGGCCTTGACAATTTATCGCGCTCTTTGTGGATGATTGTGGCAAATGCGAATTTTGAGTAATTTTGAAAGATTTGAGCAGCAGACCTGATGTTTGCCCTGCATATCTTCTACATCCGTATGAGCTACAGCCAAAATTTGCTGTAATGGAGAGTAGCATTCGGGGCATCTTTATTTTTAGGAAATTGAGCCGGAGCATGGAAAATGATACTACACTCTTCAAAAAACGATAGCATTTGCTTATGTTTGATCTTGGTCAACAGTCATCCTTTGTCTTACGGCGCAGGTTATTTAATGCCTTTATGTCGGCATTCAGATTGCATTCACCATCTGTTTGAGAGATGGGCGAATTGCAAAATCCTGTTTTGAACAGGCGGTACCTGGTGATGTGCATTGCTGTGTGGTGATGGTCTGTTTATGCTGCTGTTTGCGCTACATGGTGAGTAAATTTCAAGTACTCTATGGCCATATATCAGTCTTTTGCCTCAACTCTTGCTAGTGACAACATGCCATGCTGGAGGAAGAAAAGAACAAGGTCTTGCCTTGCGGCAGGAACCGTGTGGGTGCTCTAGATTCCCCCCTTTTCTCTATTCCTTATAGAGTTTGTGCTTTTCGTTTTGGCATTAAGAATTTTCAAAAGAAGGGTTTTCCAGAATCATTGTTTCGCAGATCTTTTTGATTCAACCAGGTGTCCCAAACGATACCCCAAACGAAAACGAAACGATGACCAAAATTACTTTACTTCGAGTTATCCCCACCATGACATCTATACGTTTTGTTACTGGCAATTCTTCTGGCATTCTATCTGACATATCTCCTGGCATTTTATCTGGCATATCTTCTTGCATTCTATCTGGCATATCTTCTGGCATTCTACCTGGCATATCTTCTGCAATATGTTCTGGCATATCTTCCGGCACTCTGTCTGGCATATCTTCTGGCATATCTTCTGACATTCTATCTGGCATTCTATCTGGCATATGTTCTGGCAAACATTCTGGCACTTTATCTGGCATACCTTCTGGCATACCTTCTGGCATTCTATCTGACATTTTATCTGGCATACCTTCTGGCATTCTATCTGGCATATCTTCTGGCATTTTATCTGGCATATCTTCTGGCATTCTATCTGGCAGATCTTCTGGCATTCTACCTGGCATATCTTCTGGGATATGTTCTGGCATATCTTCTGGCACTCTGTCTGGCGTATCTTCTGGCATATCTTCTGACATTCTATCTGGCGTTCTATCTGGCAAATCTTCTGGCGTTCTAGCTGGCAAACATTCTGGCACTTTATCTGGCATACCTTCTGGCATTCTATCTGACATTCTATCTGGCATACCTTCTGGCATTCTATCTGGCATATCTTCTGGCATTCTATCTGGCAAACATTCTGGCACTTTATCTGGCATATCTTCTGGCATTCTTTCTGACATTTTACCTGGCGTTCTATCTGGCATATCTTCTGGCATTCTATCTGGCCGTTGAGGCCCAGCGGTGCTCACTGAGCTCGGAGGGTCCCAGGTTGAGGCCCAGGTTCCCATTGAGCTCGGACGGTCCCAGGTTGAGGTCCAGCGGTGCTCACTGAGCTCGGAAGGTCCCAGGTTGAGGTCCAGCGGTGCCCAGTGCGCTCAGACCCTTGGAGTTGAGGCCCAGCAGTGCCCACTGCGTGCGGAAGTTGGCGAAGAGCTTGGCGAAGAGTTGGCAAGGCGGAAGTGAACATGGGAGTGGATGCAAAGGTGGTGGAGGAGAAGCTGGAGGAGAGGGAGGAGGAGGTGGAGAAGGAGGTGGAGGATGAGGAGGAGGAGGAGGTGGAGGAGACGGAGGAGGAGAACAACTGTGATAAAATCTAACAACCCTCAACTGGCAGGTGGGGAAAAACACATAATTCATCATAACCCCCATCAGCCAAAGGCTGGCCCATTGCTCGCTGAAAATCTGTGTTTCTTGGTGCACGTTGCTCGTCTAAGATGAGCAGCAAGCAGGTGCAAGACATGGCAGGGCTCAAATGTTTCCTGAATGAACAGTTGGAACTGAAAGTGGAAGATGTGAAAACGAAGCTTTCGTGCGAGAATTCACTCAAAAAATGAAAGTGGAAGATGTGAAAACGAAGCTTTCGTGCGAGAGATCCCGCAAAAACTGAAGTGGAAGATGTGAAAATGAAGCTTTCGTCAGTTGTGGTGGTTGTGATCGTGGTGGTGGTGGCAGTGGTGGGTGGTAGTGGTGGTTGTGATGTGATAGCGGTGGTTGTGCTAGTGGTGGTGACAGTTCCATGAGGAAAATGAATGTCGGAGAATTTCGCTTGATTGTGCTGCATTGAGAGTGTCAGGAAGCATCCCATCCCTTGCTGGAAAACCATCAGAATACAATGGAATGTACAGGGAATATGGACATGGTGTCCCAAAACCTGGAAAACGATAATACACTCTTCAAAATTTGATGACTTGGAGCTATATAATAAAGATTGACCGTGGCCCACATCATTCGTTCACATATTTCACAAAATATCACAACATGCATTTTGCCTTTCTTGCTGTTGCATGCAAAACCGCTTTCAGAAAAACGCTGGGGAACAAGGCTTTCAAGACCCTGTGCACAGTCATTGTGGAGTTAAGCTTGATTTTTTCCCACCGGGCCCACCGGGCATAGATTTGTTGAATCTCAGTCAAACAGGTCCACGAGCGGTGCCAGCCAGACCTGAAGGCAGGGTATTTGGTTGTAGGATGTTGGAGGTCAAAATCGGACTGAGCATCGGACCTCGGTTTGGATAGCTATCGGATAGCTTTGATAAGTGCTTTGATGATCATTGAACACAAAGAAACACCAACCAGTTTCGCTGAGGCATGCGTGGTTCGTTCCCTGCTTTTTTGGGTGATATCACGGATTAAATTCTACGACTGCATGGAACAATGCCCCAATACCCGGTTGTGGAAACAGCATTGAAGCAGCATATTCATCAATATTCTGTGCTGCAAAGTTACATACTTTGTTGCTGGAATAGCAAACGTAGTATGCCTCATGTTTCAAAGCCTTGAAACGTGTTTGCGTGACAATTCAACAAATGCGCATTTTGTTGATTGCGGTACCCAGATTTCTTTATTATGATGAGATTGTGCTTTCCATAGTCATGAGTCATGAGTCATTAGACCGAGTTGCAGTGTTACTGCTGGAATATCATTTGTTGTGGCTTGGATATCCTTGGGATTTAGTCACGCTCTAAAGTTTCGTTGCTTGCTTTCTTATTCCATGATCCGAGCACTCAAGACATGTACGATGTGAATATGATATCATTTGGTTCGCTCTCGCGTTACTTTGCTGATTCCAAATCCTATTTCTGCAGACTGATTGCTGAACATGTTTCTTTGCAGTTTCAGAGATGCTGCGATTCTGGTTGCTTGTGTGGATGAGGTTTCCATGATACGCAGGGAAGTTGTCATGACTTTGCAAAAACTAGCCGGCGTAGTCACTCTAGATGTCTCATGCAATCTCTGTGCTAGAACGTGCTATATATACACCTTCCCATGTGATTGCCCTGTGTTTTGCCATGCACCCCTCTGCCTTGCGTTTGGATTCGTAGACATTTGATGACTTTTGAGTATATACTTTTGATGACATTTTGATGACATGTGTGATACATGTGATATCACGACTTCACCTGCGAAGGTGCAAAGCGACCGTTGGGGGTTGGTGCGAGTCACCTAGGTACCCCGGCATTGTTTAGTCCCTGCGTGTCATAGCATGGTGGTTAGCATTGAATGATAATTAAATGTATTGATTGTTGAGTACCATTGTCACCATTGCTGCAGCGATGCGGCAGCATTGAATACATTGAATGACTTTGCATGGCCAGCATCCTTGCTTCATGTTGCTTCTCTTGGCAATCTTAGTCAGAGACTTGGAACGCCAACAATGTTTGAACCTGGCGTCAGCCTGTTGGTTCAAGCACGAAGCTGTTTTGCACTTCTAGTTGGCAAGAAATCGGAACTTTTTTGATAATCAATGGCTATGCGCAATCCTAGCGAACACCACCCAGGTAGAATTCTTGTTCTGCTGTCTTTGTTCAACCACGTCAAAGCTGAGACAGAAGAAGCTATTGGTAGATTAAAACGTATTGTCGTCCAACAGAATTGAAGTAATTTCATCTAGTTACCTAGTTTCCACAGCACTCAGTGAGGCAATGTTGCATGTATTTCCGCGCGCAGTTGCACTTGGAGATGGTGGATTGACGGATTTGCCCAAGACGAGATTTGTCCCCTCTGCAGGCACAGGACGCGTACCTCGAAGAAACCAGCATCAGGGCCGCGTGATCAGTTGTGCCCTTGCTGGGATTTATGCTGTCCAAACTGGGGCGACCAGTGCGACCAGAAAGCCAAGAGGTTCTGCAACATTTCCAAAGTCCATGAAAGTCTTGCAGAAAGTCTTGCCGAGTGATATTGTTCTTCCAGAGCCTGTTTTGTCGAAACCCTCCAGCCGGGCTGCTGTATGGTTTCGTGCTGGGGATTTGCGCAGTAGAGATCACTGTGGATTGCAGGCAGCAGCAACTGCTCCAAACGGCTTTCTCTGTTGCTATATCTTTGAGTCACAAGAGTTGGCTAGGTTGTCATCTCGTCGTATGGCTTTGTTGCAGGTAGCTGTAGATGACTTGAAAAGTCAGTTGGACAGACATGGAATCCTCCTCCATGTTTTGTTTGCAGAGGATGCCGCCAAGACAATGCACGATTTTTGCGAAGAAATGAAGGTGACAGACCTTTATGTGCATCAAGATCCCACGGACCTTCGCGTAAAAAGTCTGGAGAGGCTCCATGAACTTTGTTCTGACCGTCAGGACCTGCTTGTTCACATGTGGCGTGCACCACTTCGATCAGCAGCTGGTTCCCTGTGTCAATGTGAAACGCATGACGATTACACCTCAGTTGTCCAGGCACTGGAGACAAGTGAGCCAATATGGCCAATAGACTCAGAGAGCTTGGAGAACAAAACGGAGACATCGACGTTGAAAGTGCCATCCGTGCCATCCGTGCCATCCGATTGGCAGGGTGAAATCCCAACTTTGGAGCAGCTCCGGCAACTTCTTTTGAACTCGTCCAGTCAGGAGCAGTTGCTGTTTCGCGAGAAACAGAAATATTTTCGCGGTTTGGGTTCAGATGCAGCCACTGAAGATGAGGCTTTTCGTTTGCTGAATCTTTATGTCAAGGAAGGTGCTGAAGCTGTGGCTAAGGATCTTTGGGGAGCTCCAGGTGATGTTCTGCCCCACTCAAAGGAAGAGTGGGCCTTTCGCCGTATCGCCTTGGGACCTGATGGCTACAAGGGCTTGAGACCTGGAGAAGTCTTTAGCCGAGCTCTCGCTGAGGAAATGTTGTGGTTGGGGAAAATCTCACTCCGCAGCGTTGCCAAAGAGTTGAAGGCTGGAAGCGACGGAAGCGACAGCGCCCGAAGTGAAGACTGCCAGGCTGCTTTGGAAGCCTTGGAGGCCAATGAGTGGCACCGACTCTTGGCCTTGGCCGATCTGGAAGAACGCAAAGAATATAAAAATTATAACAGGAATATGAAGCCAGGTGAGACATGTGAAAAGAAAGAAGACATGGAAGAGACTGGCAACACTGGCAAGACTGGCAACACTGGTAATGGAAAAGTCAAAGATGAAAGCGTTTCTAGGAACGTGTCCAGAGTCGGATATTTCAGATGGCGGGGTTATTTGTGTCGCTACATAGCACCGGTCGAAGACTGCGATTCAATACCCATTCTGGCAGTTCATGGTTTTGCAGCCTCCTGTATGCAGTTTACCGGTTTGGCAGAAGCCTTGCATTTTGGAAGAGAGAAACCTATGCCTGTCTATGCTTTAGATCTTATAGGTTTTGGGCATGCAGAGAAGCCACCCTTGTCTATCACTCAATATGTATGGGAGCAATGTGTCAAGGACTTTCTGCTTGGTGTAGTTGGGAGGCCAGCGGTTTTGATGGGAAACTCCATTGGAGGTTACATGGCACAGTCTGCGGCTGCATTTCTTGGTCCTGACCTTTGCCGTGGCATCGTTCTGCTGAACTCTGCTGGTCCCTTGTTGAGTATGGAAGACTATCAGAAGCTTTTGCAAAGCAGTGGTGGAACTGTTCTCGAAAGAATGAGAAAAGGATATGGTGAGGAAGCTCAATTGCCACAATATGCTCCGCCACCTCAGTGGTTGGTGGATTTTGGAGCGTGGCTTTTGTTGTTTGGCCTGCAACCAAACATTGAGGGCATCCTCAAGAGTCTGTACCCAAGCAATCCAACACCAGTCGCGGACTTGGCCCTGGAAATCCTGCGAGATTCCAAGGACCCGTTCGCCAGCAACGTCATTGGTTGCTTCAGCCGGCTAGGGCCGAATCGACCAAGCAACGAGCTTCTGAAGGAATACGCCCGTGGAGGTGCAACGCCGTCCAACACGTCCAGCCGTGGCAATTTGTTGATTTGCCAAGGCATGGCTGACCTCTTGGGCGGAGGACCTGAAAACCAACCAAGGCGTCTCCAGGGCTTTGTCTCAGCCGTGCCGGAGCTCAACGCTTCGGGGGTACCAATCGAAGGCGCTGGCCACTGTCCTCATCATGAGGCTCCTGCCAAAGTTGCAGATGCTGTTCTCAAGTGGGTCGAAGTCTTATGACAGGATACGACAGGGTCCCACCTGATGCCGATATCAAAGACTTGTGTGAGCTGCAAAAAGTCGAGAGAAATTATGGTGCTAGGATGTGTTAGGTGTTCTTATTTTTCTCAAATTTAGTGTATGGGCCATGGGCAATGTGATCTTTGACGAGAAAATGGCAGGAAGACTCATGCAGAATTTGATGACTTTTGATGATGATGTTCGGATTGTTCGGCTTCCAGGTGAGGGCTTCAAAGCTGAGCCACGGGCACCAACTCCGCAGCTCCAGGCCGGCAGTTTGCCTTGAGCAACGTTAAGCAACCTTAAGCAACCGGAATCCATTGAAATCCATTGGAATCCGATACGAATCGACACACATTTTGGCAAAGTTATCGCTCTCAGCTGAGATTGTTTCCAGTTTTCAGCAACTTTCTCACGTCGCCCGTTCATTCACTGTCTTCAACCGATGTTTGAGGTTTCTGTGCAAGAGCGTACAAGGCAACTTGCAAACAAGAGTTGAGTAAAGTCTACACTGTACATCTACATCAGAATGCGTATGCCTTAGTGTATCTTAGTAACATTTCATGATCCCCTCTCAAACAATTTATACATCAGTTGAGGCCGAACAAACTTCTCGGGACCCCAACATGAAGTCAGGCTTAACATGGCTTAACTATGCATTCAATATCATTCTAAAAAATACCGTGCCTCCCTAAAAATGTTGGTGTAGTCTGTCCTGTCCCGGGATTTGGTTTAATTTGTGCGGGGGTTATCGATATGAAAATTAAATGCAAATGTCATATCTTTTACAGTACTGGTGTCTCTCGATCTGATTCTGCCTTGCCTTCTTTTGCTGCTGTTGCCAGGAGCAGCAACGCACAGCACAGCCGAAAACTGTGACGATGAAGGCGCTCCCTTGGATTGCAGCCTTTACAGCGTTTGCCGTTTCAAGTTCTTGCGGGCAAGGCCATTAAGACATTCTTGCTTCAACGGTAGTGGATGCTGTTTTCTTCATCGCAGCAGCATTTCTTGTCGACGTTGCTATGAGTTGGATGTCATGAAATTTCATAGATGCCTTCACTGACTTGAATTTGGCCATAGAAAACGATCTTAAGGATTTGAGAGAAGTCTTTCAGGTGTGCCTTTCGAAGTAAGCTCAGCTTTGCCCTGACAGGTCGTTCTGAAGCCTGTGGTAGCAGAGAAACTGAAGCAATTAAATTCTCGAGGTGTGAAGGCGCGGAGACATGAGTCAAGAAACTTTTACACCAAGTCAAAGCGCAAAAGGTATAAGCAGATTATAAGCTGTGGTACATTGTGGCACAGTGCATTCTACCAAAATTGTAGAGGGTACAGTGACGCTGCTTTCTCCCAACAGCCGCGAGTTTTGAGCACAGTTGTATTAATGTAGGCTCCTGATTAGTGTAGGGGGGCCCCACCCGTGTGATAGACAGTTCCGGCCTATGCGACTTGGACCCCCGCGAAACTAATTTTGGGTACTGAATAGTGTAGAAATTTCCAAGGACCGGGTTCTGAATAGTGTGGAATCAAAAAATTGATAGGTTTCAATTGATTTCATTTTTTTCAATGGATTTCAATTTACTTTCAATTGATTTCAATTGATTTCAATTTATTTTCAATTTATTTTAATTTTTTTCAATTGATTTCAATTTACTTCAATTGATTTCAATTTACTTTCAACTGATTTGAGCAACTGCTCAAATCACCCACCCTGGCTATCTCAGCAAGCTCAGCTTCAGCACCTCAGCTGCACCTACCTCATCAACATCAGCTGCAACTGCCTGAAACTCTGCTCAGACTGAGTGATTTGCAGCTTTGCACTGAGCAAGGCTCAGTGCTTTTCACCTTCGTTCTGAGATAATTGGTCTCAAGGTTTTTTTGCTGAGTGCCAAAAAAAATCACCTGAGCAAGCAGCTGGACACAATAGTGGACCGCTCCAACAAACCATACTATTGTGGATCAGGGTTGCTCATGGACTACCCCCTTGTAAACTTGTTTGGGTGATGTTTTAATATATTTTTTTAAGGCATCATATATTTTGAGAAATTGGGCATTTCTGAGAATTTCAAATGAAAGAAACTAAGAAAGTAAAAGAAAAAAGTTTTAGCAAAGGAAAAGAATAAAAGGAATGTTTCTAAAAGATAAAAACATCAGGAAGCAGCTGGACACAATAGTGGACCCCTCAAAAAAACCATACTATTGTGGATCAGAGTTGCTCATGGACTACCCCCTTGAAAAATTGTTTGAGTGATGTTTTCATAATGGGTTTTAATAAGGCATCATATATATTCGAAAAATTGGAATTTTCTGAGAATTTCAAATGAAAGAAATTAAGACAGTAAAAGAAAAAACTTTAGCAAAGGTAAAGATAAAGGAAATGTGTCCAAAAAAAATCACCTCAGGAAGCAGCTGGGCACAATAGTGGACCCCTCAAACAAACCATACTATTGTGGATCAGATTGTAATTTCAAGTGGACAGGAAATGTCGAAATTTCAAGAGGGGGAATGTCGAAATTTCAAGTGATCAAGTGAAAGAAACTAAGAAAGTGAAGAAAAAACTTTAAAATGTTGAAAAAAAATCAAAAAGGAAGAAGCTGGACCTGGACACAGTAGTGGACCCCCCACACAATTATTTAGGATCATAGGATCAATATAATTAACATAGACCCGGGCAAGCCGGCGGCGGAAGTTTCCCAAACATAAATGACCTATAGTTCAAAGACAACCTGTCCCGACCGTGTCCTTCCCTCGACAACCGGTTGATTTTTTCAGCGAGAGACGAAGCAAAGTCTTCACACTCCACACTCCACACTTCACACTGCGCTCTTCGCACTCCAAACTTAAACTTCACACTCCACACTTCACACTTCTCACTTCCCACTGCTTCCTTCACACTGCACACTTCACACTGCACTCTTCACGCCCCACACTTCACACTGCTCTAAACCTACGTGCAACAAAAAAACACTAGCGCCAAAATGGAGAAAATCTGCTAACAAATCCATTTCGCAGCCTTCATGCAGCCAGTCCAAGACGATGTACGAGATCCAGCTGCAAAAGACATTACGCATGCAGCCAAAGCAAGAAGCAACCTTGACGCAGCCATTCCAATGCGATCTGCGGAGACTGAGTTGCAAAACACAAGAGAACTACGCGCAATGGCATCGGAAATTGTAGCTCCAAAACCGGATCTCGACGCCAGAGCGAAAAAAAGACGATTTTGAAGCACTTTTTAAAAGGATTTTTAGAAGGAAAATCACTAGCGCCAAAATGAGGAAAATCTGCTGACAAATCACTGTCGCAGCCTTCATGCAGCCACTCCAATACGATTTACGAAGTCCAGCTACAAAAGACAATAGTATTACGCATGCAGCCACAGCATGAAGCAACCTTGACACAGCCATTCCAATGCGATCTGCAAAGACTGAGTTGCAAAACACAATAGATCTACGCGCAACTGGGTCGGAAATTGCAGCTCCAAAACCGGATCTCGACGCCAAAGCGACAAAAAAACCATTTTGAAGCACTTTTTAAAAGAATTTTTAAAAGGAAAATTACTAGCGCCAAAATGGAGGAAATCTGCTGACAAATCACTGTCGCAGCCTTCATGCAGCCACTCCAATACGATTTACGAAGTCCAGCTACAAAAGACAATAGTATTACGCATGCAGCCACAGCATGAAGCAACCTTGACACAGCCATTCCAATGCGATCTGCGGAGACTGAGTTGCAAAACACAATAGAACTACGCGCAACGGCGTCGGAAATTGTAGCTCCAAAACCGGACTCGACGCCAGAGCGAAAAAAAGACGATTTTGAAGCACTTTTTAAAAGGATTTTTAGAAGGAAAATCACTAGCGCCAAAAACGCATTTCGTGCGAGACTTCCTTCAAAACTCCTTGACGCAGCCATTCCAATGCGATCTGCGGAGACTGAGTTGCAAAACACAAGAGAACTACGCGCAATGGCGTCGGAAATTGTAGCTCCAAAACCGGATCTCGACGCCAGAGCGAAAAAAGACGATTTTGAAGCACTTTTTAAAAGGATTTTTAGAAGGAAAATCACTAGCGCCAAAATGGAGAAAATCTGCTGACAAATCACTGTCGCAGCCTTCATGCAGCCACTCCATTACGATTTACGAAGTCCAGCTGCAAAAGACAATAGTATTACGCATGCAGCCACAGCATGAAGCAACCTTGACACAGCAATTACAATGCGATCTGCGGAGACTGAGTTGCAAAACACAATAGAACTACGCGCAACGGCGTCGGAAATTGTAGCTCCAAAACCGGATCTCGACGCCAGAGCGAAAAAAAGACGATTTTGAAGCACTTTTTAAAAGGATTTTTAGAAGGAAAATCACTAGCGCCAAAATGGAGAAAAAAACGCATTTCGTGCGAGACTTCCTTCAAAACTCCATCGGCAACTCATCCACCAGCACCACTTGCAATCCCATTTACATTGCGGGAACGATCCTACAGTTGCAAATCACAATGGAATTCTGTCGACCACACATGCACGAAGAACACTTGAAACCCCATTTACATATGCGGAACCGATCCGAGAATGATCCGACCATGATCCGACCACACACGAGACCGTCTCGCACCCGTCGCACCGCAGAGGTAGATCATCGGCGTTCGGGGACGGACTTTGTATGAAAAAACACAGGGTTTCGTGCATCTGCTATCTCTCAAAAACGCATTTCGTGCGAGACTTCCTTCAAAACTCCATCGACAACTCATCCACCAGCACCACTTGCAATCCCATTTACATTGCGGGAACGATCCTACAGTTGCAAATCACAATGGAATTCTGTCGACCGCACATGCACGAAAAACACTTGAAACCCCATTTACAATGCGGAACCGATCCGACCATGGTCCGAGAATGATCCGACCATGATCCGCCCATGATCCGACCACACACGAGACCGTCTCGCAACCGTCGCACCGCAGAGGTAGATCATCGAGGTTCGGAGACGGACTTTGTATGGAAAAACATAGGGTTTCGTGCATCTGCTATCTCTCAAAAACGCATTTCGTGCGAGACTTCCTCCAAAACTCCATCGGCAACTCCTCCACCAGCACCACTTGCAATCCCATTTACATCGCGGGAACGATCCTACAGTTGCAAACCACAATGGAATTCTGTCGACCGCGCATGCACGAAAAACACTTGAAACCCCATTTACAATGCGGAACCGATCCGACCATGGTCCGAGACCGATCCGACCATGATCCGACCATGATCCGACCACACACGAGACCGTCTCGCACCCGTCGCACCGCAGAGGTAGATCATCGAGGTTCGGGGACGAACTTTGTATGGAAAAACATAGGCTTTCGTGCATCTGCTATCTCTCAAAAACGCATGTCGTGCGAGACTTCCTTCAAAACTCCATCGGCAACTCCTCCACCAGCACCACTTGCAATCCCATTTACAGTGAGGGAACAATTTCTTTGCTAACTCTTTCTGTGACTAACTCTTTCCCTCACTAACTCTTTCTTTGACTAACTCTTTCCCTGACTAACTGTTTCTTTGCTAACTCTTTCTTTGACTAACTGACTAACTCTCCTAACTCACTAACTCTTTCTTTGACTACTCTTTCCCTCACTAACTCTTTCTTTGACTAACTCTTTCCCTCACTAACTCTTTCTTTGACTAACTCTTTCCCTGACTAACTCTTTCTTTGACTAACTCTTTCTTTGACTAACTCTTTCCCTGACGAACTCTTTCTTTGACTAACTCTTTCCCTCTTTCCCTCACTAACTCTTTCTTTGACTAACTCTTTCCCTCACTAACTCTTTCTTTGACTAACTCTTTCCCTGACTAACTGTTTCTTTGACTAACTCTTTTTTTTGACTAACTCTTTCCCTGACGAACTCTTTCTTTGCTAACTCTTTCTTTGATTAACTCTTTCCCTGACATTCTAAAAGTCCGTAACACGGAAGTTTCTCCCCCTAAACTTCCTTTGATAAAAGAATATGTTTTAAACACGAATGAAATTAAAATAACTTTTGAAAAAAATAAGAACTAAAATTAAAACTAGATAGTTTCTCAAATCAAAATAAAAATTAAAAAATGTTATAAAAAAATACGAATGAAATTTAAAAATTAAACTAACTTGTAAAAATTGAATCAAATTAAACAAAAAAATAGAACATAATTTAAAACAATTTAAAATTTAAAAAAAAAAACTGAAAAACTTACCCCAAAATCCTGGGGACACAATACTGTACCAGGGCATCATTTCCAAAGGTTCACAATTATTTTGGAGTCTGGGGAAGCAATAGTGTACCACCACACTAATCAGGACCCAACATTATCTGTCATTAATTAATTGTGTCTATGTTTTTTTAATGAAAGGCGCATGTGTGGAGGCAGAGTTGTTTTGTGTATCAAGCATCAGAGAAAACAACATATGTCCGCCAGCTAACGCCCGAAGCCCTGCGGGGCTTGGCAGCAGCTGATGCGAAAGATGCAGAAGTGCTGATGCAGGCGAGGGCCTTTGCACATGTTATGTGCGTCAAAAATTGAAGAGCTAGTGATGCGTTGTAATATAATGTAATATTACAATTAGGTAGAACTTTAGTTTTACAGGCCTACGCAAAGTGCGCACACGCACACACACAAATACATGTCACCCTTTCAATTGTCATGTGTCACATTTGGGTCACAATATCTGATTGGTGATATGCAATGAGATGCATCATGTTTATATTGCTCGGCAGAGTCCATGCGTGAATTCTGCGAACAAAGTCGACTCGCGTCAGGTTCACGCCACATGTTTAGAATTTTCACAATGCCCGTTGCGGTCAGGCGTTGTTGAGTCGTGGAGAGGCAGTATTTGCAGCTGCCGGAGTTTGTTCTTCGGTCACAACTGGATTGTTGAAGTCCAACTGATGTATCCAAATTCCAGCGCGTTGACAGCTCATGACAGCGCATTGTCTGGAAATGCCAGATGTGTCAGTGAACAATTGGACTGGTGACTGGGGTTTGTAAAGACACAGAGTCTTTTGGCGGATGGATAGTGCCAACCACTGCTTGTACCATCTTGGACACTTCTTGTACCACGTTTTGGTTAAAGAGCGAGATAGAATCCAATCCCAACTTGGCAGCCGCAGGTGCCCAACCCCTCAAACTTTATCACAGTGTGGAGCCCTGTCTCCCTACGAAACTGCGATTTTCTCTTTGGGACCGCGTTTCGGAAATTTACAATGCATAGCTGCATGTAGATATTTGTAGATGCCTTGTAGATAGATATAATGATATAATATATTATATATTCTCTTGGTCAAGCAATGTCAAAGACATCACAACTGAATTGAGTTTCAGATGAACCGTGACCAACCTTGACCGCCTCTCTGCCCTCAGCCTCTGGGTGGGGTTCGTTTCGATCGCAGTGAGGCTAGCTTGGCCAACCTGGCCAAGAGACAGGCGCACTGGGGCAATGGTTGGGCGGTTGAGCAATGGTCTAATGGGCGGGTTCCACCGAGGTCCATGGCAACGATGATCCGATCGTTTGAATCGTTTGCCGAATTTGTCATTTGCGACACACATGGCTTTTGGCTCAAAGCTCTCTGAGCACCAGATAGTAAGAGCATGTAAGAGCTCTTTCAGCTGCCAAGACACCTGCCATGGCATCAGCATACCTGTGATTCAGCTCTTTTGGCTTAAGTAGATCAAAACAAAAAATGAACCAAATCAACCGGTTTCCTTTGCATCACTGTAGCACTGACCAAGTTAAAAGCACTCCGGGTATGGTGGAACACATTGTCTTGACTCTTGACCTCAACTGGGTTTAGATCATGTGAGATTTCTGAAGTCCCTGCTTGCAAACGCATCACTGAATCCACCTTGACGTCACGATACCCTCATCCAGGGACCTCTTGCTCCACATCTCAGCAGTGTTTTCGTGTTCAGGGACTTAACCAATGCCCAAAAAAAGGTCCAAAGAGTGCCTGCACTCCCTGCAATCTATCAAAATTGGCCCAACGCCATGTCATTTGGTCACGGAGTTGACCAAGAGTTTGATACTCAATGCATCTCAAGGGGGTCAAGGACTTGACGTCCATCTTGGTCACCCTTTGCTAACGGACTGTTTTGTGGAGAAATGCGATGATATGACATATTGTAATATAAGATAATATGAGGAATTGTCTGGATGAAATTTGGGTACACTAAGAATCGAATGCTTTACTGGTCCGAGGAATGACGTCAAAACTTGGCCTCTCCCCATATTGTAGAACATACTAAGAGACAGAGAGGTGCTACCGACTGACGATTGAGAATTTTGATCTGGGGTGCGTGTCCCAAGGAAGTCATCCATGCCAGCAGGCTTGCGAGTGTTCATGCCGGGCGTGGCCATTGAAACCGGCGGAAGGATATTTAAACAATACTTTCAACCAGCTTGATTGAATGACACGGGTTCTTGCTGAAGAGTTGCTTGAGCCAGCTATGATTTAAAAAGGCAGCGGACTCAGCTTCGTTCGAAATGTAATTATTATATAATTTATATAATTATATGTAATTATTGAGATTTATTAAGTATGTATCAACTTCCACTTTTTTCATGTTTGAATGTTTTGACAGAAAACTGGGTTTGATCGGTTCAGCAGAATTTTGCTACTCATGTGAAGTGGATTGAGATTCAGCCGAGAACAGAAGTCATTTATGAATATTTATGATATCAATACCGTTTTCAGAGTTTTCGTGATTTGCGGTGTCTGAATGTTTCTGATGGATGTGGCTTTGGAGGCCTTACTGCCTATGAGAAGAAGATGATGAAGCCGGAGCCTCTGAGGTCCCAACCACCCTCAGTTGATATGAAAACAGCACGAAACAGCACGAAAAATGAATAAGAAAGAAACTGTACCAACTTTGATCCGATCCTTGTGCTCAAGTGCTTCGTGCGCGCCTTTCACTCTTGGAGCTCTGCTTTTTTGATGTTTTTCAGGCTTTTCTTCGGGTAGATGTCAGGTGGAAAAGATATGACATTTGAAGAGACCAAGAAGATGGGTGAGCATATCTTGTGAGCATATCTTCAGCGGACACTGGTACAGCTTATGTACATCTGGTGAGGCGCTTGGAGCAAGCCAATCTTCGAGCGCAGGAGCCAATCTTGGGAGGACAATTTGGAAACGCAGCCAGACCCCACTGTGTGAAATTTGCAAGTTTCTTTTCCATGTGCCTTAAACAATATGTTTGATCCCAGGTGTTTCTTGATTTTTTGATGTTTGAAAAAATGCGTACATATGTATATATTATACATATGTATATATACTTATACATATGTATAATATATATATATATATAGGTTTCTATTTTTTAAAGTATATATTGCGATTCCGTTCTACACGCTCCAGGCGCCCAAGGCGGAGCCGCCAAGGCAGAAACCCAAGGTTCGGGGGCTCAGGGAACTGCTTAGGGAAGTGCTTCAGGAAGTGCTTAGGGAGCTGCTTAGGGAGCTGAGGAACGATGGATTTTTCAATATCTTTGACTTTGTTCTGGTCAGGGAATCGTGAAGATTTTGCCTTGTACTGGCACACAAGTTGTCCGCAAATGCATTTGGCTGCAAATCTATCCAACAATATCCAACATATTTTCCCTTTCCCGCCGCAAAAGGAGACTATTTGAGACTGCTGCGATGGCGGGCGCTTCTCCAGGCAGCTCTCACTATGCTGCGTCCAAGCGCCAAAAAAGTCATCACAGAGCTTCAGGTCCGAGCCATACCCAAAAGTTATTCAAGCTGCGGCATTCTGCGCCAGTTTGATCCCGTACACGTTGCACAGGATTTGATCTCTGAAGGAAAGACCGAAAGACCAGATGGGAACCTGATGGTTCGAAACCTTCTGCTGAGAACTTGTCGTTGTTTTTTACAAAATACACTTGGCCGGGGAGGTCACAAAAGCCGTTCACCCCACATCCGCAGCAGGGCAGTCCTGTATACTGAAGGGAAGAGGGAATGCAAAGCCCATGGAGTCAGCCCTGACGTCTTGCATGACATCGTTGCAAAACGCGCGGAGAATGTTCTGGCGCGTTTTCACGAAATGGGCTATCGTACCGACATTTGGGATAGCAACTGCTAGCAAGGTATCGCAAAGCAATGTGTTGCTGTGCTGTGCACTCTGACGGCCGACATGTTGCGTAGCCTCCGTTGGAAAAAAAAGAGTGGCACCTTCTGTTGTTGTCAATTGAAGAAAAGACAACGTCCAAAGTGAGTTGGGATGGATATTGCAAGATTTTCGCAAAATTGGTTATCGTATCGATATTTGAGATCTTGATGGATCTAGCGTATTATTTCTCAATCTTATCATATTTTATCATCCAAAGAAGCAGGAGAAGAAGAAGAACTACAATTCATTGTTGGCAGGGTAAGCCAAGGTTTTTTAAATTGCTACCTCCACTTAGAATGCTTCAAACACTGAGATGATTCGTCTCCTAATAGCAAATGTACCTGTGCATTGTTTGAATTTATGAGCAGGTCGAGTAGGATGCTGTAGGCACCTTTCCCTTTTCCCTCTCTGTTTTTGGTGGCCATCTTCGGGGGTGGTTTTCCAGGGGACCAAGTTCGGCCGAGAAAAAAATGGCATCGACCGGACACGACATGAACTGATAAACGAATTAAACAGACATTATATAATATTATATCTTCTCTTTTTTTGCTGACCCAAGTACACATCACTTACATTAGGATAAACCCAGCCACTCAAACATCGTCATCTGTTTTTGTACTACAGTACAAACGTGTTTCTATCTTCGTCTTGGGCCAATGCATCGCTTTTAAGTCCAATGGGAAATGGTCAATCAACCATATCAGCAAGATGCGCCCGGTGGTTTAGTTTGAGATCCTGCAAAAGGGTGATAGATTGATAGATCATGATAGATCATGATAGATTCATCTTCAACAAAAAAGGCCAGACTCACAGATATTCCTGGGTAATTTTAATTGCAGACAACAGACACCGTAGATGTATTCAGGATTTCAGGTAAGTCCAGTTTCTATCAGTCTGAGCAGCGATGCCTGAAATACCTATTGTACTCCAATTGTAGCGTTGTCGGAGTAAATAAATCAAGAAAATTTAAGACTTATTAGTACCATCATGGTGTGAGATGGTATGAGAGGATATTGAGATATATTGAGTGCGATGAATTATGGAACATTGTGGAACGGTTTCCTGGTCCCAAGCTTGGAAATGGACGACACCATGGGACCATGCACTCCTTGCAGGAGGCGACTTGCCATGCAGCTGGTGACCCTGACCACGAGAGGTTGGGAAGCATTTTGCCTATGGGCTTATTTTTGCCTTGGCGTTGTGATGTTTTCCACTCTTCTCCGCAGTTCTGCTCCAGGGTTCTCCACCCTCTGACCCTGGTCACTTTGGTCACTGTGGTCACTGTGGTCACCTTCAATCAAACACCACAATAACGGCTCCTCTCCGGCTCCTCTCACCTGCAACACTTTATGCATCATCTAACTCTTCGTGCATGCGTGGTATTCCGCCTGAAGGCTCCTTGCCTTGGCACGTGAGTCGTGGGAAGCCCAGGGAAGCAATGGGGTTTTGATCCTGACGTCAGAAACTGCCTGGTACAGAATCCACTTGTGGATACAAAAAAATGTTGTGAATGTAATTTGTACCATATGTGCTCAATAGATTGTTTGCCCAGAATCAGCAAAAAAATACTATGTACATCAATTGTATAACTATGTACATCGTGGGCCCAGGGCGCAATTTCAGAGTTTGCCTGGTGCAGATGTATACCTTTGGAGTGCCATGACTAGTGAAGTTGGCCCTCCAAGGCGCCAACAAGGCAACCTCTTTTATTACTTTCCAGAAGCCAACGACAGGTGCGGAGATGATGGTTGTGTTATGTTGTGTTATGTTGTGTTGTGTTCGTCGCTTGCAGCATTGGAGTGCCGTTTTTTTCTCCGGTAGTCTTCCCAACAGGTAAGTTGAATTTATTCCAAAAAAGTGGCACTGGACGCATTGAATAATTTCATTCGAATTCAACAGAAATAAAAGCCAGAACTCATTTGAGAATTCCTTTGAGCGTTGGTACCAGGTTGAAACAACAAGCACGCGATGTGCACGAACAGATGAAGGTGCAGCGCAACAATGGGAAGCCAATGGGGGGATGACGACACATCTCTGGTTCTTGACGATGCTGTGAAATGTTGATGAACAAAGTGGCCAAGACTGAGACTATTGCTAATGAAGATGTCTGACATGCTTTCATTGTGGACATTCGCAATCAAAAACAAGAGAATCCCAGAGTGACTATTTGGTGCAGCTGACAAAGCGGCTGTCTCGAGGACCGCGAAGCGCTGGATGAGAACCTACGGCTTCGGAACGAGGCAACTCCGAGGGCCGCTCTGATTGCACACAGATATGCACAGAATGCACAATGCATAGCAATGACAAACGCCAAGCTCTGACAAGCTCCTTGCAGCTGAACTTGGCTGATCTATCGATTCTGTAGCCTATGGAACTTCTATTGCATGAATTCTATGGAAAATTATGTTTTCTTAGCACGACGGAAGTTGTCAGTCAACTTACACCAACCAAGTCGTCCTAAGTCTGCCATTTTCCTGGAACGGATCGCCACTTCACAAAACTGCCCACTCCCTGCGTGTTACACTGATTCCATCAGATTCTTTAAAATTCTTTAATTATCCCATGTCAAAGCCACAACCCGTGCAATGCACAGGACCATCCGGAAAGGCAGGTTTGGGCAGAGTTCTTCAATCCACACACTGCCATACTAATCATACTATGATTCATTGCTTCAAAGGAATACCATAGGACCATAGGATTGGTTCCAATTACCTCTAAATGCTTGTGCTGTCCAGAAATTTGGTATTATGACAGACCTGGCCAGTTAATTTTATCTATCTCAGATGGTGTTTAATGGCACTTCCAGAAGCCATGGCTGATAGCTGCTCCTTTGCGCCGTTCTTTTAGGATGTTTAAAACAGATACGTCAAGTTCAGAGACAGTCTCTTTTGGCAGCAGTTGTTCGATCAATAACAATTGTCCCCGGTAAGCGACATTCAGAAGTCGAACTTCAGAAACAAGTTGACCACAGGATTAGACTGAAACATAGATTCTGTTTGACTGTGTCATGTCTATCCTAAACTGGGATTTTGACAACTACTTGCTTCGTAGTGATACTGACTGAGCATACTGAACGTGCAAGTCTAGGGAGGATTTGGATCCTAAAAAAGAAACAAGTTCGCTTCGTGATACTTCAATCACTTCAATGTATCCGAAACGGATTGGATTTTTTGTCCAGGGGCATTGCAGATTTCTTCGAGGAATTGGAGGCACTGCAGCAGAAGGCGCCGTTGCCAACCTTTCGATGAAGTCGGTAGATTTCTGAAGGTATCCGTTTGTTGACTCCAAGTGCATCAATCGTGGCTTGTGTTCCAACCCAATCCCTCATGATTCCTGCTGAAATGTTGCTTTGCCTTTAAGGCCAGCCCAAGACTGTGCTTGATGTGAATTATGTTTTGTATTAAACCGTCACGAACGGTGACTCAAATTCCATATGAGAATCTCAAGATGTGAAAATGACGTTGACGTGATCAGCTCACGAGGAGAGGATGGCTCGGACACAAGATGTTGTGGCGCCGCCAAGAACTCAGCCCACGCGAACCCGAGAACGAACATGGACAATGACAGACAATGGGTTAACACAATTTAACATGCCAACAGCATGGGCCATTGGAATCTTGCTCAGGAGCAATGATGTAGCCCTGCAATGTGATACAAGCTTGTGCCCCTTATATCGAATTCCTCTGTGCTGTGTGGTGGGGAACAGACTTCACTTTATATACCCATGGAGTCCAAAGCTTCTGCCTCCTATAACCGGTTTGGTCACTGATCTTCGGGTGCCGTAAACAAATAGACCCTTTGAGAGAAAATTGGGTTTAAGCAACTCAGAGAAGTACCTTGTTGTACACACATGTCTGCAGTGAATCACCTCTCGAGTTGGAGAATCGGGAACACATCTCATATTTCTTCATGGAAACCGGCGCGACTTTGAGGCAGGAGGTTGGCGAGGATCAGCCACAGGCCACGAGCACAATGCAAAAGTCAGAGAGTCCTGTCTTTCGAAATGTCGTTTGTTTATGTTTGCTCAATCGTCGTTCCATAACTTTTAACATTTTCATCTCTGGTTGTGTTCGGAATCCACCTCGTTCTGTCCTGCCAGGCCAAGGCCACAGTTCCACAAAGAGGCAGGACTTCCCAAGGAGTTCAGATGGACCCAGAGACACGATCACCACTTGACTTTGGAGTGCAAAATCAGACACATGGGTTACTGTCAGTTACAGCATTTTGCAGCTGTCTTTGCAGTTCTTTTCAGAACTCTCAAAGCTTCAGCTGGAGGTCCAAATGCGAGAATAGAGGTAGCGGCAGAGGTAGCAGACAGATGATGCCGAGCACGTTCAAAAAGAGTTCCTTGCGGCACGGCGGGTGCGTGTGAGATCTTATTTGTGCTTGAACTCAAGGGCACACGACGGCTGTAGATCCACATCCAAAAGACGAAGATAAAGCTCCACAAGAGCTAGCAGCAGCTTGGTTCTTTGCTTGAAACAGTCTTCCAATCTTGAAATAGATGTGACTCCCATTGCCGTTGTTGATTAGCATTCGTCCTTTTCGGCCCATTTCACTTCGCCTCGCTTCATTTCATCATCACCGTCATTGTCGTCACCCTGGTCCTGGTCTTGGTCATCATCCGGTTCTACAACCGGACTGTGCGATGCGCAGGCCACTGCTCCCATTGAGCAAAGCCACTCAGTCCAGCACCAGCCTGTTGGAAGCTAAGTTTTGCTTTAGAATTCGGATGAATTCGGGAATATCCTGTTGCACAGTATTGTTTTCCTTGTGTTCACCGAGACTCAACAAATCCCCACAATACTCATCATGTTAAAAGTCTATACATGTTCATATTTTAAACCATGTTTCAAAATAACTAGTTCAAATCTTCCGGTTTTACATTTCGAAAGTCGTTGAGACTCATATTGAAACTTACCACTTCGAGATATTTCAACATTGAGGCGGCGGCCCGTGCGGCCCCGGCTTCAGCTGGAACCTCTGCAGCTAAAGTCCTTCCCAGAGGGAAGGGGCCAAAGGGGCCGAAGGGGCCGAAAGGGCCCAAGTTCTCCGGAGCCGGCGCCGGTCCTGCTGGCTCCGGCCCGCGCACGGCACCTGTGGCATCACCGAAGGTGCCAGGACAGGGCCAGCCCCCGAAGCGACGCACCGCCGCCTGGGAGCTCAGTGACCTTCAAACATGAAGAGCTAAGGCAGCTAAGGGCTAAGAATTGTAATAAGATGCTAATAGGAAGAACATGGAAGAACATGGAAGAACAATAAGAATGCTCTGGAAGATGCTGGAAGCGCTTCAAGATGCTTCAAGCATTTTGAAGCCGTTTGAAACTGAAAGAGTCAAGCTCGGCAAATATGGCAAATTTGAACGGAAACGATTAAACGATGTTGAAAGGGAAGATGTGAGAATTGAAAGACTGCCATGCAAAGACAGAGCTGCCAAATTGTAGGAAGGACATGAACATACGTATATAATGCAAAGTCTGCTCACTGAAGACTTGATGCGTACCATATAAGCTAGCAAAGGTTCCAAGGTCCAGCAAAAACATAGAGGTTTGATGAGGTTTGGACTTGGGTTTGTCAGGACGTGATGTCTCATTTTCACAGTTGTTCTATGTTGTTCTTCACCTCTGAGGATTTGCCTTTCGAGCGACTTGCTGTGCAGGCTGCGTGGCAATACTTTGCCGGACATGTTAGTTAGTTTTGGGCGGTTATTGAATGTTTATTTGCTGAAAATCGTGCATGTCTATCGAATTAGAAGATGCCCCATCGATTACCGCGGGCGACAGGCAAAACTCTTTGCAGTCAACAAGCAGGGCATTTGGGCCAAGCAAGGCTGGGAGCATCAAGGAGCAAAGAGTGCAGGGGCCACTCTTGGGGCAGTCAGCAATCGAGAGGCATCCAGGTATTCTAGGTACAAATGCAGTGTAAGGATGTATGAGGCTGTATAAGGATGTATAAGGCACTTAATATGGCATATTGTAGCGTGGTAGTGCAAAAGTATCGTTTCGCATTCATGTTGAAACTGTTATAGGCATCGTGGAACATGTAGTCTATGTTGTCATAGCCTTCACTGCGCGCAGTGGTGACTGTACCATGTTAATCCATGTCAATCCACATTATACATCATTAATACATCATTAATACATCATTAATACATCATTAATACATCATTAATACATCATGAATACATCATGAATACATCATTATACCGTGATTCTATACCACGAGTGACTCAGTTTCTGTTTCTTTCAGACTCGATCTGTCGAGAGGCAAAGCCTTGGACGAGTCGGCGCTCTCTGCATTGATGCAAATCGAGCCTGTCAGGAGCCCAGAGAGCGTCAAAATGCGTCAATGATGCGTCAAACAGCTTCGAGCCTTTTGTAGTGACACAACGCTTGACACAACGTGACAATGTGGCCATATGTTTCCTGATTCCGTAGTCACTAAGTCAAAGTAGTATGTAGTCTGCACATGTCCGTTGTGAAGGTTGAAAGGCATGGTGCTTTGTGGCCTCACTTAGGGTTTGAGATGGTTTGAGATGGTTTGAGGCGTTGGAGCAGGCTATGCCACAGTTCTTTCTCTTGATTCAGTTTCCCAATCCCTTGGCTCAAGTCTTCATGGGCATAGCTCTGGAGCTCATGACCCGATACTGTGACTCTGCTGAAACCGCGGACAGGATCTGAAACTGTGGAAAGATTCGGAAACACCTTTCGACACCTTTCGGTTTCGGTTTCGTTCGGTTTCAAGCGCTTCAGCCCTTTTGATTTGTCCGTTGTTTTGTCGTGTCTTGTTGTTTCTGGTGGGCTTAGGAACCATTGTCACGCCACAGTTATCTCTCTGTGGTGTGCGATCTGTGGTGTGCAATGACATCCGCATCCGCAGCTGCGATGTGGGACACTGGCACCATTATGTTCGTGTGCGAAGCTCAAATCAAAGCAAGTCACAGCAGCATCTCGAACCGGACAGTTAAATAAGGCATAATAAGACTATAGATTCATGGATGCAATGGATAGATAGCCACATATGTCTACAGGCAAGATGTTTTGTCAGTGTTTGGCTGACTGATGATCCGGCCCAGGGCGTTGCTGCTCTTGTTCATTTGGCGCTTCTTCTTTCCCTTCGCGTTTCTGACAGAGCGAATACAACAAGCCAACTACACATTCGCCGCTCTGAAGGTTTTGGCATGTTTTGGCTGAATCCGAAAGTTTGATTTATACAATATTAATCCATATTCAACACGTATATGATGTTTGGAAATCATGTCCATGGACCAGTTGCATGAGGCATCTCTTTGTGTAAGGTCCAATACAATTCTTAGGAGCAAGCGCAATTCATCAGTGACAATGACTCAGAGACCAACATGTTCAACGTTAGCATACTTAGGGAATATGTTGGGAATACTTAGGGAATTCCCTAGGTACTTTATGCCCTGCTCTTCTTCCTCTTCATTTACAACTCCGTGATTTTTATCTCCACGGCTTTGGAGCAGGATGGAAAGGTGCCTTCTTTTGTGCCAGCTAAGTCAGCTACCACTCTATGAAGAAAGGATAGTCTTTCCAAATGCCAAGGCAAATATTGATGAATTTCAAAATGTCACTTATGTACTTATTTATACTTATTTGTCTTCTAATTGTATATTGTTTATATTGTATAGTGTATATCTACTTGTATATCTCCTGGGTCTGTCAAAGTGTCATAGAGACTGGTTGAGCACCAGCCATAAAACTCATAGAAGCAGTAGATGCATTTTGGGAGTTTTTGGGAGTTTTTGGGAGTCCCTGGGAGGCTGGCTGGTCCGGTTTGCCAAAGTGGCTTCACCCCTTGACCTTGAGCACAACTGGGACATATTTCATCACCCTCCTGGTACCTGGGCGCGCAGAATGTGATTGCACAGAGCATTGCACGGGGCACTGCACAGTATTGCACCTGTCTCATCATCGTAGTCGTTCCTGAAAATCTTGGATTCGTCATGATTCGTCTTTGTGTCTGTTCTGTTTCCGGTCATCGGAGAAATAGGCCACAGAATTGAATGTGGCCGATGGTGATGCCCAGAATTGAAGATTGACACAGGGCACACGTTATCTTCACCCCAAGTGAGTGCTGGTGGTTCACAGATTTGATGAAAGAAATGGTAGTGGAATATAAGAGAAGACGAAGGTGCAGTCCATGTCGAAATGCAAAACATATCAAAACATAAATAAATATAAAGAAAGGTAATATAGCTGGCGGCGGCTTCTGAGTATTTCACCTGCAGCGCTTTGGACAGATGTGCTTCGTCCAGTCTGGTCAACATCTTCTTCTGGTTCGCTCAGGCATGGAAGAAAGAGGAAAGTTGGAGATCAATTTGAGACATTTGGAGAATCATTTAATTGTTCACAGTTCGAACCATTTTCAAAGATTTTAAACCTAAACCCAGCCAAGACCTGATGCAGCTTGATGCTTCTCAACTTGGGGTTGATCTATTTTGATCCGTTTTGATTTGCGCATTCTGGTCATTACCGGTCGAGCTGTGCGGAGCAGCGCGTGCTGCATCAGTGCGTTTTGGCGGAGGCGTAGCTGCCAAGCACCATGATCAGGTGGAGCCGACAGCCGCTGTCAATCTGTCAATCTAACTCACAGGCAAAGCAATGCGCAAATTTCGGAAACTCTTGTGATCTAATAGGGAATTTGTTCTCAAAATTTTGCTTTTTTTATATGATTTTTTCTTGTGGTTCATACATGTTCAAACGAATATCCAAAATCCAGGAGTTGGCCAGGGGCCTACGGCCAGGTGCTTCAAGTGATTGCGCTTCCGGCGGTTTATGGCGGCATGGCATACAGCAGCAACTTGGTCCATGGCATGAGAAAGTCGGTGAAAGCGGAAGCATTGGACCAAAGGGTTTGCACATGGTTCACATTGTCTCATAAACAATCTGCTTACCACATTCCTCTACATTTGCCACCTGTTCGTCGAATGCCGTTCATTGCGCCTTTGCAAGGCATGACGCGGCTGTATCAATTTCATGTCGGGGCCACCAGAGAGAATTGCATAGAGTGGAGATGAGTGGAAGGGATAGAAGCCGAGACCAGGACAGGACTGAGATGGAACACTTCTACCTGTGTTTCGCTGGCCCTTTCCTCGCGAATCTTTCAGGTGCAGAGTTATGTGGACACACCGAGCATCCTGCAGCTCCCCCCCTCCCAACAAGAGAGCATCGCAATATCCAGGAGCGAATGCTGCAATGCCTGGTTTGCCAAGTCTCCAAACTGTCGCGGTACTAAGTGGATTCATCACCTGCAGGCATACCAAGCGTCAAGAACAACCCGATTTCAATTTGATGTAATAATACAAAATGATACAACATGTTCAGACCCAATCACAATTTCACACTTTCGTTTGTCAATGCCTGAAGATGCGAACAGGCGACTGAATTAATGCTGACGCAAGCCGCACCAGCCGGTTTGGATGTCTTCTTTGGATTTCTTTGGAGTTGAGGAATGTTGAAGTTGTCTGGAGGCAATCTTCACAGACTCGGGTTGTCCAGGAGTGAAACCTGCTTCTTTGTTGGCGACATGTTTGAGTCCTGGATTCTTGACTGCGATCTGCAATGTATCATAATGTATCTTGAGGCCTCACTGACCGTCATGTTTGTGTTTGGCCATATGGGATCATAGGGGGACGCTTGGCATCGCTGAAACACGCAGCCTGCAAATCCAAGATCAAATATGAAACAAGATGTGCTCAAAATTCTGAGTCGGATGTCCTGATTTAGCTTTAGCAGCCTTGTGTTGAATGTCATTTGTTGTTGTAATTGAATTAATTGAGCATTTTGAAGTAAAACCTCTGAAAATGTCAAAGATCGTTCGTTCTCATGCTGTCGCCAGAATATTGGCTCTTTTGATCTGCAAAAGATTGCAAAAGTGCCACAGGGGGCCACGGCATTTTCCAGGCACTCATTGCACAACACGCAAGACTTGCGGCAACGCCGTCAGCCTTACAGCCTTGCAGCCTTGCACTTAGGACTTTGTACCACTTTGGTAAGATGACTCTGGATGTCGTAGAGGCTTCCATTCAGAGGCTCGGCACGGTTGGCATTGCAGTGCTCATGCGCCGACAAGGCTTCCAAGTCCCCACCTGATGCCTAAGCTTTGCAGAAACAGACTTCAATTACTAGAGGTACCTAGTCATCTGCAAGACGGTGGAACTTTATCAAGAAAGCATCAAGAAAAGACTTTCGAGAAAGCGAACGGCCACATCTAGTTTTTGTGCCTTGTTTGGCGCCATCGAACTTATCATAACACAACCACGCCCGTACATACCAGTACCATAAAATATCATAAAATCAACTGATCATCCTGAAACGCAGCGCAATCTCAGAGTCTGCCAGGCAACGGCAGAGCAGCGAGCTTGATCAACAAGCTGAAGCACGAGGCGTCACCATGTGCAGATTAGAGTTGCGAACGGGGCCACACGCCACACAGCACTGCATTCGAAAGACTTGGAAAGAGCTCTGACACACTGTGTGTTTCTTGGGAAATTCTCTGCAGGGCTGTGAAATAATGCACCGATATAAAGGCCTCGTGTAAGCTCAACACTACTTTGATCTACTTTGCAGCTGACAGGCAACACGTAAAGCCATGCCTGTGAAGCCCTTTGTGACCAGTGTGTTTGTTTCATTGTGTTTGTGTTTCCCCCTGCAGGCATGTTGACCTCACATGCTGCAGTGTGGGCGATGGTTTGGGCCGCTTGGTCTATTGTATGGCGACAGAAGCCTAGTGGTTTTTTCAACCGTCTGAGCCTGTCAGCAGAGATGAAGGGTTTGAGAGCTCAAAGATGCCCAAAGAAAGTGTGTGGCAGAAGCGCGATACTTCGTGAGCCTTAATAAGAGGCAGCCTTAACAGCCTGAACATAGAATCTGAAATGGTTTCAGTTCCGGACACTGAGGCGAGTGTGATGATGTTTCTTCTCGTTTCCTTTGCTGAGACTGGGTGGTCGAATCTTGCAAGCATCAAACACCTCCTGTGTTGATCTACTTCCTTGCACGTCATATGGTACGGTATTGTCTTGAATAGTTTGATGAAATTGGGCCAAAAATACACGTCACTCGGGTCAGCTCTGTGCAAGCGCCTGGAATTGAGTTCTGCGAATGTTTGCCTTGGACATTGCATTGAGCAGAACTTGTGACTTGAGTCGCTTGAGTCGCCTGAGGTTGTATTTGTTGAATTTTGCTGCTGTGAATTCCACTGAAGAGTTCGACAACTCTTTGACGGTCTTCACGGGTGCTGGTTTCGTGGCCTCTGGCGTGGCATTGTGGAACATCGCTGTGGTCGAGCCGCTCGAAGTCTTAGTAGCGATGAAATCCGAAACAGAGAGAAAGAGAGAGAGAGAGAGAGGGAAAGAGAGTGGGATATAATGGGATTTCACTGACGACTCAGGCCTTTCCACTGAAGTTTCACCCTTCCCAATTTTAAATTCATTAACCACGCAGAACAGATGTTGTTCCTCCTCGTCCTCCTCTTCCTCCTCCTGGGCCTCCCCATGTAGACCCAAGATGATTTCATATTGCCACTGTTCCATGCCGCATCATGGTATTGGACTGTATCGGAGAACTTGGCCGGACCTTTCCGGAATTGTTGTCTATTGCAGCAGAAGAATATTGAGTCGAAATCCCGAATTGACAAGCAGTCATTGATTCCATTCGGATGAGATGTATTCTTGTGCGAGCCAGCAGTGCAAGGAGAACATTCCACAAGAACTTGGAAGGCTATAGCCCATTGCTGAAGTTCATCACAGCCGCTCGATATCTGAACTTGGCAAAGCGATTTCAAGCTGCAGCCTGGAACAGAAATCAACGGCTGAACTATGCTGAACTTGGACAAATCACAGCTTTGCAAACTTTGTCGGCTGAGGTCAAGATCCTGGTGTCCTTCGCATATTTCCAGCTTCCCGGCATTTCCCGGCAGGGGTAAGCATTGAGATGCATTAAGCTTTGACATGGACAGATATGGACAGATATGGACAGGATGGATTGAGACACGGATTCATTGGAAATGTATCAATCCGCAGTCATGCTTTGTTGTTTCACACATTCTGGCTCACAGCTGCGCGTATGTTGTTGAAATTTTGGCCAGGAGACCTGCAAAATCCTGCAAATATGCCAACTGTATTGCCATTCCAAGCCAATTCTGATACAGTACTTGTACATACTTGTACTGATTGGTACTCGTACTGCTTCTGCTTGTTTCGCATCTCCGCGTGCGCGCTTTCCAAGGAAAGGATGCTTCTACATCCTGCAAGCTCTGCAGCACACTCTACCAAAGGAAACCAGATTTAGACTGATTTAGTTTGCAAACATGTTTTGTTTGCGGCTTTATTTGGCTTGCGACTCATGATCACTGCTTGTGGCTACGCGCATGATCAATGGACGGTTCCGTACAAGATATTTCATATTTCGGAAAGTTTGAATGGCCCGCCATTTCACGGAGTTTTTTTTATGAGGAAGGTGGCATTTTCTGTACCCTGGTTTGACTTGCTGCATGCTGTGATAATTGCATTGATCGCTGTCGCCGATCCAAGCAAGCGTGAGGAGGGGCAAAAACTGGCAAAGTCAGTCCCTTTTTTTGGTCAGATTATGATCCTTGGACGAGTTGAGCTGCTCTGGGGGGCTGAATAAGCAAAATGCTATCCGTCCACCGGTGCTCATTGACAATGTCCATGAATTGTCCCTTTTGGGAAAGCCAATTCAAGCCTTACATGGTTCAGAAAGTAGTGACCGCAAAGCTTTCATTGCCCGTCAAAGTATCTGCATATGATGTCTTGAAGCAGCACAGGACATGAGAGGCACGATCGGGAAGACGGACCCAAACGCATGTGCAGGCACTGTCTCAAGAGAAAGTTTAAACTAAACTCCGCATACTCCGCTTTTGTTTGCTGACAGCCTCAGATCATACACCTGTGCGCCTGTGCAACGCTAAGGGAAATGGACGATGAACCTTGGCAGCACGAGATCTTAGGGACATAGGCTGACATAGGTAAGAAATGGTAAGAAATGGTAAGAATATCTAAGAATATCTAAGAATGGCAAAGACATGTACTGAGAACTTGGTTAAGACATGTTAAGACTATATAACAGGTCAAAGCCAGAGGTCCATGAGTTGATCTCACTGAGGCTCACTTTGAGCTCTTCTACTCGACACTGATGGTGCCTTTGTCAAGTCTGATTGGTGGCGCAAACATGACCGGTCATTTGGTGTTTCAGGTGAAAGAACAGAACAATTGATTAAAATTGACATCTCGTTTCAAGATTGGGAACGATTTAAGTCCCAACCATTCCCAACCCCTCGATGGACAAGAGCATTTGAATTTGGTGGCTCTTTGAGTATCGTTGGATAGCCACCATGATTACTACCCTCTCCAAATTGACGCATAAGTCCTTCAAGACACTCACACCTCAGGCAATCAGTGCTGCGTCCTGTTTTCAGTTAGAGACCTCCCCCTATGATGATCCCTTCATATCCCTTCCTTGCTCCAATGCGTTGTGCTTGTACATACTATCGCCCGGACCTAGCATCACTAGCTATCTAGAAACCTACGTATATACGGAATTCCTCCATAGTAACATGTTCCCATTCCCTTTTCAATGCACCCTACTACCTTTATTGACAGCCTAGATGCCAGTCGCCCCAATGCTTTATTATCAGCACACAAGACAGCCGCATACAATTCGAAATTTGAAAGGCAGTTAAAAGATGGTCTTGTTAGCAAGGCAATGAATGACCCAGTCCTTTCTTTGCGGAGGTGTCAGAGTGCTTCCTAGTGTCCGGACTACACCTGATTGCATGGCAAGCATCAGAGTCGCTTGTCCTCACTTATCCAGAAAGTGACGGGTGATGATGAGCAGGGTCCAAATCCTTCCATGTTCATGCACATGTTCAGATACATGTTGACATTTCTGGGCTAGGGGCCTGCAACCGGCTGCGAAAAGATGTTGCGATATAATCTCACATGTTCCGTGTCATGCTGGAGAAACCTGCGCTGTGTTCCAGCCAGCCAAGTTACTATCAAGCTGATGTCCATGGGAATGTGCTTTGCAACGCACAATTAGTCACGAAGTAGTGTTTGGGAGTTGTCTGATGCGATGTCGGCACGATCACTGGGCAGCCAGGGACTGGTATGAGAAGGCTCTCATCATCGACGAGACCAGCCGGTTGATGCCAGAAAAGTCCGAAGATAAAGCGTAGGAAGGTGGAAAAAGACAAGCGGCTCCTGTGATGTCCTACAACCTAACTAATCTGTCTTGCAAGTCAAATGGTACTTGTGTCATCTTGTGTCAGTGTGATTGAAAACCAGAAAACCCACGGCTTAAAAAAAAATGAATAGGCGGACAAAGAGTTAATAAAGGGAAGCATATTTAGTATTCGACGGGTTGATGGCGCTGCGAGAATACTGCTCAGCTCAGTTCTTGAATCACCCTTATTCATAATTATATGTCATATCCAAATCTGTGAGGGTATCCATGAGATACTACACACAAAATACTGCAAGTTTTGAGATGGTGGCGATTGCTGCGCGCTGTGTTTCCCCAGACAAGGCCCGCGGTTTGGAAATCCTTGATGAGGCCAATGGGGGCGGGCTCACGATACTGAAATCCCCGGGGTGCTCATCTTCAAGCTTGTGGACATGTTTCCTCACAATTACGAAGGCACCAAAAGAATATGAAAGATACAAAGATGTATGATTATGTATATGTATGTATATTATATATCTATATATATATATTGTGAACAATTTAATCCTTGTTCTGGATTATCCCTTTTGATTGAAATACCCGTTGTGCTGGTAATGCTGGGCAACGTCACGGCATGGCACTCGGAGACCGATCTTTTTCCTCACGCATGATCTTGAGCCAAAGTAATTGGCGGTACATGCATACTTGTTTCCTACCCTACATGCTCAGCATGTTGAGTGATTGTATGGTCTAGTTCCCTTTCGCACCCCCCATGCCTACGGCGTCTTCGAACCGTAGGCACGAGAGTGGGAACTTTGAATTAAATTCTTTGTAATGCACGAATTACGCCTTTGTACACGCATTTTCCATTCGGCTCTCCCTTCACCCACGCCCGACGAGCGTAGTGGATCCGGGATTGCCTACTCTATGGCATGCAATGCATTGGCGCAGGTTCGAGCTGTACATCGTTAAATGTCGCTAGTTTGCAGCTACTCTACGATTACGGCTTTGCAAGTCACTCCATCGACGACGGAAGTTGACTGCTCCACCAAGAATAGCTATTGACGCTAACTAGCGAATTTACGTGCACATTGCTAAAAAAAAATCGTGCAGATTGGGAATAGTGAAAAGATGGAACCTAAGCGAATTAGTCTACTGCCTCGCTCAGAGTCCTCTCAATTGGTCTTTTTCTGATCATCTGTTCACAAAGACGATACACATCTTATAGTCCAGTGATCACTTGGATGGACAGAGGTTGTTGGTTTACTCCTCACGGCGGACTTTCTTCCATTGAGGTGTAGTTTGAGATTTCTCCCAACCTGCCGCGCGTTTCGGAGCAGCTTTCGGCGATGGAGGCTTCGCAGGTGGTGCTTTAGATGGTTCATAAGACTTCGGCATAGCCTTAGCCTTTGGTGCACTGGCCGAAGATGATGACGCTGAACCAGTATCTTTAGGTTTCTGTGAAGGCTGTGTTGATAATCTGGCTTTCGCGTCTGCAGCGGCACGCTTGGTGCTAGCACTGTCCCCGACTGCTTTGAATACTTCACTCACCACTTCGTCCCCCAGGTTCGGAGCCATCTTCATTTTCATTTCGGACTTTCCCCTCATCGCCTCGGACTCAGCGAGTTGAATGGCGTAAGCCATCTTGCTGATGAAGTTGCGAGGTAATGGAATACCGCATTGTTGGGCAGCGAAGAGTAGTTCCACCCTTTGCTCCTTTTCTCTCAGACTCAGATATACCGAGAAAGCTGGGAGTTCAATGCAGTTGGGGAAGCCGTGGCTCCCGGAACGGAAGAAGGTGTATGATTCATATTCGGGAAAGGTTCCCTTCATCAATCGTCGGAGAAAGTTGCTAATGGTCACCCTCATCTCCTGCTTCTCCTTTGCATCTCCCTGCATCTTCGTCATTGGCATGAGGAAACCTAAGGACTCGGGAGTGTACCCGGCACAGATGAGAAACTCCATCATCTTTTCGTAAACTTCTAGAGTTTTGATGACAGGCATCATCATGTTTCTCGGCCGTCCAGAGTACATCAGTTCTCCCTCTGACCATGAGTTCTTCTTCCCCTTCTCCTGAAAGAGTGCGTCCAATTCCTGCTCAGTCGGTCGCTTGAGTTTGCCGTCCTGATCTTCGCCCGTGTAGGGGCAGAAGTCGTCCAGGTCCAGTCGGACTCGCTTGGTGGCTGTCATCAACGCATAGTAGTCCTCTGGGGTCAAAGTGACTCTTTGGTTGTAGTAGAGTCTGAACATTGCGATGATCTTTGACATCACGGCATTGTCGTACAAGTGAGCCGCGGCCTCGGAGACATCATTGTTTACTAGACCATCTCCTGGCAAACCCTTGCCTCCAGGCACAAGATTCTTGGTCCATGCTGGCAGGTTGGATGAAGGCTCATTCTCAGGTTCGACGTTCATGTCATCATCGTCGTCCTCTTCGACGATCTCATCGTCTTCCTGCTGGGTCTCTTCCTCCTGAGCCATTTCCTCGTCATCGCCTTCGTTGTAGTCGACCTCGTCAGGATTGAAGCCATAATCGTTGGATTCAGGTACGTTTTCCTGTGCTTGGTGGACCGTATCCTCGAACAACGATTCTTCCTGTCGGCGAACCTCCTCGTCGAGCTCTTTCTTTGTGGCTTCGTCTTCATCGTCTTCAGGAGCTTGTAGTCTATATGGTCGAATTCCACAGCTCTCAAGCTCTGTCCAGCAACCTAGACATACCGCCAACTTCGTCGGCGTCTCATTTAGGCAATGAGGACAATGACGGCAACCTGAAGTTTCCACCCTCTTGCGCTCGACGATGTAGTCGATCAGCTTGATGCGGGCGAGGTATTGTTCTTGCCCACCAGCTTCAATGAGATTGTTCCTAAATTGGTGGACGATGTTCATTGCATCCATGGTGATCTCGTCATACGGTTGCTTTTCGGCGTCGATGCATTGACTTGCGATCCTCAGAATGGACTCCTTGGTGGCGACAGTTCTTGACTTGACAGTGCCTGACCGGACTACCTGGTCGTCGCCCGACGGAACGAACAACCGGAGCCATGTCTTGTTGTTTTGATCCTTTGGATCTTGAATCCATCCTCCTTTGATCGCTGAGAACGGGATGATCTTTGGCGAAACGATCTGTCCCGAATCCGTCAATCGACCACCGTACTCCACCATCAGGGTCTCGGTCGGGATGAAGAGGCAGATGTAGTCCCCTTTTCGCGTGTCAACGCTCTTCGTGATAGTCCATGATCTATGATCCCACGGCACGTATGGATTGAAGAACGTGAACATACGATGACCTTCTCCAAGACCTCCCGGAATTAGTCCTTCCCTCCAAATGCTTCGGAGGTTGGTCTTCTTCGTGATGTGGAAGCAAACCGGCAATGACATGATGGTATTGGGCGCAATCGGATGCGAGAGCAAGGAGGACATCAATAAGACGTCGTCTCTGGAGGATCCTTCCTTGTGCCCCGTTGGAGCGCGAACTGCAACTGGATAGAGCAATAGCCCCTCGTCGGGAATAGGCGTGTCCGCGTTGACGTTGTTGTCAATGCATGTCAGGCTGTTGCGATCAATGTCCTTGTTGATCCCGAATGCCAAGATTTGTTCACGTACACGACGTCCATATCGGGCACAGTGGAACATGATCTTGAACAGCAACGCCATGCGTTTGCTCGCCTCTTGCACGTTCCATGCATTTCGATCGTTTGCTTTCCCTTTGGGGGCGAGGAAGACATGCGGCCAACGCTGGTATTCATGTCTCCAGATTGACTCACACTTGAGTACTTCCTCAATGGGTACCCAGCCGGCATCGTCACAAAACAAGCTTTGTGATTCCGAGGCTTTCCCCACATTGTGTCGTAGGATCCTGTTCAGTGAGGCGCTCACCTTGTCCTCATAGCTGTCGAGCCGATTACCGGTTTCGAAGCGATAGTTTGCCGCATACTCCACACCGCCAAAGTAGAAGCAGTTGAAGAAGTGGGCTCCCGTCGTGGGGATGATTTTCAAGAAACCATCTCGCGGCGCTTCGATCCGTTTGTAGAAGGGTTTTCTGATGTTGTTGTCGGAGTAGTTTGCGAGGAACTCTGGTACTGACCAAGTGTCACCTCCTCCTCTGACAATGGCGTCCCGGATCACTTCGTTGAGATCAACGATATTTTGGGGTCCCAGCTTGGTAACATCACGCCCTTCAATACAAAACCTACCATATTCATCCAGGTCTCCGACTTCGGACATAGTCCTGATGCTGTCGTACCACTGGTATTCACCAAACCTTGGTTTTGTGGGCTCATCCGTTTGCCCTGACCCTTTCGTAGCACCTGATCCGTCCTTTCTGTGCTCAGGTGGTTCCATCTCGACGTCATCAGATGTAGGACTATCAGCCTCGAGCGACGCTCGGACGGCCTTTAGCACCTTTCTGACTTCATCCTTCTTCTCATTTTCACATTCGAGATGACCATGTTTGGCGCTACCACAGTACAAACACACATTGACATCCTCAGAGACAGTGAAGAGTTTTCCCAACGCATCCAGGAGTTGTTGTTTTCCGGAAATCTCTGAGTCCCTAACCACATCAGTAGGGTCGTTTGCTGGCTCATCAGCTTCCTCCTCCCCAGGGTGAGTCGGCGACTCGTCACCTGGTTGGGCATCAGCATCAGCGCCCATGTCGGTGTCGTCCCCTGTGATATGGTGCTTTCTTCGAAACTGAGAGATGACCTGATCCTTCTCCCACTCCGTGAGACAGTTGAAGTTACTCAACGATTCATATCCGGGGATTGCGTGGATGATCCTCATGACCTTTTCGGCTTCTGCAGTCTGCAGGGTGCGGTCGAAAGATCCTCGTCTCTTGTCGTTGATGGTGCTTGTAGTTCTGGAAGTTGATGTGAATTGGGCCAATGCCTTTTCCAAGCCGTTGAGGAATTCAGCAGGGTCAACGCTGGCATTGAAGACATTCACAACTCCTTTTGCCATGTTTGCCACATCCAAGACACCAAGCCAAAACTCGATGATGTCCCCAGTCTTCTCGGCCGATGCACGGGAGAATCCGAAGATTTCGTTCCTTTCTTTCACCTCAGGAACAGCGACCTGCTCGAAGAAGTCCTTGTACGCGACATTTCCGCAATCTTTCGTGACCCTGAAGACCAGGAGCCACTTCTTCGCGACCTCATCATAGATTCTTTCGCGGTAGATGCTGAACTGTTTGCCGCGTCCATTCCGGAAGATCTCCAGAGCCTGTCTCTTCGATACCCTGACTCCCCCCATGTGCGAAAGAGACTTCATCAAGTGCTCCCCGTACGGCAATAAAGCGTTTGAAATCAAAGAAGATGCCGTGAAAGTAAGCCATGTCTGAAATCCTTGGTTGATATCGACCACGTCGATGCCACACTCCTCAAATGCGACCTTCAATCTGGCCGCCAGGAGCAAGACGGATTTCCTGGCTTCCAATGTGGGAGCGGAGCGCTTGTAGTGATCTTGGGTGTTTGCAGAGCAGTTGATGCAGTGGGTCGGTTTCAGCTGGCATGTTTCGATCTCATCCATCGTTACCGCATTTCTGCAGGAGCCGCACATGATGTCAGAGCTCTCATTGTCGATGGTAAACCACATGCATCGATCTGACACAACGGGTTCCAGTTCATGAGTGCCGACCACTGGTTCAACCCATCGGGTCTTAAACCTCTTGTCCTTCGTGAATCTGTTGATGGCGGTTGCAGGGCCTCGTTGGAAAATGGTTGTGTCATCGGTCGCGTAGTCGCCTGGGGTCATTTCGCCACTTGCGATTCTGAATGCCTCAGTTGGGCCAGTCATGTCCTCCAACACCTTTGTGTCGATTCCGGACTCCTCAGGTTTGAATGCTCCTTCATTGAGTACGGATACATACTCCCTGTTTGTGGCACACATGAGGAAAACCCTTTGGCGAAACAAGTTCTTCTCGATGACAGACCAAATTGCAGTCTTTCCCAGGGTCCCCCTTTTGGTCGTGCTCAACACTGAGAACTGTCTTCCATATTGGGAATACATCGACCGCCACATTCTCTGGTCGGACGTCACTAAGATCCCCTGGAGCCTCATCTTCTCGATCAGCTCAACTGCGATTCTTGATGTGACGGAGTCCACACCGTTGAACATGGAGTCGTTGTTGATGGCGACCATCAAGGGTCGGGATGTGACTTGATCAAGGTCAGTCACTCCTTTGACAAATTGGTTCTTGAAATCATTCTCGAGCATTACACAGTGGGGTGGCTTTTGTTCATGGAGGAACTGCAATGACAACCAAAGATGAACCGTTATCTGGCCATCATCGATGGTATCCGTTTTGAGATGTTGCTTGACCTTGTCAAGCGTGTCGAGAAATTGTTGAAGTGGTCGTTCAAACTCGGAATCATGGATCTTGAAGACTTCAACACTCTCCCATCCCATGTCAGTTAACCCCATTTGAATGCCATGCGGCCCACGTTGGGTTCCCACGCGGAACATCAAATCAGTGATGAGGATGGTTGTCCCAGCCCGGAAGTCACCGGCCAACAAGTCAACCTCCCTTGGGCCGCTCGGTGCTTCAATGATCCTGCATGCAAGCGGGTTCGTGATCAGCTTCTTGATTCGGCCCAATTCGGACTGGTTGGCGATGTTCACGTCATGGTGTCCAAGCATCATCAGCATTCCTGCCGTTGACAGGTAGCATCCAGTCCGCGTCAACATGTACTTGCGGACGATGTGGCTATAGCATCTAAGCCAATCCTTCTCAGAGATCGTGGATGCTGTGTCCTCAGTCACGACCCCCGGATTGCAGACTCCGAAGACCATGCACCCGTAAGCCGTCACTCTCCTCAAGTATTGTGCCCAAGGTGCTGATCCCGATGTACTGGCAGCCTGAGCTGCGGGGCCTTGGACAATTGATAGCAGAAAGTTGTCCCGTTCGTCCATCCAAGCAGACGTGATGAACTCTGAATTCCTTTGGTCGGGCATTGAGGATGTCCTGAAAAGATACCCATTTGGCACCCGAGGAATTACCCAGTCCTTTCTGGTAGGAGGTGTCGATGGCCTTGGCTTCGAAGGTGGAGCCTTCGGTGGTGGTGCGCTCCCAGCTGCAGAGCTGGAACCATCGCGTCCACCGGCGGTGGAACTGCTAGGTCCAGTCTGTTGTTGTTGCTGTCGCGCCCGCTGCGCATCGGCTTCCCTTTGCTGCTTGGTCGTTCATCATTCTGATTGGTGAAGGATCCCAGGCTGGATGATCTGGTTGACTTGGAGGGTTTCTGCCGTCTTTCGGCATCAGCGGGACGTCCCAGCCATCGATGTGGGAGACTTCCGTGGCCCCTTGGCCCATCTGGGTGGTGGCTGTGGTCGTCACATAGTCGCGAATACAGGAGAACGTCCTGTTTCGTTTCTCCACCTCCTCAAACATGCCCTGGTCGGCCCTTTCAATGTTGTAGCCCCCCACTTCCCACAGGTCGTCACGAAGGTCAATGGCCAGCTTCATTCTGTCCAGATCAGTCTTGATGACCCCGCTCAAGTATGACATGTGGGTGAAGTTCTCCAATCTTGACATCCACTCATGTAACATCTTGGGAACCATGAGGATGGTTTGCAGATGGACAACGGCTGCCGTCCGCTCCAAGCTGAGATCATAACTCATTGACATCCAGTCTTCCAGGACGTTCTGAACGATGATGGTCTTACCCTGGTTGCTGGTCGCTCTGGCGTTGTGACGTCGGAGTGCGTAGCCGAGGCTATAGCTCTCCTCGTACATGATGTTGACCAGATACTTGATGCGAGATTCGACTTCACTTCGATCAGGTTCCTCTCTCCGCATCGCGTCGAATGACCAGCTTTCCCACTTCCGACGGGCGATCTCCTCGAAGTTCGTCCTCTTCCGGATTTGGTAACATGAACTTCCGTAAGGAGGGTATGTTTGATTCAAGGATCCAAGGTTCGTGGGGCTCGTGTTCGCGATCTTGTCGCGCAATTCCCTCACCGTGATCTCCTTGGTGGTCATACTGTTCTGCCCGGTGTAGTGGTCTTTGAGGGTATCCCATAATTCATCTATTCTAATCGCACACTCGAAGGTGCACAAGTGCTGCATGATGCTTTGCTCATCTGGATTTCGGGCGGCCCCTTCCACCAACTTTGATAGTCGGGCCCCTTTGTCAATGAAGCTAGTGACAGACATCTTCAACTCGTTCTCGTTGGTCACTTTTGACATCATTTTCATGAGCAACCTGATTGCATGAGTTACGAATGCTCTGCCACTTCTGTCCATGACAAAGGCTAAGGCCACAACAACGGGAGGAGAGATCTTCACTCGATTCAACCATTCGTCAATGTCCTTGTCCCTGCAACCCCTGAAGTTCGTCTCCTCGTAGGTGGAGAATGGAGCGGGAAGGTTATGCTCTTGGCTCTTCTCCTTGATGAGGGACAAAGTTGATTTCAGTGAGCCAATACCTTTGGCCGCTGACGGGATCACGAGGTCGACTCCAGCCATTGCGAAGACCGAGATGAGGCAAGGAGAATCCGGATCCGTCAAGGCGCACCCGCGACGCAGGTAGCAGCCTAGCTTCACCTTCAATCTACCTCTAACGGGATCCGGATCTGCCAATAGCGATCCACGACGTGGATACAGCCTCAGCTTCACCTTCACACCGCCTCGTTGTGTGATGAAGTTAATGAACAGTTGTTCTTTGATGGTCTTCTCATTAACATCGCATTCATAGTCATTCACAATGACACAAGCACATGACTTCGACTCATGGTGATCTACCTCATCTAATACCTTTGGTCGATATCTCCTTCCATAAGCGTTGTTGATCAACATTTGGTTTGTGACACCCCGAAGAATACATCTGACAATCTTCTCGGTATATAGTTGTGTTGCACGTGTTTCTCTACCCGCACATTGACCGTGAGTGTGTGAGCCATCACATTTTGCATGCAGGTCAAAGAATTCGACCCCCCACGATACGATCCTCCATGGTTTCTTGATGGCGGTCCCAACATCTTTGAATTTTGATGTCAAACCATACATGCATCCATCAAAGTCATGCACAGTTGATTGGGTCCCACTAATCAGAAACTTCATTCTCTCGTCATTCCAATAGTCGCATCCCCGAGGTAGTTCCAACAATGCCATAGCATGCAAGACATGTACACGTTGCAGACACAATGTGAACTCTTCCCATAACTCCCAATACAGAAACGCTTTCATTCTGATGTTGTGTGCTGTGACCTCACTCACGTTTTTGTTCAAACGATTCCACGGTGAACCACCGGTGCAAGGTCCCGCAAAGAACACGCAGTCACTAGGACCCCTGATGCAACGTCTCCATTTCGCCCTTCCGTAGTTGGACATCAGGTTGTCATCTTCGGTAATTGTGACCACATGCATCATCTTGAACCGACTTTGTCTGTGAATCTTTGTGATGATACTTTGCGTTTCAGCACACATGAGGAGCAAACATGGGACATCATCTTTCATCTCATAGAGGTTGAGTGATATGACAATGTCATCGAGTACTTTTCCGAGAAAATCAGCATAAGATTGCTTGAAATGGTACGTCAGAGTCTTTCCATTCTTTCGGTGGAGTGTCATCTGAATATCCCAATCATTTTGTTTTCTGGTCTCATGCTTCAGCTTGTAATGATGGGCTATAAACATGTCATCCAAAGGAATGATTTTCATGTTTCCATCAAGGATACAGGTGACCACAGTGTCCTGGCACGATGCCCTGTCCTCCACATCAGACCCGCTGTCCATCACATCATTGATGTCTGCGTTGGATATGATCTTGAAGGTAGTGGTCCCCGTCCAGAATTCATTTCTTTTATTGGTCTTCTCGATGTTATTCCCCGCCAATCTCCATGAGTCGTGGATTAACCTCCCACTTGACTGAAACACTTGGTTGGTTTCCCGTTCATCTCTAAACCGTCTCAGCTTACATGGTAGAAAGTCAGCCTCTTTGGGGGTAAACATCTTTCTTCTCGGTACCTTGTGCACTCTCGTCAATGTAGTTTCATCCTTCCATATCCATTCGTCTTGATCATACTCATTTTTGGATATCTTCTTTCCTTTCCTTGACGAAGTCATGGGGTTATAAGCTTTGTCCCTTGACACTCTACCAGCAATTTCATCACCACCGGCAAAGATAATTCGTCGTCGATTGGGATCTTTGTTTTCTGTAGGATATGGATCATCATTGGGGTCCCCCGACGGAGGAAATCCCATTGGAAGACTACCCCATCCAGAACTCCCCCCATGAACAACTCGAAGAAGCGTGTTGATCACCCGAGCAGTACCACAAGGAGCTGCATGAATGGTTGTGGGTTCATTTCCATGGGATTGATGACAAAATAGTTGACCCACCCCCACAGTTAACTGAGGATACTTCAGGACTGGAGTCTGACGAGTCGGCACCGCGGCAGCATGGAGCCCTTGTCGTGCTGTTGACGCCGGGTGTCCCGGTGAGACAATGCCGGCTGATTTCCTAGTAATCACCGACGGCGATATACTAGGTTGACACGGATGGTATTGGAAACAAGCTCGTTCTACCCATTGATCGAAACGGTCTTGTTGTTGAACGGGTGGAACTCGATCCTCAACCTTGATCCATTTGCCATGAGAAAGTATCCAGGTACTTCTCAAACAGTCATGGGGCAATGATACACCAGGTGGTCGTTTTCTAAAGAAGGTTGGCGTCTTAACAACCAGTATGGGATCCATGCCAGGTAGTTGTTGTACTTGTTCTTTACCAGAAAGACCCTTCTGATACACCTCAGGTGGTAGAATAGGTATTTCGGTATATGGAAAATTTGGAACATCTTGAGTTTTGGTTTGAAACACTTGTCGGACAGTGGTATCGACATCCGTGGTGGGTGAGACCATATCGAGCAGATCTTTCGTACCGATGTCACCAGGGTCCAACAGATTGATGAGCATACATGCTCTTTTCCATGCCAACGGATTCTTGAAACCTTTGGTGTGAATGTCAGCGGCCATTTTCGAGGTCACTTCATACATGAGTACGTAGTTCTCCCGAGTAAAATGTTCATGGAGGGATGTGATGGCTATGCCATGGGTCCTCTCAAGATGCCGCATAGTGGGGTTACGACCCGACCTGACTACACCTATCATGCCCTGATTGTCATCATGGAACAATAATTTGGGCGACTTTCCCGTCAGCGTTTCCCAAATGCTCATAGCGGGCAAACCCATAGTACGGAGGGTGACATCGGCTGCCACGATTTCAGCCTCAGGCGTTGAATGGCTTACGCATCCTTGCCGTTTGCTGCCCCCGGACAAAGGAAACCGCGTGTGGTTACCCTGAATATGCATATGAGACCCTGAAGTAGATCTCAAAGATTGGGCACACCCTGCAAAATCAGCATCAGCAAATAAAGACAATGTCAAGTCATTGAAGTTGTCCCCAACCCATCCGGTCATTCTCTTAGATAGGCTGGAATTCACGTAGCACATCAAGTGATACAACTTCGCATCGTCATCAATGGTCCACTTTGTTACATTCCTGGCCAGGGAATTAATGGAACGAAGCAGATCGAAACGAGCAATCCTCGCCGCGTACAGCAGCTTCATCAACACGCTGGCAGCGTGTGGCGCTAATGCACCTCTCTCAGACTCCCCAGGCGAGACGTCTTCCCCTTGGGTTCCTTGTTCATAAAACAATGGAGCGTCCGGATCAAATTCATGAGTACACCATGGACATACTTTCTTATTCTTGGGGTTCCCGGGACATGGTGCCCTCGACTTATGTTTCTTTGTTTCTTCAGGTAAACTTGGAGTAGATACGTGTTTCAGCTTCGTATCTTTTCCAACAATGTCCAAGTACTTCTCAACCGACAGTTTCAACAAACCTTCCATGTCATAGGTCATGGTTGATACCGGGGTACCATCATGAAGTTTGGTAGATCCCTTTCTCAAAACACATCCAAGGTAGAGTCCCAAGTCAGTCTCGGGCTCGATGTTGAGTTTCGATCTGAGCATCTCCCAACCCTTAGTCAGGTTCTCTTCCGGTCCTGCCAGCTTTAAGTCATCTACATAGATAACAAGAAGTAACTTCAGTTTCTTATGAAAATACATAGAAGGCCATTCTTCTCCAACAGGAACGAAGTCGAGTTCTCGAACTTTCCGATCACAATGTTGTTCCCACATTGTTCCCGAATCGGGGTGGCCATACAAAGCTTTAACCAACCTTACAACTGGCCTACGGAATTTTCGAATATCGACATCGTCTGGCCAAGCATCTTCGGGTAGCTCAACCCAACATGGTGGTCCGGTTAGTTTTGCCTGAATGTATGCTTGAATAGCGTCGGCAAGTTTTACATTATGGCCCGGAAGACACCCATAGAAATCAGCCCATCTCGATGCCTCAAAAGTAGCTGGAGAATTGCCCAAGTCCTGGAAGAAAGCAGCCTCCCAGAATTGGTTCTTCACCTGATTACCAAGTAAGACACCTCGGCCTTTGAACTTTCTACTAGGGCTTCCTGCAGGCAACTGGTAGTTTTTCTCAACACAAATTCCATGTACTCTGGCCATGTGAACCTCTGTCTTGTTTGCTTTTGCTTCTCGAACAACGTCATCATATTCCCTTATAATACTGAAATCATAGACTCCAGCGGCATGTTGACCTAACCATTCCTTCCTCATGGCCTTACGTGCTTCATCGTTTTCCATCATTTCCTTTCGACCGACAGGCCTTGCAACTGCAGTGTTGAACATCTTGTTGATATTGATTCCATCACCATTTGACACTATCTTTTCTCGATGATCATTACAATGATTAATGCATGGCATGCATGGAAACGGATGGAAAACATCACTGAGGCCACGAGCGTCTTGGGGTACTTCGTCGGTGTTGTGCAAGGTCGCAGCAGCCACCACTTTCCCCTGGTTGAAGTCATACACTTTGTCGTTGTTCCAAGTAGCCTTCGGCCCCTTGCCATTCTCGATCTCAGACCATTCGTCCCACTCCATCAAGAAGTCATCATCATCAGGTACATCGGTGTCTGATAGATCAGAATTGCATGGAGCAGTGGCAGGAATCCCTCTCCCGGCGAGAGAAGTGGACCCTTTACCATATTGAAAAACTTTGCCCCTTCGGACGTAGTCTTGGGACATGGCTACTCCAGAAACATGATCATCTTTGTCGTCTTTCTTGGAAGATTTGGCTTTCCTGGCTTCTTTTTCTTTCTTCTTTTCTTCTTTTCTCTTTGCTCGCTCTTCACTCTCCTTGATTTTTGCCTCGCTCTTCTTCTTTTCTTCTTCAGCTTCAACCTTCTTCTCTTCGGCCTTGGCGATGCCCTTTCTGACGGTCGGTGACATCTTCCTCCACTCGTCAGGGGTATATTTTGATGGCCTAGGAGTAGTTGATATTCTGCGAAAACCACGTTCGTCAATACGATATGGATGACCGCGAGCATTGAGCTTCACCCATTCACCATCGTCATTCAGGTATACGACTCCATCCCCGGCCTTCCCAATGGAGTAGTGTTCTGGCCCTCCTTTTGGAACATGAAGGTCTGGATGTGCGGGCTTGTCGATACCCGGTGGTCCCATTCTTTCAGATACTTCACCGAGGAGTCTTTCAGCTTCCAACTCCCCTTCTGTCTTTTCTTGTGGGACCTTCGACGAAGGTACACCACCACCACCATGACCATCGTCATCACCTCCATCTTCATCGTCATCACCATCATCCGGAGGAGGTGGCGGTAGGATTTCGGGGTTTCCTTCAAGACGATCTTTTACTTTTAGTCCCTCAATGGAAACATTAATCCTTTCATACTCTGACTTGCATGGGAATTCAAGAGGTTCTTTTAATTCTATACCCTTTCGGTGTAGTGCGGAGTCCTCAATTTGGCGATGGGTTTCTCAGCGTCATAAGCCAAGTTCTGTTTACTCCAATCACATAACGCCCATACCCTGTACTTTCTCGACCAATGGAGCCCGGGACCGATGGAGTATCCGGCGAACACTCCGGGAATTCCCATGGGGTCAAACTTGTGTTGTTGTTCTCGTTCACGTGAACCACTGGGCTTGAAGTACACGAGGGCACCAAAAGGTATCATCTTCCCTTTGAATTCTTCTCCATGAAGTTTGCACCAAGAACTTACTTCATCATCGTTGGGCTCGATGTTGAGCAGGTGGCTTACGCATCTGATAGCGTACATCCAAAAGCATGGTGGAATTCCTGCTTCAAGTAGGCATGTCGTGGTCGCCACGAGCACAAACTGGTTAGTTCTTTCTGCAAGTGAGTTGTGCTTGGTCTTTCCGGCCAATGATGTGTCCATTGGGATCTTCAGGATCTTCATTGCCTTGTCGAACTGCGGGGCATCATCGGAGTATGCTTCTCTGATCTTACGACGGCCCATGAATTGTTTGACCGCCCGGATGACTGCGTCAGTATCCTTCCTAGCAGAAGGGTAAGATTGAAGCATCCCCGTAAATCTATCCCTGATGACAAAGATGGTTTTGTCGTCGCCATAGTCCTGTTCAGCAATACGACGATTGTCAACGTAGTCGAATGTGACCAGGTCCCCAAACTTCGTGAGCTTACGCTGAAATGCTCCTCTGAACGTCTTCCTGTGCTTCATCTTGGCACGCACGCACGACTCACAGTATGGGTTCTTATAGCGATGAGTTAGAAGATGAACCTTTGATCTTGCCTCATTCTTCAAAGTTCCCCTCTTACTCAATCGGACTCCTCCATCTTCCTCATCAACATCAATGACATTGTCGTCATCTTCACCTCCTCCATCTTCAGGAATCTCTTCAACTTCAACTTGATGATCTTCATAGACATCATCCGGTGCGATGCTGGGATCGTACCCGTCATCTTCAAACTCGGCATAGTCATCGGCATAGCACGACATTTCCTCAGCATCACCTGCATCACTTCCAACAGCTACTTCATGTTGATCGCCTCTCAACTTTGCTTTCTTACGTTTCTTTATTGATTTCTTGGGAGATTCACCATCGGATCGTCCAACGGCGTCGGAAAGATCCTCAAGCTCGTCCCCACTCTCTCCATCAATAACCAAAAGACCTTCGCCTTCTGACGTTGAGCACCCATCATCAAGAGCTGCCATGATCTTTTCCACGCAGGATGATCTTAACTTTCTCTTCTCTTGATCGACACTCACATAAGGAATGTAGTCTTTGACAGTCATTTCGATGATGTTGCCATTGGGGTCTAACATGAAAGGAGTTTTCCCAGTCGGCCATACGAATGAATAGCCAAGGTCAACGCACCGCTTGCCCATGGAGATTACGGAAGGAGTGTCTTCCAGGATGTGGGCTTCTGCTGGTTCGTTGAATCCTCGAACTTGATACTTGATCGTTTGGTCGAACATGTTACCCCGTTTGCTGTATGGAAGTTGACGACTTTATCATCATATGTTGGGAGATCCATTCTACTTATTCGTGTTGATGAGATAAGATCATGACCACTTCCAGAATCCAATATGAATCTCTTATCTCTTTCTTCAACAGGAACAGTGATACACATCGTGTTTCCCCTTTTGCCATATCGACCCTCAACATGCTGGACATAGTTCTCCACGAAGACCTCTCTGGATACCTCACCGTCCTCGATGTCGAACCTGATCAGAATGTCCAGACTGGGGCCGACGATGACTAGGACTTCATCAATGTCACTGTACTCACCCTTCTCATCGATCAGGATAGCCATTGCCTTCCCTCGGCTTGACGCTAGTCTGCATGAATAAGACCATTGCTCATCTTGCCTTATCTGATCGGTGGGCTTGCCGACTTTACCATGACCTTTGGGGATGGTCTGGGATCTCCGGCTGCACTTCACGAAGTCCTTCTTCTCGTACGTTAGAATGCAAGTCTTAGACTCGTCGAAGCGTACCGTCTTCTTGACGACATTCGATGCAACCTTGTGGAATGTCCCTTCGTCATCACTCCATTCATGGACAAGTGCAGGAGTAGCCTTTGAGCTTGGTGCTTCGGTGTTTGGAGCAGTGTTGAAGAGATGAGGATCGTGACGTTTGTTGCACTTGTCTCCGTATCGGCACTTGCCCTTGGCCCAGTGCCAGCATGGTTCATCAACCTTCTTGGTCTTGTTCGCTGGAGATTGACTTCTCGGAGTTCCTGGCTTTCGACCATTACCTTTCGTGTTCTTGTTCGCATCAAACACCTTTTGGTCGTGACTGTATTCACAATCTTTTCCTTTTCTGCATGCTTTCTTGATGAAGTGGAAATGACATGGGATCTTCTTCTTGGATCTAGGACTAGCACTTCGGCTGTTTGGTCGTCCGTTTCCTTTCCCTTGACCTTTCCCTTTTCCTTTTGCATGCTGTTTTGGTTGAGGTGATGGTAGAACTGGAGCTGCCTCAGCCTTGGCCTTCGCCTTAGGTGCTGCCTTCTCCTTGGGAGTGGCTTTAGCCTTCGCTTTCGGATTGGCATCTGGTGCAGCAGCAGTTGGATTTGGTGCGGGAGTAGTGGGTTTGCCACCACCTGCAAATTCTCTTGCGTACTTCTCTCTTGCGGCCACATGCTTGTCTTCTCTGATCCTGGATATGTGCCTTTCGATGACGTCCAACAGGTAACGATAGCTTCGTCTTTGATCCCCTTCAATCCATGATTCGTACTGCTTGATGTCGAACATCATGAGACTCGAATTTCGAATCTTCTTGTATAAAGCATCACGAAGCCAATCATCAGGAGGTACATCATCCGGCATCATATTTGACACCATCTCCATCCACTTCTCGTAGAACACTTCCAGGTTGGAGTCACCGAGATACTTCATGGATACGATGTGCTCCATGGTGAAGGCTGTCTCTCGTTGACCTGGTGTCCTGAAGTGTTCCAGGATCATAGCCAAAATTTCTCGTCCCATAACATAGGTTCCTCTTCGACTATGACTCTGTGTTCTCAATCTTAGTTTAATTGCTACATGACGAGCAACATCACCGGCTTGGGCTATCACGTTCGACAATGCGATTGACAACTTGGCGTCAATTGACTGATATCGTTGCCCACCACTGTCATTCAGTAGCTCGATGTCAGGATTTGGTCGAATAGCCGGCTGTAGCCACGCTTCCCATGCAGCTTTGTCTCCATCATTCGCGGCAAGAACAACGCCCTTGATGAGATCTGACTGCCAAACCCCAAGGTTCTGCTGCTTCGGCCACGGGCTAACATAGACTTTGTCAGCCTCCCGTCTCGACATTCTCGGTACTTCTTCTGCCGTGTACGCCGCTGTGGAGATATCATCTGCCGAGTCACGTTGTGATCCCCGAACTGAAGGCAAACCAGGAGGTTCTGGAGGTGGTCCTGGACCGTTGGGCCCGAAAGGATCAGGAGGTCCATCAGGGTCAGGCGGACCGCCCCATCCGCTCGGAGGCTTGTAATAGTCCTTCTCAGTTCCATCGGCGGTCTTGTTGTCAACTTCTTTCAGCAGATCGGTGATTCTTTTGTTCGATTGAGAAGGTTGCTGTTGAGAAGATCCAGCATGTCCGCGATAGGATTGAGCAGCATTTGTCTCGTAGGTCAACTCCTTGTCGATCTGCGATACCCAAGATTTTAGGATAGCGTTCTCAGAGTTGGCCTCACTCACCTCATTCTCCAGTTTGTCGATGATCAGTCTTGATGCGAGATCATAGTTGGGGATACCTGCCGAATAGGGAAGCGCATCAGGGTTGACCCTGGACATAGATGTTTCAGAATCCTTGAGACCCTTTCTCAGTTCATCTATGTGACGCTTCATGTCAATAATCTCAGAATTCTTGATACCTATCTTTTCATCCCTATCCTGAATTTCCCCCATGAACATACATGATCTCTCATATTGCTGAACACCATTAGCCAATTTCATTTTGCGCTCACTTTCTAGTTCAGATCTTAACGTTCGGACTTCAGCATTGGAGAAGGACGACGCCCCTACATCCGCAACTTCAGTCAATCTTTCTTTTAACAACATGTTCTCCTGTAAACATTCATCATGGTCTAGATCCTGAACCCTGATTTGAGCGATTTTGGCTTGGTTCTGTAGATCTTCAACAAGCATCTCATCAGGGCCACGACCGTCGGTCGTAGTGCCCTGAGTCAATGATCTTCGCAACTTCACGTTCTGCAATTTGATCTCATCCTTCAATTCACAGTTCATCTCCTGCTCGTTGGCGTAGAGCTCTTCATAGTGCTCTGCCCTTGCGATCGCATTTGCACTAGCTTGCGATTCAAGCCTCAGGTGTGATATCGCTTCGGCCTCGTGGTTCCTGTATGATGCAATTCTTCTGACAGTATCATGCTCAGTGTTTCGGTGCTTCAGATCACTTTCCAATTTGGCCTGATTTGCCTCGAAAACCTTCTTTCTGGATTCTCTAGTGATCTCTTCAATACTGCTTTCATACAACTCGGCCTGTTTACGAGACTGAACTAGAGCTTCACTTAATAGCTGGTTCCGTTCAGACAATTCATTAACTGCAATTGATTGTTGTTGGCTAATCATTTCAAGTTGATTGCTTGAGAAGGATGCCATTTCGGATCGATTACGATATTCCATGATTGAGTTCTGGAAATCCGTCTGCATTTCTTGACCTTCAGTGTACAATCGATTGGCAATATCGGTAGTTAAGACGTTGGTCTGATGAAGTTGTTGCAGTCTTGCCTCCGTATTACCCAATAGTCCTTGAAGGTGATGTACTTCATCCTTGTACTCTTCCTGGATCTCCATACCGCGTTGATGGATCCGTCTTGCACCGTGTTCCATCAGAGCACCTCGGCGTTCAAGGTCTTGGATGCGTATTGTTGCACCTTCGTCTTCCTGAGATGCTACCATTAGTTCTGCTTGATACTCTGCAACCTCATTTGCGGAACATGACAATCTATGATTGAGTGCATTGACCTCATCAAACACATTCTGGTTGTGTTCCTGAAGATATTCAGTGAATCTGATCTCGATGTCATGAATCAGTTGATCTCTTGATGCAGCATATGCTTCCATGTTGTTCAACTGATTACGTAAGGATTGACATTGTGCCCGTAGTTCTTCTATCATGGCAATAGGTTCACTAGCCACAGAAGTATCCGTTGATCTCCTCTTAACACGAGTGTCCCCGGTCCTCTCACCAATTCGGTCGGTTCCGGCCCTGGTGGATCTGTCCCTTGGGGTAGTTCGTCCTCGAGATGGTCGATGCCCTTGACGGACAACATCACTTCGAGCACTGTTTCGAGAAGACCTTGGTGTACTTTGGGTGGATATTCTTCGTCTGTTTGATGTAACTTGCCATCCGGACTGTGTAGTTCGGGTAGAGCGTATCCCACCACTGTCTGCCGTGTCGCCAGGGGAAGATTGAGTGACCTCCTCGACCGGCATAGCAGTGTTCTCATTGAAGGTAAACTGCGTGTTGCGCGAGTCCCCGCTGCCGCCCTGCATCTTTGCGATGATGAGCTGATTGGTCCTTTGCGTCCACAATCTTAAGCTCTGACGGCCCGGCTACCAGCACGCAGGTACTCCTCTTCCGACGGAAGAAGTGAGCCCTTACGGCTGATAACCTGTGAACAATTTGATCCTTGTTCTGGATTATCCCTTTTGATTGAAGTACCCTTCGTGCTGGTAATGCTGGACAACGTCACGGCATGGCACTCGGAGACCGATCTTTTTCCTCACGCATGATCTTGAGCCAATGTAATTGGCGGTCCATGCATAATTGTTTCCTACCCTACATGCTCTGCATGTTGAGTGACTGTGTGGTCTAGTTCCCTTTCGCATATATATACTGTGTATATATATATATACAGATATATGTTGTTAAGATCTTAAGATCGTGAATTGTGCAAACATATTTGAACTGTAGCTGCGAACACTTACTTGGACCAGCCGGACGAAGAACATGAAGTGCATGAAAAGTTTGTTGATTTCCGCTCCTTCTGCCTTCCTTCCATTTTCTTCCCTTCTCCCTCACCTCATTCCCTTGTTCTGCTTGCAGGCTGGCAATCTAGTTTACCTGCTGACTCGTCCCTGGATAATGCAGAGGTTCCTGCTCTGCACTGTGCCGAGAAACGAAAATCACGATAGCGACGATGAAAGGCCCATGCCTAGCAAAGAACTTCGCAACCAAAGGATGCTAATTAGATTCAAAGGGGCCATGAACTCTTCATAACTCTTCCAACATCTAGGCAACTGCGCAATCGGAATTCCTGCAACTTTTTGAAGCCATGGCAGGACTCTCAGTAGTCTCCTGTCGCCAAGCAACACTACTGGAAATGTAGTTGAAATTGCATAGCCCAGGCCAGAAGCTGCAAAAGCCGCAAGCCTTGGAACTCGGCGAATCAAGATCTGGCAGATCTACAGAGACAAAAAGTTCTGATTCTGAGCTCTGATCATCTCTGAGGATGGTGCAGGAAAGGCAAAAAATAAAGCTCAAAAGAAATCACCGGTTGCCTCGCAAAGGCACTTCGAGGTATTCATCTTGCAGTGCAAGGCCAGGCGAACGCCAATCATGCCTGGCCTTATCATGTAATAGATGGCGGCAAGAAGAAAGCACTGAAGTAATACATCGAACCTTACTTCGCAGAGGTCTATCTCGTGACACAAGTCTCGTGACTGTTTGAAGGCGGCTCCCAAGCCTCTGCTTCATGTTCTGTCTGTCAGGTGTCTGGATTTGCGCACAGCGATTCAATAGCGAGTCCCAGGACCAGAATGAAAACGCTTCCCGAGGCGAAGGAGTTTGAGTCCTTCCGTTCCCTGGTACTTGGCTCAGGACGCGTTGATGAAGATCTTGGATACAAAGAATGCTGCTACATTCAGGCCTCAAAGGCAGACTGAGACAAGACTCGAGCAGACTTTCGGCATTGCAAACAGCGAGTGCCAAGGAACTGCTTTACATTCCACAAGGCGAGACCATGAGCAATGTACACATGTACACTACGCAGACAATGTACACAGACACACACACACATGTATTGACACAGTCTATACAAATTCGTATGTAGCTATGACAACTTTGGATCAGGCCGCTTTCGCGCTCCCGCCAAAAGACGGGCCTGTCCTTGTGTCAAAAGCCGTACGTTCGCTGGTGGATTGCTTCAGAACAGTTTCAGAACAGTCTCAGAACTGGAAAGCTCCGGGACAAGATGGACAATCGTTCAGGCGAGCTGAGGGCAGAGCAGCGCTGAAGACGTTCAAGCAGAAGACCGCCGTCAGTAGTGCCTCGATGGGCAATGAACAGAACTAAGAAATGTTGAAAAAAATGAAAATACAAAATGCTCGACTTGGTGGCCCAACCAATGTGGTGTGGAGGTTGAGGAAAGGCCTCATGCTTCTAAACCAAATGCAAAAGTGGACAAAAGTGATCAAGACCCAAAGGCCAAGTCTTGGGGGCGATCAAACTGAGCTTTCCGCAAGATCTGCCATTCTTGCTCTTTCACCACAAAGGTATCCATAAGGCCCTCAGCATTCCAAGTCTGGAACCGCGCAGCATGCTGCAGCTGTCACATGCTGTCACCGTCTAAGGATGTCTAAGGTACCCACCAGTATAGCAGATGAACCAGAGATAATGAAGAGGAAGATACTCCGGTGCAAGGACTGGCCTGCAGCGCGGGATCGAGCAGAATAAATAAGCATGGAATAAATTAATTCTGCATGAAAGGACAAAACTATCGTAAACTCTAGACCTCTCTAAGCAGCAAGAAAGGACAAAAGACAGAAAATATCACTATGATGTTGTTTTGGCATGTGGCGCCACCATTGAATACAGCCACGGTGAAGTAGCCTTGGCATCGAATGAGGAACACAAGGAACACATTGAGATATTTTTTTAGAAGGTTACCGACCCTTTCCCATCCAGTTTACGGAATCTTGATGAATCTTGCACGGTCTACTGTGTGATGTTTGCAAAGGATCGAACATGGCCAGTTGCCTGAGGAATCCAGGCGGCTTGCTGTTAGAAGCCTCCAGCATCTCAAGTTCAATTGCCATAATCAAAACATATCAAAACTACTAGACTTGTTCATACTTTTTCCATCAAGCACAAGCCTATCAGCCTATCTGTGCTCCATACTTAAACCACACGCATCAAAATGCGGCGCATCTTTTGGCAATTGAGGCTGACACGTATTTTCGAAGGTTCTGAGCAGATGTAAAGCTTTTGTTTGTTCTGAAGGAAGCCTGCAGAAGATCCAGTCAAAAAGTACATCCATGTTTCTCCAGCTTCAGACTTTGCAAACATCAAACCAAAATGAATTGTTGGGTGATCCATACTTTTTCCACCATGCCTTGTTTCCTTCTTGGCGGGTGCGATGTTCGCTCGCCTGTCCGAAGTCAGAGCTTAACAAGTCGACCACAACGATCGACTCAGTGCACTGTCCATTCAGAATGTCAGTATCATAGAACTGGATGATGGGAAATTTTACAGGAACCCCCTTAATATTTTATGGTAAAACCCATGGTTTCCGGTTAAGATTTTCCCTTAAGCCAATCCACTGACAGTACTCCTGGCCTCCCACTCTATGACCATTTTGTCATCACTTTGCATCGTAATCTCCGAGCCTACAACGGCCATGTGCAACAAATCGTCTCAGTTGCGACCAATGGCGACAAGAGGTTTCACACGAACGAAAAAAATGGCCCAAAGCGATCAATGCCATCACATCAAATCATTCTGTTAAAATCTGTTAAACCTGAAATTCAGTGAATTGACTGAGCAAAAAACACGAGGCATCATCATTTAGAGCAACGCCTTGGTAAGAAACGGCATCAAATGGCGTCAAATGGGGTGACGGGGTGCGTCTCCGTTGTCCCTTCCTGGCATCAATGGCGTCCGGTCATTCTGAGCTGATGACGCTTTGAAGTCGTATCCTCTCAGCTTGAGCACTATTCTCGCTGCATATTTCATTGACAAATATATTATAGTGTATGTATATATATTGTATGTAAATACATAGATATTGTATGTATATATATATATATATTGTATGTATATACATATATATTGTATGTGTATATATATATACATATATACTGTATATGTATCCAAATATTCATATTGTATGTATATATATATATACATACATAATACATATATATATATTGTATGTATATACATATATATTGTATGTGTATATATTTATATACTGTATATGTATTCATATATTCATATTGTATGTATATATATATACATACATAATAATGTATATATATATTGTGTGTATGTATATATTGTGAAACTCATGCCAGTTCCACATGTCAACCACTTCACTTGTCTCATCCAGCAAGGGTGTCTGCAGGAACCGAATTCCTTTCCGCAGCCAGGGGGAAGCTCAAAGAGCATTGGCGGGCGGGATTAGGCTTTGGCCATAGCTGTGCGGTGACATAGCTGGAGCGCTTGGAGGAAAAGGAGCTCTTGGCACAGGGTGCCTTTGTGACCAGCGGTGCTGGTGGAAGATTGGAAGGGAGATAGACCGCTACCAGTTTGAGACTGGTAGCGGAGCCTGGAAAAGGAAAAGGAAATGTCCGATTCCAGTGCATCCGATACTGGTCAGGTATCAACGCAACTAGCGGTGCTAGTGCCGACGTTCGACCCCTCGACGGACAACGTGGAGATATGGTCGAGCAAAGTGGAGTTGTTGCTTCATGCATGGCCTCAGGGCAAAATCGTGGAGTTGGTGACGCGACTCATTTTGGGTTGCAAAGGAACAGCATATCAGAAACTTCAGCTTCATCAGAAGGAGCTGCTAGTGAATGACACTGCCTCTGTCAAGAAACTGGTAGAGTTAGTGGGTGGAACATGGGGAGCAATCCCTTTGGAGAAGAAATTCGAGTTGGTGGAGAAAGCGCTGTACCGAGGAAGTCAGAAGATGGACGAGTCTAGCGACTCATATCTGTCCAGGACGGATGTGGTTTGGACTGAGCTTCTGGCCAAAGGTGTAGACATGAGCGAGATACAGTCCTACATCATTCTCAGAGGTACCAAACTCAATGCCGATGACAAGAAGCGTGTGATTGTTGAGTCTGGAGCGGAAAAAGGTGGAGCTCTGGAGTTGACCAAGGTCCAAGCAGCCATTCGTATGGTGGGTTCTGGTTTTTTCCAAGAGATGACTGGAGCAAAGCGTGACAAGGGCCTGAAAACTTACGACCACACTGCTTTTGCCATGGATGAGATGACAGAAGATGATTCCCAGGAAACCTTTTGGGTGAGTGAGGAAATTGATGATCAAACACTGGAAACACTGGCAGCCGAGGATGACGAAGATGCGGCGCTCATCCTTCAATTTGAGGATGCCATCAGTGACACAATTCAAAATGACAGCGAGATGTGCGCATTCTACAGTGCCTATCAAGATGCTCGCAAACGACTGTCTGAAAAGGTCCGTTTCCGTGGGTTTTGGTCAGTGAAGAAAGGTGAGAAGGGATTTGGAAAGAAGGGCAAGTTCAAGGGCAAAGGGAAAGGTAATCTAGCAAGTAGGATCGCAAACTCTTACTGCAGGATCTGCCTTAAGAAGGGACACTGGAAGAACGAATGCCCAAACCGAAATGCCAGCGGCAGCAATCCGTCAGCTGCCTCGTCAAACACCGTGCCAACCACCTTTGTGGTGACTGATGACGTGCCTGACGCCCTGATCAACATGGCCGTGACTGATGAGTCTTGGATTAATGGGGGTTATAAATGGGGTCTACAGGGAATAAAAGTTCAGAAGTCCAGTAAGTGGGGTAGTTATAATCATGGGATAACCTCACCAAGGGTTTTCTCAAACCGCCTCAGGAAGATCCTGACTTCTGAACGTTTCCAAAACCAGCTGAGAGCCAATTGCAGTCCGAAACCGGACATGACCCCGCCAGCATCCGTTGCAGCCGATCCCAACGCATCCAGTGAAATTCCAAGTTTATTTGCAACCACAGGCACGGTAGGTGTTGTTGATTTAGGAGCCTCACAAACAGTCATTGGAAGTGATCAGATCCCTGAGCTGTTGGCCAATTTACCCAACTGGGTGCGTGCAAAGACACAAAGATGTCCATGCAACTTGACATTCAGGTTTGGGAATCACCAGACCCTCAGCAGTCGACATGCTTTGGTTTTGCCATTAGGTTCACAGTCCTTTCGCATAGCAGTGGTCGAAGGGAAAACACCATTTCTCATCTCCAATGCGTTTCTCAAGGGTTTGAAAGCCATCATCGACACTGATCAGGAAACTTTGTACAGCCGACTTTTGGAACGATATTTTTCACTGCAGAAGTCAAGCAAAAACTTGTTTCTGATGGATATCAACCAACTATGGGAAGATGAGAAAGCTCTGACGGTGGAACCATGTGCAGATCAGTTTTCCGAAACTCAACCTCGAGTGCCTGTGTCCAAAATTGAGGTAGGTGAGCAAGTGTCGGAGAATGTGCATGTGAAATTAGAGAATGAAAGGAGTCAAGAAATGGCAGAGTATAACATGAAAAACATGCAGTCTCATGAAAAGGTGAATATATCAAGTGATGCTAGCACGAACGACCGTATGCCAAACCAGGTTGGATCGAGTGTTGCCACAGCATCCCCGGACAGTGATCGCCCTCCTGTGACCGTGCACCATGGCTCTGTCGCAGAAACTCAAGACATACCGCAATGCCACCGAGGAGATGAACTCGGAAGATCGTCTGAAGGAGGTCCATCAGATGCCATTGTCAGAACTGGAGAAAGAGATCATCCAGTTTGGCAAGGCCAAGCTGGGACAGACGTTCAAGATGGCATTCGAGGATGGCCGATGGACAGATTGGTTTGTGACCACATACGAAACCAGTCAGAAGATCGAACACGCCAAGTATGTCACGTATGTGAGCAAACGTCTGGATGCAGAGATCGAGACGGAAACCAAAGGTTACAAGATCAAGTCCAATGTCAAGCAGGCACCGATGAGCAGCAAGTGCAAACCTCCGGTCAAGGGAGAGCCATCCTGGGAGGAGGAATCGGAGATCAGTGGGTTTGTCCCAATCATGGAAACATCACCGACAGTGCTGGAAGAGCAGATGACCATCATGCAGGAGGAAAATCACAACCTCCGAGGACGTATGACGCAGATCGAGATGGCCATCCAGGAGCTCATCACCCATGTCAAAACCTTGACTCCGAACTAGTGAGTAGAGCCGAGGCGAACATCACTCAAGAATCAGATCAAATTCTGTGGACAGCATCTGATGACAGTTTGGACTATATGTTTCAAATGCCAAAGAATGTTTCTACTGATACTTTCAAGACCAAAGTTCAAAGATATGTTCGTCAGTTCCGCATGGAGTTGGAACACGCCACAAGTGTCTTTGGAAAACGTCAGATGTCCGCCCCAAGAGTAGATCTGTGTGAAGTGATGTGTGGTAGCCAAAGCGAACTCACCAGGCAGATCATTGCCCTAGGTGGGAAAGCCATACGTTTCTCAGAAGCTGATGCTGATCTGTCCACTGCTGCCAGCCGTTCACAACTGTTTAAAGCACTGATTGTTCACAGACCCCGAAACCTATGGTATAGCCCAGTTTGCAAACCATGGTGTATGTGGAATCAATTCAATGCCATGAGATCATTGGAACAAAATGAAGGGGTTTTCCAAGAACGCATGAAAAGCCTGTGGCAAGTAGGATTAGGGATTGTTCTCTATGAGTACCAGATCAGCCAAGACAGCCACTATCACCAAGAACAGCCTCATGGATCCAATATGTTGAAGGTACCGGGCACCCAAGTCATCACTGAACACACGCTGCCCTGCAGTTTTGACATGTGCTCAGTAGGAAGCTTGACAGATCCAGCTTCTGGAATGGCAATCCGAAAGCGCTTAGATGTCCGAACGTCATCCATGCTGCTGCATCGATCGCTTCACAAGCAGTGGTGCTCACAAGATCATCCTCATCAACAGATTGCAGGAAATACGATGGTTCAAGGGAAGTCCATGCTGAGATCTAAGTTCACTGAAAGCTATCCTGCCAAGTTTGCCAGACAGGTAGCCAAAATCATGTTGTCTGACAAAGCCAAACCTGAACATGCATGGGTGAACACCACCGAGCACCCAACCAAGAAGACTCGGTAGCAAGATGAGCACTGCTGAGATCGAAGCCAAGTTCCCGAGCATGACATGGGAGAACATCATGAGTCTGGCTGATCGAATGGCAAGAAGAGTTGGCACTTCAGTAGTTGACAATGGACCATTGATTGACCAGGTTCAGAGCATGTGCCCTAATCACACAGTGAAACATGTGGTGTTGTGTCGTGGTACGGATCGTCATGTAGGCCCCAATAAAGAAATCCCAAAAGGCGAAGCACCAGTACGTCGCATGATATGCATCCGCAGGAAGCACGAAGACATCCATGTGGAAACAGAATGGGAGCCATGGGAACACCTCACGTTCAAGGGTCTTCGTAGGAAATGTGTGCCAGCTCGAGTCAATTTGACCATCTTTGCCCAGGTTCGTTCAAAGCCCGACGATGTTCTGCCTGCACCGGTAATTCATGACCGACCAATGCCTGAAAGTCCTCCGGGCAGTAAGAGAGCACGCATCGGGAATCCCGAAGCTGGGGATGATTCAGTTGATTTCCGCACCATTTCAGACGACAGTGACAATGCAACCCTAAATAATCAGCCCAATAACCATAACGATAATTCCCTTACACAGAATAACTTGCAGCATGAATCAACCAAGATGCCTGAACGTGACAACCAATCACCTGACATGCACTCATCCCAAGACCAACAGACTGTTGAAAGAGAAGTGATTGACCTAGTGGCGCAAAAGCATGGTCCTCATTTCCAAGCCCTCAAGAATGAGGAACAATCCTGGCTGTTGAAGGTTCACCGGAACATGGGACACCCGAGTGCCTCAAAGCTCGTCCAGTTTTGCAAATCGTTGGGGTGCCCCAACACAATCCTCCATGCTATCCCTGACCTGCGATGCTCGACGTGTTTGGAAACAAGCCAGCCCAAGATCGCCCGACCGAGTGCGATTCATGATCCAGTGGACTTTGGGGATATCATATCGATGGATGAAGTCATGTGGTCAAACACCAATGGAGAACAAATGCGATTCTATCATTTTGTTGACCAAAGCACGATGTATCAAACAGCCATCGCTTCTCCAACGAAACAATCCTCTGATGCTGTTCAAGCTTTGTTGCAAGGTTGGATTCAATGGGCAGGTCCACCCAAACTGTTGTGCGTTGATGCGGCCACCGAGCTTAATTCACAGGGTTTTTTGGATTTCCTTCAAAAGTATGGAATATGCCATAGGACATGCGCCACGGAAGCCCACTGGCAAAACTCACGTGCCGAAAGACATGGAGGCATATTGCAGGTCATGTTGAACAAAATGGATCATGAAGAACCAATCAAAAACTATCATGACTTAGCCATAGCCTTGTCTCAAGCCACCATGACCAAGAACCAGTGGAGTAGGCACCGAGGGTTTGCACCAGAGTTGCTGGTTTTCGGCAAGTCTGCTAGAATGCCAGGTTCAGTAATCTCTGATGAAAGCCGTTCAGCACATGAAATGGCCCTCCAAGAAATGCCTGAAGGTCAGAGATTCAGAGAAGAGCTAGCTGTAAGAGAACGTGCCCGCAGGGCGTTCACCATGGTCGACAATGACCAGGCACTGCGGCGAGCCCTGGTTAGCAGAAGTCGCCCACACAGAGGCCAGTATGTCCGAGGTGAGTGGGTCATGAGGTGGAGTAAGAAAGGCGAAGCTGATGGGGTTTGGTCTGGACCACTTCAAGTGATTATACAAGAGGGTCAAAGAGTTGTATGGGTAACTCAGGGGAACAAACTATACCGAGTGGCCCCAGAACACCTCAGGCCACTGTCAGCACTTGAAGAGTGGCATCAGAATGGCCCATCAGGTCAAGAACACATACCGGTGTCCCAAGGTCAGTCAGTCGTTCCGAGGCATGGGGGTGTACAATTTCATAACCAAATCATACCCTCAGAAATAACCCGGAATCAAGATAACTCACATAATCAAAGCAACACCAGCAACATGAATCCTCAAATAAATCAACCACGATCACCTATCAGCATTCACAGTCATGATCAACCAGACCAAGAACCTGCCGGGGGTAGCCCTCACATCAACCCAGCGTCCGAAAGCAGTGGCGTAAGTCCGGGGACTCCAGTATCTTCCGAAGATATGCCTGCCCCGGAGGAGCAAAAACCTGCTAATCCGGTGGAAGTCCCAATTCCCATAGGAGACAGTGATGATGAACTCCTGGCCGAAGCTCATGACTGTTTTCACCTTGAGCACGATGAAGGTTGGCGAATTGAAATTGACGTGACTCAACATGACATCAACCAATGGAAGAAAGAAGTTTGCCCACACCAAATGGCCTTCATAGCTACCGCGGCAAAACGCCAACGCAGTGAGGTGAAAATGTCACAGCTTTCCACCCAGGAAAAACAACTGTTTCAAGATGCCAAGACCAAAGAAATCGACAGCTGGTTGTCTACCGACACTGTCACCAGAGTTCTGAGGCATCAGATTCCCGAAGGTAACTTGATGAGATGTCGTTGGATTTTAACCTGGAAACCGGTAGACCCCAGCGAAATCAAGACTGACAGAACTTCAGCCAAACACGTGCCCAAAGCAAGGCTTGTAGTCCTAGGATACGAAGACCCATTGGTCCATGAAATTCCGAGGGATAGCCCAACCATGTCTAAACTGACCAGAATGCTGATTCTACAGACTGCAGCGTCAAGAAAGTGGATCATTGAGTCATTTCACATTCGTACCGCATTTCTCAGAGGAAGCGAAACCACTGGACGCATCCTAGGCTTAGAACCTCCTGCCGAAATGAGGGAGAGAATGAAACTGAAACCACAGGAAGTTCTCAAGCTTTTAAAAGGGGCCTATGGTAGGGTAGATGCACCGTACTTGTGGTTCATGGAGCTGAAGTCAGGTCTTGAACAGGTTGGGTTTACTCAGAGTCCATTTGATCCATGTGCATTTGTTCTTCAACATCCAACCAAAGGAACCACAGAAGGAATCCTTGGAGTCCATGTTGATGACGGGTTATGCTGCGGCTCAGAATACTTTGCTCAGAAGCTCCAGGAAGTGGCGAAGCGATTCCCGTTCGGCAGTCACAAGAAACAAAACTTTACTTTCACTGGACTGAGAATTGAACAACAACCTGATTTTTCCATCAACATCAATCAGACTCAATACATCAAAGACATACATTCCATTACAATTTCACGAGATCGCCGAAGTCAACCTGAAGCAGTAGTGAACGAAGCCGAAAGGCAATCACTCAGAGCCGTTATTGGATCACTTCAATATGCAGCTGTGAACACAAGACCAGATTTGTGTTCCCGTTTGAGTTGGCTACAAAGCGAAATCAATCGAGCTAAAGTCAGCACTTTGATTGAGGCCAACAGGATTTTGCACGAGGCCAGAATTCATGCGGGTGTACAGATAGCAGTGAAAGCCATACCTATCAACGATGTCAGATTTGTAGCATTTTCAGACGCTTCATTTGCATCCCAAAAGACCACCAGTTCACACCAAGGCATGGTAATAATGGCATGTCACCAGCAAATTGGTCAGAACAAAAGAAGTGATGTCAGTCCCATAGTGTGGCACTCCCGAAAAATCCAGAAGGTCGCAGTCAGTACGCTGTCAGCAGAAGCCATGTCGCTAGCAGGTGCTGTGGATGTTCTGTCCTGGATTAGACTATACTGGGGTTGGTTGCAAGATGCCACCTTACCATGGAAACAAGCTGATCAGACACTTTTAAAACTGCCACCTGCGTTTGCTGCGTTGATCCCAGTTGAAGAGGATGATGCATATACACCACCCGAAAGAGTTCAAGAAATGTTGAAGACCTTACCCAAAACATCCGAGGCCATCATAACCACTGATTGTAAATCACTATACGATTTAATCAGCAGAACAGCGCCACCATCCTGCACGGAGTTCCGAACCCAGTTGCAAGCCAAACTCATAAAGGAACATCTTCAGAACGGAATCCAGATCCGTTGGGTGCCATCTGGCGCTCAAGTTGCAGATTCCCTAACCAAGATCATGGACAACACGATGTTGAGAGAGTGCCTTCGACTGGGAAAATATAGCCTTCATGACGAAAGTGAAATCCTCAAAGCCCGATCAGACTCACGAGCAAGACTGCAGTGGATTCGAAATGGATCAGAAAGCATGTAGGGATCGATGTAAATCAACTTGACCAGGCAAAACTAAGTCTTTCCGATTATCTTTGTATGTTTATCTTGAGGCAACAACTCCACTGCGCGTTTTTCGTGAAGAACACGAAAACATCTTGGAGATCGGCCACCAGTATTTTTATTTGTGAATTTTGAATCTCGTTGCACAGCCTGTGAACTTGATGTCATCTAGGGAGCCATGCACTCTGCCAACTCGGGACATGATGGAACTTTTTAAAATACAGGGAGTGTGAAACTCATGCCAGTTCCACATGTCAACCACTTCACTTGTCTCATCCAGCAAGGGTGTCTGCAGGAACCGAATTCCTTTCCGCAGCCAGGGGGAAGCTCAAAGAGCATTGGCGGGCGGGATTAGGCTTTGGCCATAGCTGTGCGGTGACATAGCTGGAGCGCTTGGAGGAAAAGGAGCTCTTGGCACAGGGTGCCTTTGTGACCAGCGGTGCTGGTGGAAGATTGGAAGGGAGATAGACCGCTACCAGTTTGAGAATATATATATATATTATGTATATATACATATATTGTATGTATATATATATTGTATGTATATATATATTGTATGTATATATATATATTGTATGTATATATATATATTGTATGTATATATATTGTATGTATATATATATTGTATGTATTATATATATATATATATTGTATGTATATATATATATATTGTATGTATATATATATTGTATGTATATACATATATATTGTATGTATATAAATATATATATATATATATATTGTATGTATATATATAGAGAGAGAGAGAGTATGTATACAATATATATATATACATGCTGTATATGAAAATCATGAAAACGGATTCGTGCCAAAAAGAAAGTAACGCATTTGGCGTGAAAAATGGCATCCTCCTTGGCAGAGTCTGGGTCAACAAGTCGCCTTCATCGCAGGTCACATTTCACCGGTCTTGCTGCTTGTTCAAAATGGTTCACCGAATAAATTGTCTGTTCCAGGATTTAACTCTAAATGTTCCAAAGCAATACATGCATCCCTCTTGAAAACCGGAAGCCGCCCGTAAAGAAGCATTTCTGCATGCTTTCTCATGTTCATTTGCACCATCCACTTGCACTGCGTCCGCTACGCTGTATCCTTGCGATGTACTTGCAAACGCGGGCTTGTTGTGTCGCAATGGGTGGGGTGTGAAGCGCATTTTTTTGCACCTAGGCTCTTGACAGAGCTTGGCGTTCCTTGGCGTTCCTTGGCGTTCCTTGGCGTTCCTTGGCGGACCTTGGCGGACCTTGGCGGACCTTGGCGGACCTGCCTAAGTCCTTGGCCACGATGCCCCATGGAAATGTTAGTCACAAACCCTGGGAATGGCCTTGCAGCCAGCTTTGCTTAAATGCAGGAAAAGACCTCTGGGCCTCTGGGCTAAAGTTCCAGAAGTGATGGAACACATATGGAACACTTGAAAAGATTTGAAAAGAGTTTCATAAAGACAAGAGTCGCGGAGCTGAAAAAATGAGAATCTGCATAGGACGGTGTGCAAATGGTGCAGCGTCTTTACGGGCGGCGGTACCTTGTTTGAACATGGAAACATAATGAAACATATGTACCAAACATTAAGGAACATTTTGAACACTGGAGTCTGGAGTTAACTGAAGTCTCTCTGCCTTGACCATACCGATCTTGTCCTTGGAGACAATTTCGTGAGGGTTGCTTCCTCGATGGAGCCTCAAACAATGCACCCGGTGCTAGCGTGCATTGCGCAAAAAAAAGAGGAAACGATAACAAACCATAACAACGAGAACAAACGGCAAGGGATGCTGAGGTTCGGTACGGTTAGGTTGTGCAACAATTGTGCATTATTGTGCCAATTGGTGGGCAGTTTCCAAGGAGCTTTAGGAGCCCAGCCAGCTTTGATTCGTGGCTTTGCCAGTGAATAAGAGGTACCAAATAGGAATCAAACCCAAAAACTCGAATGGCCGAATAGCTCAAACTGGACCAGCACAACTAGGCTTGGTAAAGATTGTCAATCTCAGCCCAACAGCCCAACAGAGTAGTCCTTTCAATGGAATCGGTTCCAGGTGGCAATAAAACTCAACGTGAGCTCACCATTGGGACCATGGGTGTTTTGGTGTTTTGGCCTGGCCTTTTGACGAAGTGATTTTTGGAGCCAAGATTGAGACTATTTGAAGTGCACCATACCACACCACACACGTTGTGCATCCGATTTTTGTGTATCCTAAAAGGAAAAATGCTGCATTCGATTCCTGAGCGTTCAGGCGCAACAGAGCTTTCCGAGGTGCCTCACTGCTGAATCTTCAAAAACAAGACAAATTATAACAAACATATGACAAGTTTGTTTCTGAATGAACAACTTTCGAAACCAGAAGTCATTGAAGTCATTCACATGTCTGGATCGGTGGCCACCACGGAGGAGTTTACTGCTGGACGCAAGCCTTGACTATTTCAGGTTCCAACTTCTCCGGCAACAGAACTGTATCCACTGCTCGAGCAGCTACAGGAGGATCCTACGCCACTCAAAACACCGTCATGGACTCAATGTTTGGAATCTTGGAATTCACACTTTCCTGATGAATTGGGCATGCACTTGACGTTTAATGCTTCCGCAGTTCTGTCCTTCGCCATCAGATTCTTTAGATTTCCTGCACCACACAGCGGAGCTGACAGGACATGTGCAAACCCTGGCTGCTGCGCAGTTGCCCAGTTTAAAGGTAACTTTCGTTTGCCCACAGGACACCCCAAAAGAACATTCAATCTTGTTGCATGTGCATGTACATGTATATATATATATATATGTACACATTATATGTATGTATATATATATATACATACACACATTATATATACATTACATATACATATATTATATATATATATGTTGTTATGGTATGATCTGATACGAGACAATACCAGCCGATACAATACTACACAAGATGATACGCATTCTGGATACAATACAATACAAGATAGGACAATATAATACGATACAACAAAAATAGTACAACACCGCACAATAAAAAAAATGAAATGATATGATACGATACTACATGATAGCATATATCATATGATTATGATATTACCTGATACAATCAATATAGTGTTAATATCATGATGTTAATATATGTTAATATGATACTGTAATCTGTGAATAAACCAAAATGGCTCTGATTGGCTTGACTCGCACCTTCTCCAACCAGCCCTTGAAGGACCTTAGCTGCTGCAACTGGTTCGCTTCCAGTTGAGAAAACAAAGCAAGATCTTAATGTCTGACCGTGTATACAAGTATTTGCTCGCACATTGTTTTTTAAACAAGCGGTCGCCCAAGGCAAGAATCATCAGTCAAGATCTTTTGACATACTAAGTAATTACCTAGTTGGAGCAAGACCAATAATTGGCTTTGGCGTCTTGTGCCTTTTTTGCATTTTGTAGTTCGCAGTACCCGTGGCGTTTGATAGTTTCATGGTTCTTTTGTGTGCTGGCCTTTTCTTCTTGTCTGTCTGGGGTGTGGGAGATGTGGGTTGGGGGCGGGGATTGCGGGGGCTGCAAATAGCGTTCTTGTTCTGTCCATTGCAGTCGAGCTGTGAAGTCTGTCGTTGACATGATTGGTGTGTTGAATTGATCACGCGGATGGTTTTGTGAGTTTTGTGTGATGTTTGTTGCACCGGCGTTGATATGGATGCGTTGGATGTTGCCATTCCATTCTCCTTGACCTTTCTGAATGTACTGCGCACTGCAAACCGCAGTCTTTGGACTTGTCTTTCTGGTTTTAGACGACATTCATGTTGGTGATGGTGGTCCGGCTGCTTTATGACATGTGATTCAACCTTTTTTAACCATTACAGTAGTTTGCCTTGTCGTTATGATACGTTTTGGGGTCATGCAACTGATCTTTCACATGAATTTATAGGGGAACAAGTGCAAATGACAAAAGCAGGTCAGTAATTTGCGTTTTTTCAGAGATCAGATCTGCAAGGCAGGGAAATCGCTGTGAAGCATGGTCACCAATGCGGCCAAAGACGAGTTGCGCGCCTGTGCCACATCGCACGTCTGAAGTAAAAACATGTAAAAACCATAACACCGTACGTGCCTCTATGCAGAACTTTATATTTGAACTACTCGGTTCCACACCCGGTTTTGGCCGTGTCCTTGAGCATTTATTTATATTGATTTCTTCTTTCAAAATTGCTGTTTAACCACAGCGAGATGCCGATTTGCATTTTTTGGCATGAAAAGAAGTGTTTCTAAAATTCCGAAAACTGCAAAAGAACATTTTGTTGGAAATATTGATCATGTAAGATCCACAAATCTACTTACACGAAATCTTTGCCGGAGCAGAAGAAGATTGAAGAAGTAGATATGACAGAAACAAAGTAACAGAGAAGAGCTGTCATACACTCTCGAACTCCAACCTCTTGCAAAACGCGTTTATCATCTTTTATCCACGTGGAGAGGCACAAAGCCCCACTTCTACTCAAGATACAAAATGAATCCACCAAGGCAAAAACACAAAGGGAAGAGTCATGACACAATTCGTATTCTCGCGGTTTCTTAGCTTTCCAGTTTTCTCAGGTCAGTCCAGAAGCAAAACACGAAACATTTTTTAAGGCCTCCGCTTGGAAAACGCATTCTTCGTATTACTATGTATTAAACAATGTACTACTTCAATTACTTCGTATGGTTGCTTCCTGTTCTGCTTCCACGTCTTGATGTCGTGATCCTGAACCTTGATGCCTTGATGCCTTGATGCCTTGATGCCTTGATGCCTTGATGCCTTGATGCCTTCTGGCTCCTGGTGTGAAAACTGCTCCTGTGTTCCAGGCTAAGGCTGTTGGCCTGCACAAGTAGTTTGCATCGAGGCAAGATAGAAAGTTTTGGCACAAAGCATGTGCTACACAAATTGACAAGAATCATCTCGAATCATCTCAAATGATCTGACCTATTTGCCGGTCATACAGCTCTTTGACAAGCGTATATACATCAGAGATCATCAGAGTACTACATGACTCATTAGTTTTTTTAGTCACTAATGCCTCACCACTTGCTCTGACGGCAACCCGGGCCCGACCGCTTTCAATTCTTCTCCCAGACTCGCACGCAGGCCGCGAGGGCCTGCCACAGGTGCCTGTCAAGTGCCGAGTTTCCACGTGCAGCGATCAAACTGTGGAGCTCCAGCCTGGTGTGGCGCTTTTTGAAGGTTCAAGCGAGGGATGCCATCCCTGACCTCAAGCACTTTCAGGACACGCAAGCGCGATCACTCGGCGACAACTAGAATTCTTCCAGGATAGCAGAGAGGTATAGTGAGGTACTGAATTGAATTACTGAATGATCTGAAAATGATCTGAAACTGATCTGAAAATGATCTGAAAATGATCTGAAAATGATCTGAATGGATTGCAAGTCAAATGAGTCAAATATTACAACTGAGCCTCTGTCGTCTTTTGAGCCTGAGTGCTGTCGGAGCCTGCCAGGACAACAACTCCCAAACATGCATTGGCTTGAAAGTGTCGCACTTGCTGTGTGTAGTCATACTCTGTCAATCACAGTGGGCCTTTTGCTTTTGGAAGGCTAGCTAGCTTGCGGACTTTCATGCTACAGGGCAGCGCATGAGGTTTTGATTGCACGTCATCATCATGTTGCGTACATATTCGCTCACCTTTTCTCACGCCTACCTGACCATTTTACGTGTGGAGCTGCGTTGTGTGATACAAGAGGGGTACCAAACACAACTTTTGCCAATCCCTCCGCATACTGCGCCATACAAAAATTGGGAGAGTATATCACGCTCTTCATCTCTAGCTGTCTGCGCGGGCTTTTGCACTCTCTAGTGTATATAAGATGTATATAGAGAATGTATTCCTTAGTCGGAATCTTTGACAACGCAAAAGGAAAATAGTCTCTGCAACACACGGCAAGATCTTTACGAGAACTGAGCATCACGAAAGTGTCCCCATCACAGTGTTGCTGCTTGTGTTTCATATCACAAAAATCAAATGATCCTTGTGGTGCCAAAATCAAGACATTTGAGCACGCGGCAACGTCAACGATCCGTACTCCTGAAGTGAGCACAATGGAGACTTGTCGGCGCCCCTCTCTGAGGCTTCGAATGTTCTGAATCAACTGATATCGCAATCCTCTTGATGCAAGTGGCCTTGCGCTCTGTGCGCTGGCTTTGTGTGCCTGAAATTGGTTCCAATAGCAAGGCTACCAGAACAAAAGATCGAAAGTGTCATGCTACTTGAATTCTCAGCTCTTCTCATATGCTTTGGTGCATGACAGCTGTGTATAGGTATTCACTATATATAAGGAGTCTAATAAGGAGCATACTTCCGAGGTTGAACCAAGAGATGTAGATCGTCTCCTTGCAGTTCGCGAAGCAGTTCCTTCACGGCAAACTGTCGAGTTGCGGACATGTTCACGCTTGAAGTTCAAAATAAGCAGGTTTTAATTTGATTAGACATGTACCCTAGGCACTGTAACATGGCACGTGGTGGTCTAATAGAAACACCGTATCGCAGGCAAACAAAGAAACGAAGTCTCTGCGCCAGGCGCGCGAAATGCAGCACCACGCAACCACACAGAATTCCAGCAAACAACTTGCACAATGCAATTTTCACCATGTTTGTTCTTGCATGGATCCTGTCCTGTTTTCTAACATGCTGAAAGAAACACGTACAGATGTACAGTGGGTTATGTTGGTGAAGGCTTTCCCGAGGTTGGTTGGTACGGTAAAACTTGTTTGAACTCTTTGTGAATTCCGGTGATGAAAAGTGCAATTAGACTATAAATATGTTCGGATGGTTTCTTCACTCACTTCACCACCAACACCACCAACACCACCAACACCACCAACACCACACAACCACACAGAATACCAACAACAACTTGAGCAATGAAATTTTCACCATGTTTGTTCTTGCATGGGTTCTGTTCTGGTTTGCAACATGCTGAAAGAAACAGGTGCAGTAGATTATGTTGGCCAAGTCTTTCCCGAGGTTGGTTGGTACGGTAAAACTTGTTTGAACTCTTTGTTAAATCTGGTGGTGGAAAGCGCAGTTAGAATATAAATATGTTTGGATGGTTTCTTCACGCACTTCACCACCAACACCAGCAGCACCACGTAACCACACAGAATACCAGCAAACAACTTGTTCTTGCATGGATCCTGTCCTGTTTTCTAACATGCTGAAAGAAACACGTACAGTGGGTTATGTTGGCGAAGGCTTTCCCGAGGTTGGTTGGTAGGGTGAAACTTGTTTGAACTCTTTGTGAATTCTGGTGATGAAAAGTGCAATGAGAATATGGATATGTTTGGATGGTTTCTTCACTCACTTCACCACCAACACCACCAACACCACCAACACCACACAACCACACAACCACACAACCACACAGAATACCAACAACAACTTGTGCAATGAAATTTTCACCATGTTTGTTCTTGCATGGGTTCTGTTCTGGTTTGCAACATGCTGAAAGAAACAGGTGCAGTAGATTATGTTGGCCAAGTCTTTCCCGAGGTTGGTTGGTACGGTAAAACTTGTTTGAACTCTTTGTTAAATCTGGTGGTGGAAAGCGCAGTTAGAATATAAATATGTTTGGATGGTTTCTTCACGCACTTCACCACCAACACCAGCAGCACCACGTAACCACACAGAATACCAGCAAACAACTTGTTCTTGCATGGATCCTGTCCTGTTTTCTAACATGCTGAAAGAAACACGTACAGTGGGTTATGTTGGCGAAGGCTTTCCCGAGGTTGGTTGGTAGGGTGAAACTTGTTTGAACTCTTTGTGAATTCTGGTGATGAAAAGTGCAATGAGAATATGGATATGTTTGGATGGTTTCACCACTCACTTCACCACCAACACCACCAACACCACCAACACTACCAGCACCACGTAACCACACAGAATAACAGCAAACAACTTGCACAATGCAATTTTCACCATATTTGTTCTTGCATGGGTTCTGTTCTGGTTTGCAACATGCTGAAAGAAACAGGTACAGTGGATTATGTTGGCCAAGGCTTTTTCCCGAGGTTGGTTGGTACGGTAAAACTTGTTTGAACTCTTTGTTAAATCTGGTGGTGGAAAGCGCAGTTAGAATATAAATATGTTTGGGTGGTTTCTTCACTCACTTCACCACCAACACCACCAGCAGCACCACGCAACCACACAGAATACCAGCAAACAACTTGCACAATGCAATTTTCACCATGTTTGTTCTTGCATGGATCCTGTCCTGTTTTCTAACATGCTGAAAGAAACACGTACAGTGGGTTATGTTGGCGAAGGTTTTCCCGAGGTTGGTTGGTAGGGTTAAACTTGTTTGAACTCTTTGTGAATTCTGGTGATGAAAAGTGCAATGAGAATATGGATATGTTTGGATGGTTTCACCACTCACTTCACCACTAACACCACCAACACCACCAGCACCACGCAACCACACAGAATACCAGCAACAACTTGCACAATGCAATTTTCACCATGTTTGTTCTTGCATGGGATCTGTTCTGGCTTGCAACATGCTGAAAGAAACAGGTACAGTGGATTATGTTGGCCAAGGCTTTTTCCCGAGGTTGGTTGGTACGGTAAACCTTGTTTGAACTCTTTGTTAAACGTGGTGGTGGAAAGGGCAATTAGAATATAAATATGTTTGGATGGTTTCTTCACTCACTTCACCACCAACACCACCAACACCACCAACACCACACAACCACACAGAATACCAACAACAACTTGTGCAATGAAATTTTCCCCATGTTTGTTCTTGCATGGGTTCTGTTCTGGTTTACAACATGCTGAAAGAAACAGGTACAGTGGATTATGTTGGCCAAGAATTTCGAGAGGTTGGTTGCCATTAGAAGTGCTCTGGAAGTACAAGAGCAAGAGAGCAGCTGAAAGGGCTGAACTGGGTAAGAACAAGAAGAGAGGAGGAAAAGAATAGGTTTGTTTACGTTTGCTTCATGCGGCTCCTTGGGCCGCTGAAAAACACCATGCTGCTTTTGACAGACCCTGTTGGTGTGTGCGTGGGTGGGTGGGTGTAGTTGTGTAACAAGGTTTGATTTCCCTTGTGATGGATAGCCCCACTGCACAATGATTAGCATGTATCTTTATCTTCAAAAACATGCAGTAAGGGACCAGCAGTAAGGGACGGCAGTATTGTAAACAACATATCATTGTTGACATATTCTAACTGCAAGTGCAGTTAGAATACGTCGCGGCGTACAAAATTAGCATATTCTATCTGCGTTCACTTATTTTTTCATATTCTAACTGTGGGTCCCTTATGGTAGGTCTCTCTTAACATGTTTCAATGTATCAAACACCAGATACATGACCCTGAATTCGCTCAGCTCCATGATTCGGGAGAACGGTCGAGGAAAGATAGACTCCAAGATATTTTTGCTGCAAAGACCAAAAGGTTCCAACAGGTTTGATCTTCCATGGTTCCCACCATGTGGGAAATACTGGGTGACATTCACAAAGGCAAATCATTGCCATGACTTCGCTGCCGCGAATGTGTCCTCGGCACTCCCATACACCTCATTCACCTTCACCACATGGTCGCATTTCTTCAGCTTTAGTCCTGCCAACAAAGTTCACCGTGTCAGGAGAAACAACATGAGTGTACAGAAAGTATTCAAAGTTGTTTTTTTTTCCACAATGATGTTTGATGTGACCGAGGTCATCTGGAGAAAATCTCAAGGACCACGGAAAGGATGCACACAATTTTGTTTTAGTGGTTCTAGCCTCTAGTGATAACACCAGTTGTCACAGTTGTCCTGGGTTTGCATTGTTCCAAATTTCAACTCGTCCACCAGAGCCAACTCGTTTGACAATTAAGCGGTCACATTCCTCGAAGCAACTTCACCAAGCACCAGGGCGGGGATGGAACAAAGCACTTCTACAAAACACAAAGAGGCATAGTTGGGTTTATGTTCAATTTTGTAAACGACATAAATAATCATAAATACATATTTTCGACAACAGCAAACCGTAAACAATCACACAAGTGGAACATACCTGACCCCGCCTGGTCAAAGTCAACCCCCAATTCCCCGGCACCCTCAAGGACAATCATAAACCTGAAACAAAAACAATTTTCTAACTCCAGAGAGAAAAACATCGCCACAGCAAAGGCAAAAAGGGCAAAAATGTGCAAAGTTTTGAAGGTGAAAAAATTTTCCGAAAAGTTCCTGACTCTGAGGGTCGCCGTACCTGGGACAGCGCAGGTTAATCATCCTGAAATCCAAATTCGAATGAGAAGCATCCAAGGAGGCTTCCGGGCACAAGATGCAGCCTACGAACCCGAATGTTCATACGTATGTTAATGGTACAAATGTCGAAACAGAGGTAGACCTCATAGATGTTACAACCCGTGGCTGCAGCCCGTTTTGTATCTTCGGCAGGGCATGACTGTGCGATGAGGACCCTGCGTGTAAAGTGTAAAGTCTAGAGTGCGGAGTGCAAGGTGCAGTGTGTAAAGTGTGAAGTGCAAAGTGCGCAGTGTAAAGTGTAAAATGTAAAGTGTCGAGTGTAGAGTGTGGAGTGCAAGTGTAGAGTGTAAAGTGTCAAGTGTGAAGTGTCAAGTGTAAAGTTAAAGCGCACAGTGTAGAGTGTAAAGTGTAGAGTGTGAAGTGTAAAGTGCAGAGTGCGGAGTGCCAAGTGAAGAGTGAAGAGTGTGGGGTGCCGAGCGTTAAGTGTAAAGTGTAGAGTGTGGAGTGCAAAGCGTAGAGTGTAGAGTGAAGAGTGTGGGGTGTCGGATGTCAAGTGTAATGTGTAGAGTGTGGAGTGTAAAGTGTATAGTCTAGAGTGTGGAGTCCAAAGTGTAGAGTGCTGAGTGTAAAGTGTAAAATGTAGAGTGTGGAGCGACTTGTAAAGTGTAGTGTCTACACTCGTAGTGTAAAGTGTAGAGTGTGGAGTGTAAAGTGTAAAGTGTGAAGTTGTGAACTGTAAAGTTTCAAGTGTAGAGTGTAAAGTCTAGAGTGTGCAGTGTCAAGTGTGAAGTGTACAGTGTAAAGTGTAGAGTTTGGAGTGTCAAGTGTAAATTGTGGAGTGTGGAAGTGAAGTGCAAAGTGTAAAGTTTAGAGTCTGGAATGCGCACTGTAAGGTGTAAAGTGCCGAGTGCGGGCTGTCAAGTGTAAAGTGTAAAGGGTAAAGTGTAGTGTGTGGAGTGTAAATGTGGAGCCTCAAGTGTAAGTGTGATTGCTAAGTGTGGAGTGTAAAGTGTGAGCTGTAAAGTGCAGTGCAGAGTGCAAAGTCTAGAGTAGAAAGTGCAAAGCGCAAAGTGTAAAGTCTAAAGTGCGGAGTGTAGAGTGTAGAGTGCGGAGTGTCAAGTGTAAAGCGTGAAGTGTAAAATATAAACTGTAAAGTGGAGAGCGGAGTGCGAAGTGTAAAGTGTAAAGTATCGAGTGTAAAGTGTGGGTTGTGAAGAGTAGAGCGTGGAGTTGAAAGTGTAGAATCTGGAGTGTGGGGTGTGGAGTGTAGAGTGTGGAGTGGAAAGTGGAAAGTATAGAGTATAGATTGCGGAGTGTAAAGTGTAGAGTATGGAGTGTAAAGTGTAGAGTGCGGAGTGTGAAGTGTGAAGTGTAAAATGCTGAGAGTGAAGTGCCAAGTGTAAAGTGTGAAGCGCAAAGCCAAGTGTAAAGTGTAGCGTGTAGAGAGCGGAGTGTGGAGTGTAAAGTGTACAGTGTAGAGTGTGGAGTGTAAAGTGTAGAGTGTGGAGTGTCAAGTAAACAGTGTAGAGTGCGGGGTGTAAAGTGTAGAGTTTGAAGTGTACAGTGTAAAGTGTACAGTGTGGAGCGTCAAGCATAAAATCATGAAGTGTAAAGTGCAGAGTGTGGAGTGAAAAGTGTAAACCGTAGAGTTCCAAACGCGACGGATTTTCACCAAAGGCTCTCTCACCATGTCCCACGCCTGCCACGCAATTTGCACGTTGTCACGACTTGACCAATGTGATTCGCAAAAAAAAACGCAACACGTCACGTCCAAAGTGCTGCTCCTGCCACGCAAAATGACGGAGGTCTCCAAAGTGCTGTGCCTGCCACGAAAAACGCGCGTCATCTTCTGAAAACCTTGCAAAAAGATTGCGCCCATCATACAGAAGGACTTTGAACACGTTATGAAGCATGTTGGAATGTCACGAAGTCTTACGCCTGCCACGCGAAACGAAGTTCGGCAACGTTTGAAACCTCCAAAAGCGACCACTTTTGCAGGAGTCCACAAGAGGCAAGGCCATAGCGACCTCATGTGGACACTTGCGGATGGCTGCGGACGGTTGCGATCGGTTACGCAACAGCTAGCGAACACACCCTCAACCCCCAAACCCCCAGAGTGAAACGGGAACCCCTGCTATGCATTCGGGAAAAACGAGCCAACAAGATGGACAACTTGAGAAGAAAAAACAATGAAGACTTGAGGCCTTGGAGGCACTCGTGGCAAAGGTCATCACGCTGGCAGAGTTGCTGACCTTAACAGTTGAAGCACCAGCGAATATCGGTTGGCAGCTTGCCCACAAATGACCCTTGATTTTTGGAACTGGCGGTTTGCATTATCATGTAAGATTCTTAAGATCCACTAGCTATCATCTAAAATCCTTTTGATATGTGACACAGTCTGACACACGACATTGGGAACTCTTCTGAAATGTGAGGCAATGACCATCCTCTGGTCGTCTCTTTCTTCTTCCTAGCAGAATGATGCAGATCAGCGCCCAACCAAGAGCGAACAGTGCAGAGCGACCCGCACAAATCATTGGGGTAACTGTGGTGTCTTTGTGCAAGGTTCTTGCTTAGGGCACTTTTTTTGCCAAGGCGGGCGGTAAACCGATAAAACCTTTAAACGGTAAATTTTAATGTTCTCCAGGACTGGCCCGTAAATTTTGGATCTCAGTGTGGCTGTTTCGGGCCGTAAAACGGTAAAAATCCACTGTAAAATCTTGAGCCGTAAAGCAATAAATTCGTAAATTGTAATGCAGGATTTTTGCCGTGCGCCTGTGGCTGAAGCTAGCTGGAAAGCAAACATGTAGAGTGCTTCGGCACTGGGCGTGGCTGGATTTTTTTGGCCGCGTCGACCTAGTTGAACCAGTAGGTGAACTGGGTTTAGCTTTTGCCACGATGTGCTGGGTTCAACTCTGCACACGACCCGCTCAACACGCACTTGGTCTTGAACATGTTGCTATCATTTCCGTTGTTTTTGTCCGCCTTTTTTGCTGTGTTTGCCACCGGTTCGCTGCGTCGTTTATTATGTCCGATGCTTGATCTAAGTGGTCTGCCACACGCGTAACTTTTTTATACATGGTCTGCTCCCAACAAAGAAACCTGACTTACACACTCACGCTTTAGCTTAAACTTAAACCGTGGTCAACAAAATAAACCACGTTTTGCACAAAAACTATGTTCTTCCTAGGTCCTAGGTTTGTGCAAGTGCTGTTTGCGGCTTGCAGGATAGTCCCTTCCATGATGGCCGGCGGAACAAGCCGAAGGTGGTTAAATTAAGTGGAATTGGAGTATCAATGTAGCATATGCTTTCCGCCCAGTTCAACGTATTGTTTCGTTGAGTAAATCCATAACAACGACTCGACATGTCAATTTGTTCATACTTTCAACATCTTGTCGTGCAGGAAAAGCGGGATTTGCTTAAAAACCTTGTTCGCATATTCAACGTATTGTTTTGCAGGGAAGGAAGGGATACTTATTAGCTACGGTTCTGCATGTCAATTGCGTTCATATATTGAATGTGGCACTTTGTATAGGAAGAAGGGGTGCTTCTTCAAGAATGACTCAGCATGACAATTTTCTTCATTTGTTGAACGCACTGTTTTGTATGGGGAGAGGTGGCATTTTCTTTCAAAGTTGCTCACCATGTCAACTTTGTTCGTTTGTTCAACCTACTGGTCTGCAGGGACAGGAGGTTTCTATAAAACTCAACAGCACAACTTTCTTCATACCGCCAACATATTGCTTTGTAGGTCGAGCCGGGGGGTCAATCTTTAAAATTACTCAACATGCCAACTTGGCTTATATGTTCAACCTATTGTTTTGAAGGGGAGAGGCGGGGGTTTAAAACTAAAATTACACCGGCAAGAGACACCAAACAGTGTGGGGGGGTAGGAAGTCGATGCGTGAGATACAAGCAACAGTAGCTATGTAACAGTAACAGATGAGGTTAAACATGGTTGCAACTGCAGCAGGAAAACCGACTATATAGATCTATATCCAGGAGCTCACAAAATCTTCATACAAGAACTTCCTATGAGCATCCCAGAAGAACTTTCATACAAGCACCAACGCAGAGGATCTTCAAGATCTCAATGCAAGGGCCTCTTGAGGAGGATGTCGACAGGATCTCCACAAGGTCTTCGCACAAGGACCTGTGCAAGATCATGCATGGAGACCTAGTTAATTTCACCAGGACCTGTTCAAGAGCTTTGCGCAAGACCGGCACAAGGTCATGCAAAGGCCTCTGACAGCAGGCCACTAGGATCTCCAGAAGAGCTTCTCACAAGGACCTGTAAAAGACCTTGACCAAAATCTTCACGTCAGGACCCCTAAGAAGAGCTCACAAGATCGTCAGAAAAGGAAATGCTGCTGCTGGAGCGGATCTTACAAGATCTTGATACAAATACTTCCCAAGAGCCTCCCACAAGAGCTTTCATACAAGCACCTGTAAGACATGGCCTCTGCAAGATCTCAAGTACCTCTTAGAAAGGATCTCACCAGGATCTCCACAAGATCTTCTGTTCAGGACCTGTACAGGATCATGCAAGGACCTCTCAGAGCGTAATTTAGCAGGGTCCCCAGAAGAGCGCGTTTATGCGAGAATTTACAATGAAAATGCCGCAGGCCAAGAGCTTGAGAACCCCGCGGCACACGTTTTGTACGAGCCTTCGCAGTCGAAATGCGCATGGGCATCTCACAAGAGCGATTTTAAGCGAGAATTCTTAGGGAAATTGCCGGGGCCCAGAAGTTAGGCCAAACTTTTGCGAGAGCCTGCGCAATTGAAATGCACATGGATATCTCGCCATTTTCGGCGAGAATTCTCAAGGCAAATGCCGCGCCCAGAAATTAGCCCCACGTTTTGCTCGAGCCTGCAGAGTCCAAATGGACATGGGCATGTCACAAGAGCCATTTATGCGAGGATTCTCAAGGAAAATGCCGGGGCCCAGAAGTTAGGCCAAACTTTTGCGAGAGCCTGCGCAATCGAAATGCAGATGGACATCTCAAAGGAGCCATTTTCGGCGAGAATTCTCAAGGCAAATGCTGCGCCCCAAGAGCTAGCAAAACTCGCGGCGCAGACTTTGCGCGAGCCCGCGCAGGCGAAATTCACTTGGACGTGTCACAAGAGGCATTTTATGCGAGAATTAATGGGAAAAAAGCCGGAACCCATATGGAGCGCCCTGATCAAGCACCAGCCGCACCTCAGCGTGGACACTTTGGTAAACATGTCCATTGCCTTGATATGTTGAACCTATTTTTTTGTAGGGTCGCAACGGAAGTAAGTTTGAAACAATGACTCAAGATGCCAACTTGGTTCATATGTTCAACTTATTGCTGTAGGATAATGTAAATATTCAAAACTGACTCAACATGTCATCTTTGTTCATGCCATGAAGGTATTGTTTTTTGAGGGATAGAATGGGGGGCTTCTTTTGAAGTAATTCAACATGCAATAATCGCATCATTCCTGCAATGTAGTGTTTTGTAGGGTCGGAAGGGTAAGTTCAAAACAATGCTTCAAGATGCCAACTAGGCTCATATGTTCAACAGCTTGTTTTGTAGGATCGAGGGCAGGTGTGAAAGTTTTCAAAAAGGACTCAACATGTCGACTTCGTTCATGCGATGAACGTATTGTTTTGTGAGGAAATGCGGAGGCCAACATTTTAGAGAAACTGAACACGTCAACCGCGTTCATCTGTTAAAGGTATTGTTTTGTGGGGTCGAGACGGGGTAAGTTCGCCACATGATTCAAGATGTTAACTTGGTTCATATCTTCAACAGATTGGCTTGCAGGGTCGGAGGAGTGTAAATTTTCAAAACGAACTCAACATACGATAAGCGTATTGTTTTGTGAGGAAGCGTGGAGGTGAGCATTTTTGCGGAAACGCGGAAATAACTATTTAGAAAAAATGGGCGTGTCAACTGCGCTCATCTGTTGAAGGCAATGTCTTCTGAGGTCAAGAGGCGGTAAGTTCGAAAAATTGTTCAAGATGCCAACCCCGATCAGCTTGGTTCATATGTTCAATGTATTGTAGGGTTCCGGGGGTAAATTTTCAAAATTGCGTCAACATATCCGAACATGTCAAATTTGTTCACGCGATGAACGTGTTGTTTTGTGAGGAAACGCGGAGGTTTCTTTTTGAAATACTTTGCATGGCCACAGCGTTCATCTGTTGAAGGTATTGTTTTGCGGGGTCTAGAGGGTAATATCGAAAAATAATTGTTGCTGTTGCTGTTGCTGTTGCTGTTGCTGCTGTTGTTGCTGTTGTTACTGTTGTTGGTGTGGTTGGTGTTGGTGTCGGTGTCGGTGTCATTGTAGTTGTCGTTCTCGTTGTCGTTGTTGTAGTCGTTGTTGTCGTTGTTGTTGTCGTTGTTGTCGTTGTCGTTGTCGCTGTTGTTGTCGTTGTTGCTGCTGTTGTTGTTGCTGTTGTCGTTGTCGTTGTCGTGTGTCGTTGTCGTTGTTCGTTGTTCGTTGTCGTTGTCGTTGTCGTTGTCGTTGTCGTTGTCGTTGTCGTTGTCGTTGTTTGTCGTTGTCGTTGTTGTTGCTGTTTGTTGTTGTTGTTGTTGTTGCTGCTGCTGTTGCTGTTGCTGTTGCTGTTGTTGCTGTTGGTGCTGTTGGTGCTGTTGGTGTTGTTGGTGCTGTTGGTGCTGTTGGTGCTGTTGGTGCTGTTGGTGTTGTTGTTGGTGTTGTTGTTGGTGTTGTTGTTGTTGTTGTTGTTCTTGCTCTCGTTCTTGTTCTTGTTCTTGTTGTTGTTGTTGTTGTTGTTGTTGTTGTTCTTGTTCTTGTTCTTGTTCTTGTTGTTGTTGTTCTTCTTCTTCTTCTTGCTGTTGTTGTTCTTCTTGTTGTTGTTGTTCTTCTTGTTGTTGTTGTTCTTCTTCTTGTTGTTGTTGTTCTTGTTGTTGTTGTTGTTGGTGGTGGTGGTGGTGGTGGTCGTGGTCGTGGTCGTGGTCGTGGTGTCACACGCTTGTAACCACAGTCCTGAACCTTACCTCCACCGGCAGATCTGAGGATCCACTCCGCAAACGTCATCGCGGATCCCCAAATATAACGGTCCCTGCCCATCCCCCCAGACTGTAAGGAAACAACCCGCGTAACAGAAGAACCTTTCCAGTTCACCTGATGCGTGTCAGAGAATAAGGGAACGAGGCGACATTTCCCCACAGGGAGGGAGAGGCGTGAGGGGAGGGAAGCATCCACCGAACTATCGGAGGAACCACGAACGAGATCGGATTAATAGAACTCAATGCACAACGCGAGGCAGGCACAAACCACAAGCCACACAGGCAAACTCACGGAACAGAGTCCACAGGCCCCCTGACAACCAAATCGAACCACCCAGAGAGCCAGCGAGCAGAAGCTGGCAAGGCAAGAGGCCAGGCGCGGGCAGAAGCCCCGGCGCACCCAAAACACGAACGTCACAAGAACACAAGGGGGGAAAAAAGAGAGAGGAAAAAAAAGGAGGATGAAGGAAGGAAGAAGCGAGAAAGTGCAGAAACACTCATACAAGCTGCACATTGTGTGACGCACCGCTGCAAATACAAAGCGGAAAAATACGGGGAAAGCAGGCAATATCGCTCTTGCGCATGCGAGGGGGGAGGATAGAGGGCGCTCATCGGGAAGAATATATATATATATATATCTCTCTCTCTCTCCCTTAGTGCCACCCCCGGGTCCATCCCATCCTTTTGAATAATTCCACCCCAGGCAGGACAGAAGCGCAAGGCCCGGGGGCGAATAAACCGGTTTACCAAATTTACCATGGCCCGAAGTGCGGCGGACTTTACCATTTACCGATTTACCAAACTTACCGTTGCCCGGAGAGCGTTCTCCTTAGAACCAAACCTTACCTAGCGACGGCTCAGGGGGTATCTTGTACTCTAATGATACCTGGGCGTGAACCTATCAAAAGCCTCTATCAAAAAGGTCACTAGAGCACGCGGCCATCAATCCTCTCACATCTCTTGTGAAACACTATGTGAAACTAAGCAGTGGCCTGCTTTTTGCAAAGGACTTGAATCTGTTCAACCTTTTTTCGTGGCGAGGCATGGCAAAGCAAAATTCCAATGACTTGCCTGTGTGAAACGGCTTTCGACAACGAGCTCCATCTCCACGACCTCTGCGCCCTGCCAGTTTTCAGGGCAAGCAGAACCCTGTCTGTTAAACCACCTGGTGAAGATGTTTTGCCTGCAACAAGCTGGTGCAAAGTAATTGATGGATATGGCATGTTCACGAACATGTTTTTTAAATCATTTCGGGCCAGCACTTGGCCGCTGGCCTCCTCTGGTTGACAGCACTCTCCTGCATGACTTTGACCCAAGGTCCTTAAGATGTCAGAAAATACCAGTCATGTCACAGCAATAATATAACACCTGGATGTCTATGTCTCTGACCCACACGCCGCACAATGAGCCGCTTCCCGGCCTCACTGCTTTGCAATACGGACGCAAGGATATTGTAATGTAGTATATCGATATATAGATATATATATATATATGAATATACGCATATCTGTATACGTGTATATCTGTAAATATGCAAGAACTAAAGTTTGATTTTTTGCATATAAGGGTATATGAACATATGAATATAAAAACATATCAATATATGAATTATGAGCTTGCGAATATGCGAATATATGAGTATATAAACATACAAATATATTAATACATGAATATACAAATATACGATTATACAAATATATGAATATATGAATATGCGAATATATGATTTTGTATATGTGTAAAAATGAAGCATGTAGAATTTTAAATACGCAAAAATGTGTATGTGTAGAGATATATATATGTACATATATATGTACATATATATATATGTACATATATATATGTATGCACATGTGTGTATATATATATGCGTGTAAGTCATTATGTGTGTGAACGTGTGTACATATGTATGTATGTACTTATGTACGTACGTACGTACGTATGTACGTATGTACGAATGTACGAATGTGCGTATGTACGTATGTACGTATGTATGTATTTATGTATTTATGTATGTATGTTTGTACGTATGTACGTATGTATGTAATGTATGTGTGTAATGTATGTATGCATGCATGCATGTATGTATGTATGTATTTATGTAGGTCATTGTAAATATGTATGTGTATATATGTATATGTCTACATGAATATATGAATATATGTATATGTGCATATGCGTAAATATGTGTATATATATATGTGTGTACATGTATGTATATAGGTATTTGTTTGCACAGGGTCCGGAATTACTTTCGATTTTTTCTTTCCGTCTTGTTCCCGAATGCGTAGCGAAGGGTTCTTGTTTTCTTGGTAAGGGGTCTGGGGGTTGAGGGCTGTTTGCGGCGCGTTGCGTGTATTTACCCTTTTTGTCGGCGATCGCATTGTCTATGGGAAATGTCACAAAAGGTGATCTTTTTCAAGTTGTGCAAATGCATGTCGCGAGGCCGGCGTGGGACTTTGTGGCATCCAACATGTCGCGATGCATTTCGCGAAAAAATCGCCGATCGCACTGTCTATGGGAAATGTCACAAAAGATGCTGTTATTGAAGTTGTGCAAGTGCATTTCGCGTGGCAGGCGTGGTACTTTGTGGCATTGAGGCACGAATTTTGGATCTTCATCGCACTGAGCAAGAAAAAGACACGTTTTGCTGCCCTTGGCTAAGTTACTTGCTTCTTTCTTTGTGTTTCCCTGCTCTTTTTCTTGTTTCTCTTCTTTTTCTTGTCTCTTTTGGTTCTTGGGTCGTCTTGGTGGTTCTTCCTGTCCTCGTGTCCTCAGTTTTTGGCTCAAATCTGCTTCCCTCATTTTCTTGTTCTTACGTGCCCCATGGACTCGTCCAACTGCCGTGAAATTCACTATCATGTGGCAAGGGCTATCATGCACCTGAACTGTATTGCTGGTTTCTTACCATTCTTTGAACCCACAGTGGACTGGGAGTTGCATGATGCGGATCAATATCGCAGGACACCCAAGCCCGCATCATCCCCACACCGGCCGCCATCTCCATACTTTTGCGCCGATGCCATCGTCACCGGCCAATCCGACTCTTTTGTCGCATGGGGGCATCCCGTCACACATGATCTTGAACCCGGAACCAAACTTACGTCCACTGTCCACTCGTCCACCCGAAAACAGTCACCCATCGAATACTGCCAGGTCAAGATCCAGTCGTGGAGAATCTTCAAACCCGGCAAACTTACCAATTCACTCTACCACTCGTGGTGACCCACCCACTCCGGGCACAGAAAATCTCCCAATTAATCCTGAAGCTCGTCCTAAGAAGAAACAACGAGTTCACGTCACTGTCTCCGAATCCAATCCAATCACCATCACTGCTCCGGCCCTCACACCTGTTGGGAGTCAGCCCACTGAGGTTCCAACAACAGATGAGTCTGACTCACTCAGACCATCGCAGTCGTCCATCCAATCCCAAAGCAAGACCGCCACCGGCTGCAGTGACAAATCCGGTCGCTTCCGCTTCGGCACGACCTCGCCCATCTCCTTCTCCGGAACGTCCTCCTGGTCATGACCTGTCAATGACCCTGTTTTGCCACCACCTTCTACCATCAATCATAGCCTTCGTCCATGGGCCGGCAGTGAAGACCACGAGCTGATCAGCTACAAGAGCGATACCCGAGCAAGGCCTGCATGGAAGACCATCGGTTTTCGACTCAAAAGAGATCCAGAGGCCTGCAAAGTGAGATGGCTTTGGTTGAGGCAAAACAGGCCGGAGTTGGATTCCCATACTGAACCTGAGGCAGAAGACTAAATGGTCAATCGATCGAGTTGCCATCGCTGTGGTAAAAAAACTTGCTTCTGCCTCTCTTAGGTTTCTTTAATTGTGATCTTACCTTTGGCTTCACTTCGCCTGCTCCTGTTCACATTTGTTCCAAGTGAACCCGCATTAGTTTTTCGGTACCGTGTCTCGTCCTCGTTCCCGCTCACGTGACACTCATGACATTGGTCCTATGTGGGGTCACCCCGACCCTGATCGCCCACATGATCCTGACCGTACTCTGGTTTGGAACTACACACCGGCCCTTCGTCGGATTTGCAGAGTACTCATTTTGGTCGACATCACTCAGATTCGTCGTCTGATGGAAGAACAATTTTCTGATGCTATGACCGTCACCAGCTGTCTTACCTTACCTGACCTTCGAGATCCTGAAGAAATGGCTATGTTTACCTTTGCCCGCCTTTTGAATCCTAGCCAACTTCAAACGACATCGGTGGGCGAATTACTTGCAGGCATCAGCCAGTACATCTTCAACACTTGGGGTGTCAATATCGACGCTGATGATATGGATCTCCGTTGGAGTGATGCCACTGGCGACATCTTTGCTCTACGAAATCCTCACACCATTAGTCGTCTTCTACGCCCAGGCACAAGAGGTAGGCATCTTCGGGACCCCACTAACGTTCACCAGTCCAACACAGCCATATATTATGCGTATGAGCTGTCACAAGGCTTTGCCACCCAATTACCTTCCCTGACCGCTTCTCTCAGCAAAATAAACATGGAGTGTCGTCGTGCTGTTGTGACCATTTCTCTTCCCATGTTTCTTAGTTTGGTTGTTTGAATCCTCGGTTGTCTGGGATCATCTTATCTGCTCACCATTTGTCCAACCTTTTCTCCTTTCCCGACATAACATTTTTTGCTCTCAACATGACAAAACGTGATTTGTCGATGGCCAATCTGGCTTCCCCTCGTCATCTTCGCATGGGTGCTTGGTCAACTCCATTGTCTACTACACGCCATCGACCTTCTTCGGGGACATCATCATCGGTTGGGTTTGGCCTGCCTGTGCCTAGATCGTCGGCAGAACCAAAAGCCGCTGCCACTCCGGGTTACGAATACACGTCCTCGATGGAATCCGTTCCCACGCCAATGGGTGGTGAGTCGTGGAACTCGTCTTTTCCACACAATCCATTCACCAGTGATCTCCAACCAAGCCAACGAGTGGTGCATACCCAAGTGTTCAAATGATTCACATGAAACGGAACGCCTACGTCGACCTGAATTTTTCTTCCATGGAATTGTGGGCCATGTGAAGGACAATTGGGGCTATTCCACAAATGGATGGCGTGAAGCCTCCAATATTGCCAATTACTGGCGTCGCTACTTCCATATCGAAGAAGTGCCATAAACTTCTTATCAGACTGAGCCGCATGGGCAACAGGAGAACAATGACATCCCTGAAAATTCAGCGGGAGATGCACCAGCCGAGGACGATGCGGAGGACACTTCCAACATGGAAGTTCCCGCGGAAACTGCAGATCACGTCCCATCGGTGCCCAGGCAGATCAGCCAGTTGGCACACGTCCTGTATGATGCTTTGATTCGGCGTCCTGAGTTCAATGCTCCGATCCTTGAACTGCCCCAGATCCCGCCTGATGATCCAACGGAGAGCAACCTTCGTCTTTTCACCGCAGCGGAACTCGCCCAGCTTGGTAGTCATTTGGCAGTCACTGCCAATGTCCTAGCCCAAGAAGCCAACCCAGAGGACTTCCCCGCGGACTTTTCTGATGAAGATGACCAAGCTATCCCGTGACCACGTCGTTCTCAATTCTGTATAGTAACGTAACAATTTGTTTCTTTGTCTCTGGCATTTTGATCAATTGATCCGAACCCAGCTGACCAGAATCGTCATTTGCATCCGCCATGCTTCTTCCGAAAAAGCCCCGCGGCAGCGGGGCGTGTGTGTGAAACATCTGAAGAGATGTAAAGCTTCTAACAGTAGGCTTGCATTTAGTTTCAGCAGGGGGGCAGTGCACGACTGACAGACACTGCCCAACGAAGACACTGTCAGTTCGTGGTGATACAGAGCCTGATCAGCTCCGCGTACCTGCGTCGTTTTTATCATTTCTCTGAATGGCAACCGGCTAAGCCTAGAACCGGTAAGTCGAATTGCAAACAGTTTTTCCAACCAAACCTGAACACGTTGATTCCGATTTGCTCCTGTACGGTTTTCGCAATCTGTCATTTTGGGAGCGATATGGCTTCATTGAAAGGGAAGGGCCTGCTTCCAATTTATTCCATTCTGCACTGGCTATGGCGATGGTAGCTTCTTGATACTTTGTCGGCTCTCTTCACCGACCCATTCCTGTCAGGTGTAATTGGAGTGTTTTTTGCACGTAAGATGCATTCCACAACAAAATTCGCAATGACAATTCTGAGCAAGTGTGTATGTGTGTAGTCATGTCATGCATACAAGTAGATGCATATACATATACACATTTATCATTGCATAGATATACAGTACATATGTTCGCACATCTTTAAATATATGTTTTTGCAGAATTTTCATATGTGTATGCATGCATGCATGGATGTATTTATGGATGTATTTATGGATGTATTTATGAATGTATTTGTGGGTGTATTTATGGATGTATTTATGGATGTATTTATGAATGCATTTGTGGGTGTATTTGTGGATGTATTTATGGATGTATTTATGGATGTATGGATGCATGCATCTATGTAGGTACGTACGTATGTTTCTTTCTTTCTTTCTTTCTTTCTTTCATTCTTTCTTTCTTTCTTTCTTTCTTTCTTTTTTTTTCGTTATTTCGTTCTTTCGCTCTTTCGTTCTTTCGTTCTTTCGTTCTTCCTTTCTTTATATCTACCTACCTACCTACCTACCTACCTACCTACCTACCTACCTACCTATGTATCTATCTATGTATGTACGCATCCATGTATCTACGTATCTATGCATACAGGTATGTGTGAGTCCATATTTAGATATAGATATGGAAATGCCCTAAAATGGTGGTACCCCCAAATCATACATGTTAATGTGAGTTTCCATTATAAACAATCAAACTTAAATGAGGGCACCCCCCCTTTATGGAAACCCCCATATATAAACCGGATACGGATATAGAGATAGAGATAGAGATTTTTGTACATGTAAATCAATCGATAGACATGTACGGATAATACAGTAAAAGACAAAAACACCAAAATGCACATTCACAGCATCTCAGCCCGAAGCTCACCCTTTTTTGTTGCTCAGGGGCAAGGCAATCTTTTGGAGCCTCAAACAAGATTCACTTTGGTTCTCAAGGAATCAGAGCTGAAAGCCAGGCATCCAGACATTGTCCTCTTCTTCAAGGATCATAGTCGGGAGCCGCCTGGGATGCTAATGGCTTTAGTATGGATGGAACTTATCTTGACTTGTCCACAGCATGGTGAAATCAAAGGACATCTCATCAGTCAATGCTGAAGAATTGAAATGATATAAGAGTTGAACCTGCCGCCAACCACGATTCTTGGCCGTTCAGAGCGCTCCTTTTCAGAACATTGCGACAAAGAGTGCAAGAACATAGGCAAAGCCGGGAACTGAAGCAGGGGGGCCGCCTGACCACTACAGTCAATCAGAAGGTCTTGAAGTGGATGGTGGCCATCAAAGCAGCGGAGTCGTGACAGCATCGTGGAGATGTGGCAACAATCGCGTCAAGATGCCAAGGCGTGGATCATTCATGATCATTCTTCCTTCATAGGCCGAGTCTGCAGGTATTTCAGATGCTGAAGTCTGATATGTTTTGGTCGGGCATTTGCAAGATCAAGAAGTCTTCCAGGTTTTGGAACGTGGCCGAGGAGGATTCCGCAGGCGGTCCAAAACTCACCCGTAGAAAAAGTTGGAGGGGGTGGTTCGGTCAGAGGCTCCTTTGTAGGATGGAAAGGACTGTAAAGGAGTGCAAGCATGCCAAAGCTTGGGGCGCTGAGAATGGAACTCATAATGAAGCAATGGCACCAAAGGTGAAATCTGGAGGTAGTGCGGAAAAAACACCCGTTTCAATCTTTCTTCACCTGCTATCTGACCCATGGTTCCCCTTTTCAAAAGCCGCCTTTGCTAACCTCCCTTGCAAGCCATTCCCATGCGTGGATGCCTCTCTGACACATGCCCCCTCCGAGGCCAAAAAGGCAAATCCATAAATTGCCAACACCCTAAAGAAAGATTTGACACTCAAATCACGGCCTGGCTGCAAGATTTCTCGCCATTTCTTCAACCCTGCCCCCCAGACCCCTAAGTCGCGTTTCGTTCGCCAGAAACAGCTTTGCAGCTTTGCCTAGCAGTGTTCTTGTAATGCTGCAGCCTAACAACATGTTCACCCACCGTTTTGTGAAACCGCGCGTTTTCATCCATCGTCTTGACAAGACCGCCCACGCGCAACAACGCAATCATTGTGTCATATTCACCAACTGTGATGCTTTAGCCCCCTGGTCCTCTGTTCTTTGCGCATCTCTTGGACTCACAGATGTTCGAGGGCTGGCTGATGTTCTTGACAACCTGGATATACTCTGTGATCTCTGTGTTATGTTGCGCAAACTTTCCTCGCTGAGGTATAAGCAATCTTTTGCTCGTACCCTTGAAACAATGCCCCGCTGGGTACTGCACTGCGGAGACGGAGGTTTCTTGACCTGGCAAAGTGCTATTCCACATGCAGTGCTAGGTCTGCTAGGATGTGTTACGTGTCTTCATGCATCTTCCATGTCTTCCTTGTCTTCCGCGTCTTCCACTTCTTCGTACTTCTTCAGCATCCGACCTTCTTGCGCTTTTTGGCTTTTGGCCGTTGCAGGCCTTTGTCTGAAGCCACAACCTGAAAAGCGTCAAGCTGCAGCAAAGCTGCACCAGAGCTGCAGCTAGGCCCCACCATCAGGGGAGCATCAAACTGGGCCCATGACACCTTGCAAGCTAGCCAAAAACTCCAAAACCTTCAAAATGCCAGCATATCATTCAATACAAGCAGGGCAAAACGCTACTACTGACACATATGCACATTACACACTGCAAAAATGACTTGAGGTCTCAAGTGCAAATATCCAGCTCAGCCCCTAGACTCCATAGAAAGCAATGCACATGTCCCATGCGTTGTTTGAGTGGAGCCTCTGTCTTTGTGGCCACACTTGCAGCTTCCCCTCCAATTCGCTTCAGTAGCATCCGGATAGCCTATAGATCGCGGGCAAAGCACTGGACGCAGCACCAAACGGAAGAGAGAGAGAGAGAGATATATATATATATATGTAATATAGTATGATTGTAGGTATGAGTACCTATGAGCCGATAGAAATGATAGAAGTCGTGTCAAATGGAATATAGTTGTACCGGAAAATATGCAGAGACATGTATGACCTCAATGGATCTGAGTGCTTGTCTTCTCTCACATTGTCGTCTTCCTGGCGCAGCTTTCAAAAGCTAGAGCTAGGCAGAGGTGCGCGCAATAACTGGCAATTGCTGGCATGTGGACAAAGTTTATAGCAAGTCTCTGACCGTCCTCATCTTCTTCAAGCAAGTTTGCTTTTAAAAAGCGAAAGAGATCCTGCTCCAATTTCGGCATTGACTTATCTGCAAGCTTGAATCACAATTACGCGTACGATTGTCTTGACACTGGACGGTTCAGTCCTCTTCCCTCATGACACCCTCCCCTCGAAGCGAAATGCAAATGGCAACAAGCAGAACAATAAAATGCAACTCGCAGAATTCAGCAGAACTAAGCAGAGCTAAGCAGAATTGAGCAGAACTTTGCGCAGAACACCAGCGCCTCACTTTGCGGACAGCGTCACTGCACTGAGGGCCTTGCGAAGAGGATCCATGGCTGACGGGGCTTTCTGGTAGCTGATTCGAGGCCTCGGAGACACTGCGCCCGCAAGTGGTCTCTTGGTCTGCACGGAAAAGAAACCACTTTGTTTTCAACATGCGCAGGTAGCAAAAATTCATTTTCGGATTTTTACATAGAACTGCACCTGCAATTCAAATTCAAGATATGATAGACAAGGTGGGCCAGAGAACCCAAAAGCAAGACGGCACGCTACACGCCTTTTTAAAAAACATATTGTGGTGTGGGCAGCTGTGCTCTGCACGAAATCGACGTAAGATCTTTATTGAAACATCGTGCGCACTGATGGTCCTTTTCTGCAAATAAACCCCTTTTCGTACACCATTTCACGCTGCACAAGACACTGTATCATGCAGTCATGATCTGGATAAAATCATCTTAGACTGCGCAAAAACGTTTTTGGTGTATCGAAAAAAAAGATGTTTTAAATAAGAACACTGCCCAGCTGTTCAAAAAATTGGTTTTTTATAAGATGTTCTATCCAGAGCATGACTGCATGATAGAGTGTCTTGTGCAGCGTGAAATAATGCACGAAAAGGGTTTTATTTAAACCCCTTTTTAAGACCCCTTGCAGCAACCATTCCTGAGGCTGAAACATGCCAATTATGCCCATGACCACAACCCGTGGAAATTGAACCCATGACCATTTCAAGGGGGGGCCACAGGCCCCCCCTTATAATTGAAATCTAATACATAACGCCTATAGAATTCTACGTTTTGGCCGGACTAGCCCTCCAATACCCCCTATGATTGTGCTGAAGCACGGAGAACTCAGGTAGCTGACGCTACCTTTCGTGACGCTACCTTTCGTGAATTCTTGATTGACATAAAAGTTGCAGCTGTTCCTGTCTTTGGTCTACAGAAGAGATATATATACATATGTAAACATCTACTTAAGATCATCGGTTCTGATCGTGTGCTCCCGCACACAGCAAATAAACTCGTCGTATTCACCGGATCGTGTCCCTTGACAGAGAGGATACTACATTCCAGGTTTGGTCATGTTTGGCGATGTTTGCATGGAGTGCTTCACCGGAAGAATCCAGCTTCATTCGGAATATCGTTACCATATCACACAGCACCAAAACAGTGTCACGCAAGCATGGGAAGCAAATAAGAAGGAAAACATACGAAAACCATGTCAGAGACTTCATTTGTGAACAGAGTCCTTCCAACTTCGAACTCCGGAGTCTAGGAAAGCGAAATGGTCAGTGGAAGAATTCAACCTAAATGCTGTCAACCTCAACGCTTTCAATGATGCGTGAAAGTACAAAAAGACAAACATAATTAATCATAATTAACATAAATCAATTAAGTTCCTTCTAAAGCACTTGGAAAGTCCTGACGGTTTGTAGACCGCAGTTCTCGGTTCAGGCTGTTCTGGATCTCAGAATGTATTGTTGCACTAGTAGACATGCTAATTTTGCTCGACTTTGTCAAGTATTGCCACAATGGTAGAGCAGGGCTTGTTTTACCTCTACACTTTCTATCTGCCATTGACCAAGCGCCAGAATTAGCGTACATAGTCAAAGAGAATGGCAGATACAAACTCTGAAGGTCATGATCTGCAAAATGCATTGGTCAATTAAGCAAATTTGGACGCCAAATGACGCACATTTACAACACTTTCAGCACTTCCTAATCAAGAAATGTTGTGTTGGAGTGGCATGAGCACCACATCTTGTTCCAAGGGCGTTGCCACTCCTCCTCCAACCTATCCAGCAGCTCCTTGGGAGATGAAGATTGACTGTGCCCTAGGTAAGATGACCTTCAGCGGATATCAGCAGATACTCAAAAAAAAATATACGCCAACTGGGCCAATTTCTGGGGTTCATGTTTCGATAATTTCACACAATCCCTCTGAATCCCTCTCCTCCCATTCATCCATTTCAAGCATCGCCTCTTCTACCTCCTCAGTGAAAAAGAAAATGTCTCTGTATTTGTCTCTCTTCTTTCACGCAGGAGTGACAATCAAACTAGACCAGACTGATCGGTCTGGCATAATTCTATATCAATAGTATCAAGTTTGCATAGGCATGAGACGAGAGGGCAAGGAGTTTGTATGTTACGCTGGGTGCGACACTCTCGACTTGCTCTCAATGCGGTCTTTGTTCAACTGCCAAGATGTGTAAGTTTCAAGGCGTGCCAATGTGTGCCAGATACAGGCCGCCGTACAAGCCAATTTGGGGTTGGATATCAGGAATTTCAGCACAGCACCTCCCAAATGTCGAACAGCATCTCTGGCACAAACTGTGGAATTTTGTGATTTGGCACCTGCAACTGCTGTAACTGCCACAAGCACAAAAAATGCTGCAAAATGCAACTGCTTGTAAAAATCCATACAGGCATTGACTCAGTCTCTGTATTCACTGCCTCTCCAGAAACCAAATCCATGAACCAATCAGCTGGATTTTCTGCTGGTGGCATCTCAAAACCTAGGCCTTAGCCCCGTAAGCTTGTAGGCCACACTTTGAGATTCACGACAAAGGGAGAAAAGAAAATCACAAGAAAGACAAATTCAGAATCAATATATACAGACAAAAACACCGCATTGCCACACTGCACCTTTTGGATTTCTCCTGAACATAAACCTGGCGGTATGTGTGATCAGCTGAGATGCAAACGCTGAAAGTACCTGGGACCACGCTTGCAAAAGCGCGAAGAAACCAACACAGCAGCATTCCAAAGCGCACACTTTCGCCGAGGACGGAGGTCCAAAGTACACTGTACGACCTTCAGCTTCAAAAATGCTTCAAAGCCACACATGCGTCACAGTAAAGTGGCGATCCGGGAAAGCATAAGGAATGGCACAGCACGTGGCACACCACGTGGCACAGCACCAATCTGAGCACCTCCTTTCCCCAAAAGCAGAACATCGTCGAAAAGCGAAAATAGGGAATACCGCGGCCTGAGAGCACTGAAGCAGCACTGAAGCAGCACTGAAGCAGCACTGAAGTTGAGGCGTGCACGGCAGCAAATGATGTAATATGATGTAATTACATCTGCACATCGCAGGAGCAGAGAAAAAACATTACATTTCGATCGTGGAATCGTGGAGTGATCCGACTCTTGGGACATGGCTGATGGACCACCATCACACTTGTGACTCCCAGCCTTACTCATCCAGCGAGACAGGAGGACCCAGCGGGGCGAGTACCAAGGACAAAGGTAAACAGGTAAACAAAACTTGGCTCCAGGCTGTGTCATTCTCTTCAACGAATGCACCTTGAACAAAGATGGTTCCATGGTTCTCTTGTTGTGTCTTACTCTTTTATATACTGGAATTCTTTGGGGGGCTGTCCGGCCCATGCGCAACAAGCTGATACTGCCAAGTGTCTATCGCAAGGGAACTCGCAGCATCCAGTCCTGGAGAGGCGCGAAACCGTTTTGGAACCGCCTTGTGCTTTGATGGAACTCTGCAACAGCTCAAGCACCCCTCTAACATCCTCTAATTGGCGCCAGTAGCACCACACTTGTACCAATACCCGTAGCACCACTAGCACCACTAGCACCACTAGCACCACTAGCACCACTAGCACCGGTCCAAAATCAGGAACTTTGAAGAAAACTGGTGAAGGAGATGTGCACTGAGCAACTTTGAAAGCTACTGAATCGTTGGGGTAGACAACGTTGGGTGGCTTGAACCCTCATCTCTTTCAAATCCTATGGGTGGCTTGAACTATATGCCACCTCACGTGACGAAACATGAATGGTGCCTTGGCAAATTTGGCAAAGCGACATTTGGGAACATCTTTGAATCCATCTCGAAATGCATAAATGTATATAAATGGTATGTTGCAAATCCACCTCTTTGATCCTCTTTGAACTCCTGTGTTTCAGTGCCAAGATGTGTTGCAAATCCTGCCTGAAGTCGGCTCGTCCAAGAACAGCATCTGCCAAGGAAGATGTGGCTGAATGCACGGGAAATGGGATGCTTACGTCACACCAAGCTGACCGCTGACAAAACCTGACATCTGTGCAACCACTTAAGCAGCTGGTAGCACTGTTGGATCTGCAGCCAACTCCAAACCAATGCTGACACGCTTTCCTCGTATCCAAAAGAATCAAGAGACTGAGAAGACTGAGAACCAAAATAAAGGTGCAATAAAAATAATGCAAAATCTTCGAAGGGGGCACCTGCACTTGGGAGCTGAGGAAGTCAATCAGAAATGCAGCCAAGAGTCTTTGCCCACCAGAGATACCACGATGCTCCAAGCCACCCACAATACTGCAAATGGCATCAACTGGCCATGTACTGCCATTCATGTATATAGTTTGAAAAGGTTGAAAGGGTGCACAAATGACAACAAATGACAACAAATGACAACAAATGACGACAACAAATGACAACAAATGCACAAGTATCGCACGTGCATGTCCACAAGTTTGGATTCCCATTCTGCAACCGCCAAAGACCGACACGACAAGGACACCCTCACTCCAGTCGCTTAGCCTGTTTTGGATTCCATCCAGCTGCATGACTTTCAAAACGTCTTCGGTGATTAGCCTGCATTCCAGGGGCGCTGCAATGCGCGAAAAACTGGCCGTCGGTTTGACAAGTCTCTTCTGTTTTGAGTCACATCTTGGCAACAGACTCTGAATCCACGGAACTTTGAGTGAAATGGAGTGAACAATCTGATCAGCACATCATACCCATGAACAACGTATAATCAGTCATTCAGGCAGGTGCTTGCGAGTCTTCACCTAAGCGTCCGTGACATGCTGAAACGTTTACTCCATACTACCTACCTGCCGTCTGTTGCTATTTAATATGATTCAAGTCGCAGCAAATAAGGCAGCCAACATGCCCGCTCACAATCACATCAACACAAAATGTGAAGCAAGCAGCATCAGTGTCGGAAGCATTTCTCAGATCGGCAGAAAAGCGAATCTGCTCTCCGACCTAGTGTCACTGCAAACACTGCAAAAACATTTCCGCAAACGAAACGACTTCTTCTCAGATTTGCACAACGCAGCCAAACAAGCAAGAGATGTCTTGATACCATCAGTACCGCACAAGGCGGTGGCGGAAGTTTCAAAAAAAAGGAAGCCTATAGGAGAGGCTGGTTGTTGTGAATCATGGATGGCAGAGCAAATCCACTGATGGACCGACAGGTGGTTGGAGTTGTGTTTTTTTTTGAATGGTTGCAATGGTTGCAGTGGTCACCTTACCACAACTGCTGGATGTAGTGCAGTGTAGTGCAGTTGTAGTTGCAGTTGTAGCTGTAGTTGTAGTGTAGTGCAGTGGAGCTGTAGCTGTAATGTAGTGTAATTAGTGCAAATTGCAAGCGCAGTTGCAGTTGTAGTCGTGGTGCGGTGTAGTTAGTGTAGTGCAGTGTAATGTCGTGTAGTGTTGTGTAGTGTAGCGTGGTATGGTATAGTGTAGTGTAGTCTAGTGTAAGGTAGTGTAGTTGTAGTTGTAGTGCAGTGTAATTAGTGTAGTGTAGCGTAGCGGAGTGTAGTGTAGTGTAGTCTGTGTCGTGTCGTGTCGTGTCGTGTCGTGTCGTGTGGTATGGTGTCGTGTCGTGTAGTGTAGTGTAATGTAGTGGTAGTTGTAGTCGTAGTGGTAGTGGTAGTGGTAGTGGTAGTTGCAGTTGCAGCTGCAGTTGCAGTTGCAGTTGTAGCTGTAGCTGTAGTGTAATGCAATGTAATCAGTGTAGCGTAGTGTTGTGTAATGTAGTCTGGTTGTAGTTGTATTTGTAGCTGTAGCGTGCTGCAGTGTAATTGGTGCAGTGTAGTGTAGTGTAGTTGTAATTGTAGTTGTAGTTGTGGTGGTAGTAGTTGTTGTTGTGGTTGTTAGTGTAATTGGCGTAGTGTAGTGTGCTTAGATGTAATTAGTGTAGTGTAGTGTAATTAGTGTAGTGTAATGTAGCGTAGTACATTTGCATTTGTACTTGTAGCTGTAGTGTAGTGTAGTGTAGTAAAGTGTAGTGTAGTGCAGTGCAGTGCAGTGCAGTGTAGTGTAGTGTAGCGTAGTACATTTGCATTTGTACTTGTAGCAGTAGTGTAGTGTAGTGTAGTGTAGTGTAGTGTAGTGTAGTGTAGTGAAGTGTCGTGTAGTGTAGCGTAGCGTAGCGTAGTGTAGTGCAGTGCAGTGCAATGTAGTGTAGTGTAGTGGTTGTTGTTGTTGTTGTTGTTGTTGTCGTCGTCGTCGTCGTCGTGGTCGTGGTCGTTGTCGTTGTCGTTGTCGTTGTCGTTGTCGTTGTCGTTGTCGTTGTCGTTGTCGTTGTCGTTGTCGTTGTTGTTGTTGTTGTTGTTGTAATTGTCTGTCTACCTATCTATCTATCTACCTATCTATCTATCTATCTTTCTATCTATCTCTCTATCTCTCTATCTATCTATCTATGTATCTATCTGTTTGTCTGCCTGCTGTCTGTCTGTCTACCTGCAAGCTTGAAAACGCAGCAATTCTGCGAGACCTTCTTAATTTTTGAACTCGACTCGACAACGTCAAAAACGAAACAATTCTGCGAGACTTCTTTATTTTTCGACCTTGACAACGTCAAAAACAAAGCAATTCTGCGAGACTTCCTTCAAAAATGGAAAGTTGAGTGCAGAGCTGACGGCCTCGTACCAATGCGTTTTGTGATGTTTCCAGTCCATCCAGGTCATACGAAGTGCTGCACCTGATGCTCCAAAATGCAACCCCTCTCAGGAAATCAGCGCCCTGACCTCCTAACATCTCTGATGAACATGTCTCTTGCACTGCGCCTGCCATGCGAAACATCTTTGCAAATCCTCTGCATATTTCCCACGCCCGCCATCGTTTTTGGAAATGCCACAAAACCCTCACGTTTTTTCTCACTTTTGGCAGGGTGGAGAATCCCTTACGCTTGCCACGCAAAACGACATCTGAACGTCCAAAAGTGCTCCAAACCCGTCAATTTTTTACACTTTTGGTGGTTTGACTTCGAAATGTGCTTCGCACCACAAGGGCGTGCACTTTTTTTCGACATCTCAACTTCCAAAAGTGCTCTGAACCTGACAGTTTTTTACACTTTTGACTTCGCAATGTGCTTCGCGCCACAACGCCGTGCACTTTTTCGACATGTCGACTTCCAAAAGCGGTCCGACACTGAGCTGCTTTGTACATTTTGACTTGGACATGTGCTTCGCGCCACAACGCCGTGCACTCTTTCGACATCTCAACTTCCAAAAGTGGTCCGAACATGGTGTGCTTTGTACATTTTGACTTGGAAACGTGCTTCGCGCCACAACGGATCAGTGGAAAAACACAGTGTTTCGCGACTTTCCTATCTTTTCGCACACCTGGATCTTCTTTCTTCTGAGACTTTCTCTTTTTTGATCTTCTTTCTTCTTCTCTTCTCTTCTCTGACTTTTCCCATCTCTGCTTTTCATCTGTCCATATTGTCGGAAGTTTGACTTCTAAACTTCCTTCGATAATGGGTTTGCTGAAGATAGACAAGCAGATTTTGGACCTGAAGTTTCTACAAGTTTCCCTTCTATCCACGGTTGTTGGCTATGCTAGCGTCCCAAATTTTCTGCCCGCCGTCTGGTCTCTATGGGTCTCTTGACTTTTCCCAGTGTCTGAACTGCAATGGAAAAGTTGATTCGGGCTGGATAGGCGTCACACAGTGAGGCCTTCATGAACAACGTCTTCCTGTCAAGAAAAACGGTTGTCATTTTTGGGCGGAATTTCGTTGTGGAGGGCAAACATGGACCTCCAAAAAGCAAACGACACAACGTAGAAAAACACATGAACAGGAAAATAAGTGAACGGCTGCATTGGACTTGGTAAAAATCTTTTGAATCTCTTTATATTTTTTGGAAAACCATAGAAAACAAGTCACTGTTTGAAAGCAAAGGGCCTGAGGCACGAAGCCCATCACAGTCTTGTAGTCGTTAAAGTCACCCTCTTGTCCGTTGAAACGCACAACCCTGATTCCACAGAGCGCATCCAATTGCAGAGTCTGATTTCAGAATCGTTTTTGTTTGGAACAACATCAATCAACATCATGCCTCACAAAATCTCACAAAGTCTCATGAAATCTCACAGTAACCAAGGCATGGACCCCGAAACGGTGGCGTAAGAAGCCTGTTTACCAGCTAAATGTGGGCTGGAAAACCATGGAAAGCCAGATGCACTACATTACTTAATCGAATATATTGTCAAAAATATATAATTGTATACATAAGCAAATATCTAAATCTATATAAATCTACGGTTGCATGTATGGATGCAATCAGAAGCAATTGACAAAAAAAGGAATCAAGGCAATCCGGCGAAGCATTGGTCCAATTCTAGGGAAGCACTCCCTCACAAACAAATCAGTATTGACGCACTTGAACAGGATCGTTCAAATTGTGTAACTCGTGTGCTGGTAGCGAGGGGAAAGGAACCATGCTGATGAAGATTTTGAAGCGTGTCAACGCCACGATGGATCAGCACAAAAATGTCAGATCGCGAAAACCGCACAGGATCATGACATGAAACGAATGCAAAAGGAAAACCACATGCCTTTATTGCAAACCACGACAAACAACAAGTGAGACACGAAAAAAAAAGGCCAACTGTTTCATTTTACTTAGACGAGCTACCACATCAAAGTGCCTCACTTCAGGTTTCGAGTCACGGATCCAACTTACTACCTAGAAAGGTATTCCCCCAACAAATCATGCTGTCTTTTCGAATCCAGCATGAGTAACACACTTGCTCAGACTTGCTTGTCGACTTGTGAAGTTGGAATGCATCTTACGTGCAACACACAGCAACTGTAAACCTGACAGTAAAAAAGGAGCGCAGGCAGGATTTGAAATTCCATCGTCGAAAATTCCATTGTACGCACAAATCATGTATAACCACGATCACGCTGAAGGAGAATTGGAAGCTGACCCTTCCCTCTCAAGTGTCAGATTGCGGCAACAGTGCCGAAAAGAAGCTGAAAACATTGACACGCCGGTTCTGGGCTTAACCGGTTACCGTTCACGACAAAGAACATCGGTGACATGTGTGAAAAATGTTGGAGTTCAACGTATTTGGAAAATTGGCAGGTACGGCACGGTGATCAGCCGTGATATCCGCATGTAACGTGGTCGCTTCGTTGGACCATCGTTCACAGTACATGGATGGTCCCCCTGCAGTTTTAAGTTGAATTGAATAACACGGTCGATCATGAAACAGTCATTCACGGTCATCGAAATCAACGGAACACCCTGAGATCCGAAGGTGCAAGTTTTACATCTATTGAGATGTTATACTAATATATATATATATACACACACACCCACGCACTCGCGCACACACACACACCCGCGCGTGCGCGTCAATCCGTCTTCACAAATCCTGCCTTGCCACAAAGAACATTCATTAGGCCTTGGAAAGATGGCAAGCGAAGCAGAATGGCAACCACAAAAGCAATCATTGCTGTGAAACGACTAACAGGCTGACAAATGCAATGGCCGTTGTAAAACTGCTCACGCTAATCCGAGACTTTGGCTGGTTTTGCCAGCACCTGATGGCCCCATGATGGCACACCTGAGAAGGCATTCTGGGGTTACAAGTTTGTCAAACGGATTTCAGGAGGAGACGGTCCTCAAAGCTGAGACATGTCCTGGTGAGCCAAGTCTCCGACATTCGTCCCGCTCGGAACTCGCCGCTGACCTCGGCTTGTAGCTTGGGAGCCCTGGAAACTCTGGTGCCGGGTATTTCTCGAAGTTCCAAATCGCACAAGCTTGTTTGGGACATTTTGGAATTCTTCTCTTGCAGAAGTGCAAAAGCACAAAGGCAAAGTACCAAGATCTGCTTCAGTCCAAGCCACTCCAGACAGAATCGCGTCACCGCTTGGAAGCTCCAAACCTCTCAAACGCATGTGCACACTTGCTTCCCCCTTTTCCAACCTTCAACCTCTTGTTAGACAACACTGTATCATTATAGAACCTACAACAAGTACAAGCAACACAAACTGGGTCCCAGACTGATGTCTTCAAAGGAAACGCTGGCCATCTGAAGTCACGGCTTCAATGTAAATCTTGTCCCTTCAAAGGCAAAGCTTGAAGCACTGTGTCTTCGTCATTTTTTCCTTTCAAGATGTTCAAGCGTCACGGCATTCATTTCGTTGCCCTTTGGGCAGTACTGAATGCTGTTGACACAGACAGTACTTCGCCGAATTTGCGGTTGACCACCACTTTCGGGCTGCGCCGGCTGCGGGCAAGCCTTTTTTGAACGAAACATGCGCAAATATCTGCTTGCTCTGTTCTGATGGTTGTGGTGGTTGTCGCTACTGTAACATGTTATAACACTTGACTTTAACTTGCTCATCAACAGGCACAGTCTGTGTAGGTCCCGCGAGACTGATATAGCTCGCAACTCAAGCCAAAATCCATCTCTGGGAAAATGAAGGACCTTGCCACTTGCCTCGCCACTCTGCCTTGTGCCATGGCGCATTCGCGCCTGGTGATTTCATTGATATCTAAGATCTTTAGATTCAATCAAATCTATGGATCCACTTTGCTGAGGGCCTGGCCAAAGTCTGCATATCGACAATTTGGCTCCACTTTGGCTCCATTCAAAAAGTTTTTTTGACCTCTTCCAGGAACTCCTCCGATGCCCTTTGCGGCTCAGCGTTCAGTATTTTGCCATTCACAGCTTTGATGGCCCAACCAACCTGGGGGCACTGCGGCACAAGCCAGTTTCCATACTACGGCAGACGGCACCAAGAGTCCAAACTGTCGAAGCGAAAGCTACCTAGCTACCAAGCTACCAAGAACAAGAAGCAAATTTGCAAACATTCAACGAAATGGCAAAGGAAGACTACCAAAACAATGACTGAACACCTCCCGTAACGCTTTATGAGACTAATTGCTTGATACGTGTCTTGTTCATTGGTTAAATGAAGGATAGTTTGGTAAAGTTGAAGAGTTTGCAGTTGATGTCACGTTCGGTTGACTCAATGAGCGAATGAATTTGAATAATCAGATTGGAAACTGGTTCTTTGCTCGGCTGTGGGATTGATCCAGCGACGCTACAAGAGCGACGTTACAAGAGCGACGGAGCGATGCCCAAAGGCTTGGCAGAGGGATGTAACGCTTTACATCAACGATGACCACAACCCTGGCATCAACCATGACATCAGCAATGACAACAACGGTGACATCAGCGACGACATCAACAATGGCATCAGCATTGACAACAACGATGACATCAGCGATGACATCGGCAATGGCATCAGCGATGACATCAACGATGACATCAGCGATGACATCAACAATGACATCAGCAATGACAACACCGGTGACATCAGCGATAACGTCAGCAATCACATCAGCTATGACATCAACAATGACGTCATCGATGACATCAACCATGACGTCAGCAATGACATCAGCGATGACATCAACGCTGACAACAACGATGACATCAACCATGACATCAGCATTGACAACAACGATGAGATCAGCGATGACGTCAGCAATGACATCAGCGATGACATCAACAATGACATCAGCTATGACATGAGCAATGACATCAACCATGACATCAGCAAAAACAACAATGATGACATCAACCATGACATCAGCAATGACAACAACGATGACACCAGCGATGACATCAACAATGACATCAGCAATGACGTAAACGATGACATCAATGATAACATCAACGATGACACGAGCAATGACATCAATAATGACATCAACAAGTGCGTCAGGAATGACATCAACAATGACTTCAGCGATGACATCAGCGATGACATCAACAATGAGATCAGCAATGACGCCAACGATGACTTCAGCGATGGCATCAACGATGACATTAACAATGGCGTCAGCTATGACATGAGCAATGACATCAAGGATGAAATCAGCGATGACATCAGCAAGGACATCAACAACAACATCGAAATCAACGATGACATCAACGATGACATCAGCGATGACATCAACAATGACATCAGCAATGACAACAACGATGACATCAGTGATGACATCAACAAAGACATCAGCAATGACAACAAGGATGAAATCAGTGATGACGTCAGCAGTGACATCAGCGATGACATCAACGATGACATCAGCGATGACATCAGCTATGACATCAACAATGACGTCATCGATGACATCAACCATGACGTCAGCAATGACATCAGCGATGACATCAACGCTGACAACAACGATGACATCAACCATGACATCAGCATTGACAACAACGATGAGATCAGCGATGACGTCAGCAATGACATCAGCGATGACATCAACAATGACATCAGCTATGACATGAGCAATGACATCAACCATGACATCAGCAAAAACAACAATGATGACATCAACCATGACATCAGCAATGACAACAACGATGACACCAGCGATGACATCAACAATGACATCAGCAATGACGTAAACGATGACATCAATGATAACATCAACGATGACACGAGCAATGACATCAATAATGACATCAACAAGTGCGTCAGGAATGACATCAACAATGACTTCAGCGATGACATCAGCGATGACATCAACAATGAGATCAGCAATGACGCCAACGATGACTTCAGCGATGGCATCAACGATGACATTAACAATGGCGTCATCTATGACATCAGCAATGACATGAACGATGACATCAGCGATGACATCAGCACAGACATCAACGATGACATCAGGGATGGAATCAACGATGACATGAACGATGACATCAGCCATGACATCAAGGATGACAACAACGATGAAATCAGCTATGACATCAGCGGTGACATCAACCATGACATCAGCGGTGACATCAAAGATGACAGCAGGGATGACATCAGCTATGACATCAGCGATGACATCAACCATGACGTCAGCGATGACATCAGCAATGACAACAACAATGACATCAACGAAGACATCAGCAGTGACATCAGCAATGACATCAGCGACGAAATCAACGATGACATCAACGATGACAGCAGGGATGACATCAGCGATGACATCAACAACGCCATCAGCAATGACATCAACGATGACATCAACGATGACATCAAAGATGACATCAGCGATGACATCAACAATTACATCAATGGTGGAATCAGCGATGACATTTACGATGACATCAGCGATGACACCATACAGCAACTGCCACAGCAAAAGCTTGTGACATCTTGTTCTGCAACATACTGCAAACACACCAAGCGTAGCACAAAGTACTGCAGCATGCGACAAACATACTAATACGACGGACCAATGCCCTTTTGCAAACGATCACAGCGTACCACACAGCGTTTGGCAGCCCTGTAGCGTGGCCATTCCATATAAATCCCAGCTCTTCTTTGCTCCTCGAATTCTGGTTTCTGTCCTAGTTTTGGTCTCCGTTGCGTTCTTTTTTATTTGGCTCGCTGCTGGTGGGTAGACCTTGCGGTTGGGGCCCCCCTCCATGATGAATCTTCGAAAAATCGAAAACCATCACTAAGTCATCACAAAAATTAAATTTGTCTCTGAAAACGTACTAAAAGCCATATGCAGCTTGGTTTCTCTCACAGGAAGACCAGTCTCCTTCACACAACCCTCATCAAGAATTCCGGAAACCTTCCTTGGATCTTGAAGGACATACCGAGGTGGGAAATCTGCGAAACAAAAGCTACATACAATAAATCACATAGTCACATACTGATAGTCATGCTCAACCAATCTCACTGGCCAAGAGTCAAAGGCGCCTTGCCTGAAACCTAAACCACCAAGACGTAAAGCAACTGGATCAACTGGAAGGACACTGTGTTCAGCACTTTGCTCAGTACTCTGCTCAGGTGCGAGCGTACTTGAAGCCCAACGGTTTCTTTGCGAATTTTAGCTCAATCTCCTTGGTGCAAAGCTTGGCACATTTGAATCATTTGAAGCAAAACAAACAAAACAAATACATAACAATACAACAAAGAACTTCTGCCATGGACTACATCAGCGCTGCCATAGGCTACCTGCAACTGCCTGCAACTACCTGTGACAAATGGCAATTTGAGAAGGCCTGGAGAAGCCCTGCAACATAGGCAGGTCACTGTGCCTGTCTCGTCGAGGAATGTGATCGTGCAAACCCTCAGCAAGGCCAGCAACTCTGCAAGGTAGAGGCCACCATCAAAAAGCCACATCTCTTTCACTTTGGTCAGCTTTGTATAACTTTGTCACTTTCAATAACAAGTTTCATGCGATGCTACATTCGATGCTTCTATGATGATACTTCAAGATGCCATCTCCCCGTGAAACTAGAAACTGTGGAACCTCGAATCTCTACATATGGGTTCCCGTTTAAGGAAAACCTGCTGTTCAAATTTATCAAAGGAAGTTTGAAAGTCTGACTTCCGTGTTATGGATCTTTGGATGTCATTGAAGTCCCGCACCAAAGAAGTCTCACAGCAAAGAGATTTCACAGCAAAAAAATCTCACAGCAAAGAGATCTCACAGCAGAGGTCTCACAGCAAAGAGATCTCACAGCAAAGAAATCTCACAGCAAAGAAGTCTCACAGCAAAGAGATCTGACAGCACAGAAAACTCACAGCAAAGAGATCAAATAACAAAGAGGTCTCAAAGCAAAGAGATCTCAGAGCAAAGAAGCCTCACAGCAAAGAGATCTCACAAAACAGAAGCCTCACAGCAAAGAGGTCTCACAGCAAAGGGATCTCATAGCAAAGGGATCTCATAGCAAAGAAGTCTCACAGCAAAGAGAGCTCAGATCGCAGAGCGAAGAAGTCTCACAGCAAAGAGGTCTCACAGAAGAGATCTCAGAGCAAAGAAGCCGCACAGCAAAGAGATGTCATAGCAAAGACGACTCACGGCAAAGGGAACTCATAGCAAATGTCTCACAGCAAAGAGATCTCCAAGCAAACAAGTCTCACAGCAAAGAGATCTAATAGCAAAGAAGTCTCACAGCAAAGAAGTCTCACAGCAAAGAAGTCTCACAGCAAAGAGATCGCATAGCAAGAGATCTCACAGCAAAGAGATCTCACAGGAAAGACGTCTCACAGCAAAGAAGTCTCACAGAAGGAAGCCTTGCACGAAAGCGTTGTTTCTTAGCTTTAACCTTCAGTTTTGGATGGAAGTCTCGCACGACATCTTCGTTTTCACGTCTTCAACTTTCAGTTTTTGAAGGATGTCTCGCACGAAAGCTTCGTTTTCACATCTTCAACTTTTAGTTTTTGAGGGAAGTCTCGACCGAAAGCTTCGTTTTCACACCTTCAACTTCCAGACTTTGAGGGAAGTCTCGCACGAAAGCTTCGCTTTCACGTCTTCAGCTTTCCGTTATTGAGGGAAGTCTCACACGAACGCTTCGCTGGCAGATTCAAGGGGCGTCTCGAATTAAAAACGTTTTTGAGAGCCAGCGGATGCACGGAATGCTGTGTTTTGCAGGGCAGAACGTGTCTCGGAAGATGAATGGGGAAGGTTTGCCGCGCTAAGGTTGCGGAACGCGTTCGGCTAGGGGCGGATCATGCTCGGATCGGCCGCGCAGTGGAACTGCCAGTTCAGGCGCTTCGTTTTCACATCTTCAACTTTCAAATTTTGAGGGAAGTCTCGCACGAAAGCTTCGTTTTCACGTCTTCAACTTTCCGTTATTGAGGGAAGTCTCGCACGAACGCTTCGCTGGCAGATTTCGAGGGACGTCTCGAATGAAACACGTTTTTGAAAGACAGCGGATGCACGGAATGCTGTGTTTTGCAGGACAAAACGTGTCTTGGAAGATGCATGGGGAAGGTTTGCCGTGCGAAGGTTGCAGAACACGCTCGGCTAGGGGCGGATTATGCTCGGATGGGCTTGCTTTTCACGAGTTGAAGTTGGAATTTTTGAAGGACGCCTCGCACGAAAGCGTCGTTTATTTCATATCTGTCACTTTCACTTATTTCATATCTTCCATTTCAATTTTTGAGCGATGTCACGAAAGCTTCGTTTTCACATCTTCAACTTTCAGTTTCTGAGGGAGGTCTTGCACGAAAGCTTCGTTTTCACGTCTTCAACTTTTACTTTTTGAGGGAAGTCTCTCGCGAAAGCTTCGTTTTCCTGCTTGGCGTTGCGGCTGCGTGCGTAATACTATGGTCTTTGGCAGCTGGACATCGTAAATAGTATTGGAGTGGCTGCATCCAGCTTGCGATAGCGATTTGTCAACAAGTTTTCTCAATTTTGGCGCTGGTGATTTTGCCTTTAAAATTCCTTTCGAAAAGTGCTTCAAGATCGTCTTTTTTTTGCTTTGGCGCTGAGATCCGGTTTTGGAGCTGCAATTTCTGACGCTGTCGCGCGTAGTTCTATTGTGCTTTGCAACTCAGTGGCTGCAGATCGCACTCCAATGGCTGCGTCAAGGTTGCTTGCTGCCGTGGCTGCGTGCGTAGTACTATTGTCTTTTGCACCTGGGCATCGTAAATCGTATTGGAGTGGCTGCCTCAAGGTTGCGATAATGATAATGTCTTGTCAACAGATTTTCTCAATTTTGGCGCTAGTGATTTTCCTTTTAAATTCCTTTTAGAAAGTGCTTCAAAGCTTGCAGCGTTTAAAAGCTTCTCTATGTAAAGGTTTCTGCGTAAAAGCTTGCCCTGTGTAAAAGCTTGCTGTGTAAAAGCTTGCTGTGAGTAAAAGCTTCCCTGTCTCTGTGTAAAAGCTTCTGTGTGTACAAGATTCTCTGTGCAAGTGTACAAGCTTCTCTGTGTAAAATCTTCTCTGTGGAAAGCGCAGGGGTCGCTTGGTTTGGTGCTGAGATCCGTTTCTGGAGCAGGTTTGGGCCAGATAAGAGCTGAGATGATTTGAGCGTGCGTTGAGAAGAGCGGAGATGAGGTGAGACGAGCTGACAAAAGCTGAGTTCAGCTGAGGAGATGTGAGAAGAGCTTAGAAGATGTAAGAAGAGAGAGAAGAGGTGAGAAGACATAAGACGAGCTGACATGACCTGCGGAGAGCTGAGAAGAGTTGAGAAGAGCTGCGAAAACCTGAGACAGTGGAGATAAGCCGAGGTGAGATGAGAAGAGATGAGAAAAGCTCAGGCGACATGAGAAGAGAACAGAACAGTTGCGATCAGCTGAGAAGAGCTGAGAAAGCGAGAGAAGACATGAGATGGGATAAGACGCGATGAGGTGAAAAAACTGAGAAGACATGAGATGAGATGAGTTGAGATGAGATGGGATGACACAGACTGCGGTGACAATGGGATGCAATGAACAATTTCCAAGAGAAGCTGCGATGCGATGAGATCAGATGAAATGGGAAACGGTCCAACATTCAAAAGACATGGCGTCAGATTGACAAGTCGAGAGATGCATGCTGAGGAGCACAAAAGGCTTCGCCGCATCCTATAGGCACACTCTTTGCCCCGCTCTATACGCTTTACTATAGGCCTATAAGCGTTTCAATTTTGAAACTTCCGCGCCCGGCTTGCCCGGGTACAAGGAAAGACTCCGACGTTGAAAGGGCAATCACATGAACAAACAAGGACATTAAGCAGCAAGATGATTTGAGCACTTCCTGCAAGTTTTAGCATGTACAGTTTTAAAAAAAGAAAGTGCAGAAACCCAAAAAACAATCCGACAGAGGCACGTTGGATCAGTGACTACTTTGACCACATCTTTTGGTTCTTCCTCCTGGTTGTCGAAGGCGTCCTGTGTTGGAATCTTCACGATATCCTGCCAGGGACCCTCAGAATCCACACGTCTCTCTGCCTAATTGGGCTTGGGACGTGATTCCAAGATCATCTCAAGAATCGGAATCGTACCAAGAAAAGACTCCCTGTGTCCAAGTGCTTGTTGCCTGCACAACTCAAAATCCAAGCCGCCCAAGCCTTCTCATCAGCAGGTTTGGCACAACAAGCTTGATTTCCCATGGTAAGTCCGCTGACCCCAGCAAATATGATTCTACCCCGTTTGAGGGCTTGAGGAAGGTGCGATGAGCAGCTTGTCAAGTTGTCACACGTTGTCTCATCAAACCACAGCTGCCACTGCTGTCAGTGCTGTCTGTATACATGACTTTGTGACTCTATGATCTTTCTGTCTTCCGCTCGTTCGGTCACTTTTCCTTTGCTGAGCTCTCGGCTGCTCTTTTTTTTCCCATTCCACGGAATCGATACTTTTCAACCTGGCACAAGGCAGAAAGCACGTGCAACACTGCAAGCACAAGGCTGACGAAAAGACTCTGAGTAAGTCTCCTGGTGACACTGCAGGTGGGTTGAAACATAGTAGGGCTATGTAGGACTTAGAATGAACATAGGACACCAGTCCTTGCTAAGGACTTCACCCTTGCACCAGGAAGGAACCTTCGGAGTAGTTCCAAGGACAGAGCCTTGCCGCACACCAAGGTTGACATATGTTGACAGATGATGCTGACAGTAGCTCACAAAACTCAAACCGTGTCATATGTTGTGAAGCTGTTGTGGTCTAGTTGTTTGAAATTTGACAGGTAATTGTTTCTTGAGGCCACTATGTTTCCCAGTTCAGTCGGGCTCCCTTTGGGCATGGTACAGAGCCCAAACCTTCAAGACTTCCTATTTCTCCGTTGGAATCCTATAGGAGAGGTTTGGTTGTTGTGACGCATTGATGGCAAAGTGAACACACTGATGGACCGAAAGGTGGTTGGAGTTGTGCTTTTTGAATGGTTGCAATGGTCACCTCAACAACAACTGCTGGATGTAGTGTGGTGTAGTGTAGTTGTAGCTGTACTGGTAGTGCTGGTGCTAGTGGTAATTGAAGCTGCAGTGGTGGTGAGATTTGTACTTGCATTTGTAGTGTAGTTGTAGCTGTAGTTGCAGTTGTAGTTGTGGCTGTTGCAGTGGTAGCTGTTGTAGTAGTAGCTGTTGTTGTTGCTGCTGTTGTACATGCAATTGCAGCTGTAGCAATAATGACTGCTGTTGTTGTTGTTGTGGTTGTTGTCGTTGTTGGTTGTTGTTGTTGCTGGTTGCTGGTTGCCGTTGTTGGTGCTGATGCTGGTGCTGGTGCTGGTGCTGGTGTTGGCGGTGTTGGTAGTGGTGCTGGTGGTAATATTGGTGGTGGTGGTAATATTGGTGGTGGTTGTTTTTTTGGTGGCAATATTGGTGGTGGTGGTAATATTGGTGGTGATTAATATTGGTGGTGGTGGTAATATTGGCGGCGGTGGTAATATTGGCGGCGGTGGTAATATCGGTGGTGGTGCTGCTAATATTGGCGGTGGTGGTAATATTGATGGTGGTGGTAATATTGATGGTGGTGGTAATATTGGTGGTGGTGGTGGTGGTGGTGGTAATATTGGTGGTAATATTGGTGGTAATATTGGTGGTAATATTGGTGGTAATATTGGTGGTAATATTGGTGGTAATATTGGTGGTAATATTGGTGGTAATATTGGTGGTAATATTGGTGGTAATATTGGTGGTAATATTGGTGGTGGTAATATTGGTGGTAATATTGGTGGTAATATTGGTGGTAATATTGGTGGTAATATTGGTGGTAATATTGGTGGTAATATTGGTGGTAATATTGGTGGTAATATTGGTGGTAATATTGGTGGTAATATTGGTGGTAATATTGGTGGTAATATTGGTGGTAATATTGGTGGTAATACTGGTGGTAATATTGGTGGTAATATTGGTGGTAATATTGGTGGTAATATTGGTGGTAATATTGGTGGTAATATTGGTGGTAATATTGG